>OY754962.1:11028059-11628059 GCA_963576555.1 Ferdinandea cuprea
ATAGATTTGTATATAAAATTTGTATATGCAAATATTTGAAGTTCAAGTTCGTTAGATAGTGTAAAATATTGAAAGTGGAAGAATTCTGATAATAGTTAATGGACATAACAAATGCGGAGACATTGTCCCATGTCAGTCGAAAAAGTGGATGTCATCATTGGGATAAGTAAATATACATTTTCTATAGAGTTTTATGTTTTTTATCAGAAATTGTAGTGCTTAAAGTTTCATGTTTTGATATGTTTTGGCAGAACATTTTTGTAATCAGTGCAAAACTGTTTGTTTTTTATTTCAATGATTATAACACAATGTTAAGATAATGTACTTGTTCCGTGACCTACAAAATATATGAACAATAGAAAAACAAAAAACTTTCGAAATTTGTGTCTCGCGCTATTTCTAATAACTGCGCAATAAACATTGACTACCCAATGTTGTGGCACAATATCTCAAAACTAGAAACTTGGGGCTCCTTAAAAAACACAAAAAAACATAAGGAAAGGCTACAGTCCGCTTGGGGCGAACAGTACGATACCTTATCCATATCCCTATATGCCCCAAAGAAAAACGCATTAAGAAGGTGATGGATATCATTTCATTCTATGAAATTTAATAAATATTTTTTGAAAAAACGCCCCCAAAAAGTGGGCGTGGCCAAAAACTTTGTATCGGCGATATATTGGAAAGAATATTTTCTAAATATTTTGTTAAACATTTAAATTTTTTTTGAGTTTCTATGAAAATTTTCGCTGAAAACAGCATTTTAGTGAAAAAAGCCCACAAAAAGTAGGCGTGGCAAAAAATTGTGGGCGTAGCAGTGGGCGGATTTAAAAACTTTTAACACTTTACCATTTCGGGACCCTAAGGAGTATATGCTCTAAATTTCAGCTTCCTAGCATAAATTTAAAGGCCTCAAAAGTTGATACGGACGGACGGACGGACATTGCTAAACAGTCTTAGGATTTGGTCCTGATCATAAATATATATACTTTTATGGGTCTACGACGAATATTAAGGGGTGTTACAAACTATGTGTCAAAATTAATATACCCTTAGGATAGGGTATAAAAAATTAAAAAATTGTCAGTTCCTTTAATTTTTTTGAGTGTAGTTTACCGCCATAAAAAGTAAAAAAAAACACGAAAACAACAGAAACAATAAAACGTGTAGGAAAACAATAGCGAATTCTTTATAACGGAGGCAAGTTTAGTTCCAAGAAAGTTAACGAAATGCTGAAATAACATGTTTTCTGTAATTATACCAAAAAATATGCAAGTATTTATTAAATACTTTCTGCTCTTGGAGCTACAGTAGCCGACGTAATTCTACGTACACTTACAATAAATTGGTGTATCCTCTGTCATATTTACGTATAAGTCACATTAGAATATCACAGTATGGAAAATAAATAATTAATATTATAATAATTAATGGAAATCCAACTAATATAAAATGGGCAAAATTTTACTTTACCGGAACACTTCCAAAATCAAAATTTTTTTAGGAATCCTGTTCGTTTTTATGCACTTAATTCAAATCCGGAAATATTTTTTTGCGCTCTCTTATGATTTGGGCGTGGCCCGCCCCCAAAATTTGAAAAATGGCATATGAAGTAGTACCAAAATTTCTTAAGTTAAGATAGTAGATCCTACTAGCGTACCATTTTATTTTCGTCGGATTTCCATTAATTTCACCTTAAACAAGCTTTTTCAATACTGCGATATTCTTATGTGACTTATATGTAAATATAAGAGAGGCTACTTCAATTTAAAGTAAGTGTACGTATATGGACATACGCATTGTGAGGCCAAACTTCTATTAAAAACCCGATAGCCTTAATTAAGTTCTGGTCTACAGTTTTTATGCTCTAGGCATTAATTTGCGAATACCATGGTATAGGCCCACAGACAATCATAGGCCTACACACAATCATAGGCCTCAATCGCAATCCAACTATTACTCTTTGAACAGGAGAAGAAATAATGAGTTCCGTAACTTGTACTATTCAGCAAGTGCATTTTTGTAGGCTCAAGACAAACTTGTCTTAGAATTTTTAAGAGCTCATTTAATGAATAATGAATGGGTTTTGTTCCCAACTTTTTGCCGAAGACGCGGTTGCTTGCATATAATGCATTATATTTATTTAACATTGAACATTCATTGTCGATCAGGGTTAAACCTATATACTTCGCACACTCTACCACCTTCAGAGGGATCCCCTCGATGTTGTGGTATGTTTCTTTTATAAATGTTCATTCAGTTTATAAAAGTTTTCAGGGCAAAGGAATTAGGTTTATGACGCTGAAGACAATGGAATTGGTTTGACTGTGTTCCCATGTCTTGGGTATGAATAAATAATATTTACGACACCCAAGGATTTTTTTAATATAGCTGAATTCAAGAGTGCGAATGAAGAATCTTTTGAGGATTGGTATTTTGGTGTTTTGAGAAAAATGCATTTTAAATTAAAAGCTCAAAAACTTAGTTTTTTAATTATTACTTTAGGCTTTTAAGGCTACTTTATTTTTAATTACTGCCGCAAGTCGTTTGGGCATACTGGAGACATTTTTTAGACTTTCCCAAAAAGTCTTTGAAGAGAATTGAATCCTACCAAAATGGGCCAAAGGTGCTCAATAGGGTTAAGATTTGGATACTGAGGTGGCCATTCCAATACATTTACATTATTTTGGGTGAAAATTACTTAGCTACTCTGACTGTTTGCTTTGGTTCGTTATCTAACTTCCCAATGACATTTTAGAGGCAGAAGTAGCTAAATTTTCCTTAATAATGTTTATGTAAGTTGGACCCGTCATTTTGGTGTCAATTATGACACAAACGCCACTGAAGAAGAAACATCCCCACAACATTAATAAGCCTCCTCCGTGTTTTACAGTCTTCTGTATACACCTTTGTCTGAGTCATTTGGTTGTTCTGCACCACACTCGTTTTTTTGGGGATTTTTTTAACACAAATTTAGACCCATAAGACCAAATAACATTTGCAAGAATGTTTGCGGCTTCGATAAAAATGTTCTTGCTAAGACTAGGCGTTTTGTGATGTTTATTAAATGAAACATAGGTTTTTTTCGTGCAAAGAAGTTTTTTAGTTTTCTTCTGTGGAGTCGCCTCTATACCGTTTTGTTGTTCTGCTTAAGTTGAGGTCTTCCTTAATGTTTCTAGCAGAATATAACGGGTTCCTCCTGGCCTGCAGTTTTATTCTTCGGTCATCAGTTGCTGTGGTCTTCCGCTTCTTACCGCAAGAGCTTTTAAAACTTGCAACCGTACCCCTGATTTTAAAGTTTAACCAGATCGTCCTTGCCCCAGAAATCGATAATTTATTTTGCTTCTAGTTTTTGGAATGTAAGTCCACGTTGACAGAAACAAGCTGTTCCTTAATTTCTGATATTAACTGTTATATGTTAAAGCCCTAATCGTATAAAAGAAAACGGCGTATAATTATAATTATATGAAGATACCTTTTATTTTTTGATCGACTGTCAGGATCTGCGCGTAGCTCGTTAAATACAAAATGCACTTTATTTTGTCGAATAGATTTAGAAATACCACAACTGATAGCAAAAAGCCAAGGCAATTAACTGTTAATTTATATAAAATTGAGAATGCGTGTGAACATAACGTCAGCAAAAAAAATTGAAGCATAATAATCTCTGCTTTTACCTAAAGGGATTTTAAAACTTAATCAATTGCTTTTGCACTTTATTTTGTCCGACAGTGTATATGAGTATTTTGTAATAAATCAGCCAAACATTTAGATAAATCCATTTTTGACTACTGTATATATGCGAAATAAATTTATTCCAGTATGTTTTTTTATTGTTCTCGTAATTTTTCTCCGCATCTATTTTTTTTGCTCGCGTTGTTATTTTTTCGCATATTGCTAATTTCCGCGAAATTTATTAACATGTTGATTGCAAGCCTAAACAGCAAAATAATACAGTGGAAAATAATGAAAAGGGAAACTAATTTATAGCTTATAAAATTCAAGCATTGGTGGTTCATTATACTTCAGAATCACAGAACTGTAAGTCCACATAAAACTTAAATTGCTGAACATGCAAGTGCTTTTAACAAAGCGAAGAAGAATGGCTAGTTTAATTCACGGAGAAATTATTTAACAATAAAAACCGGTCTGGTTCTAGCAAAAGCCGATTTTTACACTTGCTGAATTTTGCACCGTCGATCAGCTTTATATGTCCGCATGGTGCAAGATCATGCCAGTATTTGGTATGTTGTAGACGTAAAATATCATTCATGTCACTTTTGTTGACCTATGAACAGCACCCTATTGTCTGATAATAAACCCTGTCTGGCAAGAGACAGTTTGGAAGTCATAGTAGCAGCAGAACAGGTTTTAATAGCAGTAAATGTACAACCCAGCGAGAAATCTCTGCTTAAGGGACAGTAATTTTTCTACGTAAGGATTCAGATAATTCGATCGTATAATCACTAGAGTAGACACCGGCTCCAAGCTCTTGAGTCATGAATTGCATTTTTCAATGCAATGTATGTACTTAGTATATATGAGCCTAGCCGTTAGGTGCAGTTTATCTTACCACTTTTATTGTTTACGGCCATGTTTTTTTTAGAAATGCAAATTATTTTTGATGAATTTATGTTCGTAATATAAATGCTATGTTTTCATTAAATTGATAAACCGAAATAAAAGTGTGGCGACCGAAAATAAATAAATTGATAAAGAGATTAATACCAGATTAAAATTTGTATGGTTATTCCCGAGATTTGGCATGGTTAATTTTAACTTTATGTCTTTTCCGATTGGTAATCCGCGGAAGTCTTCTGAACACTTCTGAAAGTGTTTGTTTGTTACTTAAATGACAGTTTCTCTCCTAGAAAGAAGATAAATTTGCTTCTGGCTTTGAATTCATTTCATTTATTATTATTTTTTTCATTTCATTTATTTCATTTGAATGCTTACACATTAAGACTTAAAATTATCTTATAATGCAGTCAAAGCTTAACAACATTTAATTCATTTATGATAAATTTGCTTCTAGCTTTGAATTTAGACTCAAAACCAGAAGTACTAATCCATTCAAACACCATAAATGGAATAATCGAAAAATGTGTTTTTTGTTGCTGATATATTTAATTATTCATCAATTTTGACGATATACGACGAAAATTATTTCCAAATTAAATTAAAACAAATTAAGAAACAATATAAGGTATAAAATATACATATCATATTATTATTCTTCCATACCCTTTATCGTCATCAGAGATGGCAGTGAGGCGGTTGGAAATACATAAATACAGCGGCATATACACTTCAAATTCAAATAAAATATGTGTCCTTTTTCGATTGGCATCCCGGAACGGAGAGCTCCTCCGGTTTTCCAAACGAAAACGACATTAATATAGTCCAGTTTATTTTATAAATCTTAAAATAAATAGTGGATACAGTGTTGGTAAATCCTTATCTTGAATTTGGCGTTTTTCAAAATATTTAAGCCTTTTCTTTGTGCCCATTGCAGAATTCCAGTACATAATGAGGAGTTTCGGTGGCCTCATTGCAGAATCTGCAGATACCATCATCTGATATACCTGTTTTCCTTAGGAGTTCTCTGAGTTTAAAAGGTGCAGACGAGTTAATTTCAGCAGCACCTTCATTGCTGCAGTTATGCATGTAGATGTACGCCAGTATTTGCTCCTTATTGAGAGATTGTCTTGTTGTGAGCAGACTGGTTTGTTTTGCCCATGTTACTGCACCGTATGTGATCATTGGTCTCACAATCGCTATTTACATCCGTCGCAGAATGTTAGGTCTACAACCTCATCACTTTTCCGTTAGGCTCTTACATATCATAAAAGCACGGTTTGCCTTTCTATCAGTTTCCTCTATGTGTTTTGTTTAAATGAGTTTGCTGTCTAGTTGTAGGTCTAAATACTTTACTTATTTGACCGGTTTCAGGGAAAAAGCCTGACGACCGAATTTCAATATCATCGCGTTTCTGTCAATCTGACCTTGGTGCTTGGTATTTCCTCCCTCAGATAATTATCCAAAACCTTTTCTATTGTTCAACCAACGGAGATGGTTGAATATCGTTGCTCAACGTGTTGTTAAACAAGTGTATTTAACGAGCTCGTGTTACTCTTTTGAGACAGTTTTGGGTCGGGTTGCGCAACAAATTCCAAACAATATGCAACACATCATCAGTTCAACGCGTTGCTCAACTTTTTTAATTCTTCGTTGGTTGAGTGCGGTAAAATTGCGTGCCGAAACAAGTTGAAGAGCCGCCATGGATCAACTCGCACACACACATCTCAGACATGGAGTCCTGACATAACAGATAAAAAATCATATTTGCCACGAAAAAAGGTTTATTGTTCAAAAATTTCTTACAAAAAATGTACTGTTTTTGGCCACTTTTGGGGACATTTTTGTTTGTTTATGAATTTTTTAGAAAACAAAATAAAATGTCATCTATCATGGTTTTAATGCTATTTTCTTGGGGGCATAAAGGGATATGGGTAGGGTATCATACTGTTCGTCCCGTGTTTTTTATGAAATCTAGTCATTGAATATAAAGTTCCTTTTGACAATATCTTGACACGAATAGAGCAACCTACAGCTTAATGCCGATTCCGAACCGCAATTTCCGAAGTTTGCTTCGACTGAAGAAGCAAAAGTTGTATAATAATAATTTTTATTTTTCACAGCTTTGACTGCTTTCAACTCTTTAAAATCAAATTTTGCTTCTGAAAAAAATTGCCAGCAATAGTCGAAGCAAAAGCAGATATTGAACACTGATGAAATGCACAGCAGCTGCAGCACTCACCGATTGGTAATGGCTCATTTGGCTTTGCTGCTGCTTTCGTTCAGCAGCACAAGTCGTAGCAGCAGCAATGTGTATGCTTTTGCAAGTCGACAGCAGTCGCGGTTTATTGCTTTTTATTTTGAGTTCTACAGGTGAATCAACGGTGGCGTCCACAATTTCAGTTAAGTAAGGTTGAACTATAGTGATATCCCTATACGAGCTGCTATAACATGTAGAATGCTTGAATCCCAGGTCAATAAGAGAGCCAAGCAACTGGCTGCAGTCTTTAAGACCGGAACGCAGGCTCTTCGCAACAGCGATGGAAACCTAGTCACCGACGCGTAGGGAATAGTAGATGTATTTAAACACCATTTGCAGCTGTTGCTAAATCGGCATCATGTAAAGAGAGTGGTGGGGCAAGAAGAGAGCCCAAGTCCAGTCAATGAAGGATTAGTACTGGCACCCAGTATAGCTATAACACCTGCAGAGCTCTTCAACTACAGAGGCCATGTTTTGGTAGGGCGTTTTGGAGTGCAGGAAAGCATTCCCGATGACTGGACCATCAGCCCCATCTGCCCCATCTACAAGAAAGGCCATCCTATGCCTTGGAAGAACTATCGAGGCATACGACGAAAATTAAATGGTGATGGCCGATGGCCCGGCAAAAACTTATCCAATTGTGTCGCGGGATGCTTGGGAACAAGCGATGCAATGTCCAGTTTGGCAACAGCTCATTTGAACTCTTCCAAAAATGTGTCGGATTTTGTCAAGGTGATGCTATCATCTGACTTCATTAATCTTGTTCTTGAGCAGATAGTGCGCAGGCAGGTGTCAACACTATCTTCAACAGATCCTTTCAGTTACTGGGATATGCAGACGATATTGACATCATCGGACGCTTCCAACGTGCCGTGGTATAGGCTTTCACGGCTATTGAAGAGCAGTGTGTTACAGAAAGGTTTGAGACGTTCACACAGTACGTTGGATAGGATGTTATATGCGACATTAAGCAGAGATATGCCTCGATAGTTGTTGCAAGACATAGGATCGCCTTTCTTGTAGATGGGAGATATGGAGCTGATGGTCCAGTCATCGGGCATGCTTTCCTCCACCCAAACTTGGTTGATGATTTGGTGCATGCGCCCTACCATAACATCATCTCCATATTTGAAGAGCTCTGCAGGTAGGCCATCAGAGCCGGCGACCGTGTTGTTCTCTAGCTTTTTTATAGCTTAGCCAACCTCTTCTTTCCTGGGCGGAGGGACTGGTCCTTCATTGACTAGACGTGGGTTCTCTTCTTGGCCCATCACTCTCTCTACATTTTGTCCGTTTAGCAGCTGCTGGAAATGCTACTTAAATACATCTACTATTCCCTGCGCGTCGGTGACTAGGTTTCCATCGCTATTGCGAAGAGCCTGCGTTCCGGTCTTAAAGCCAGCAGCCAGTTGTTTGACTTTCTTATAAAACTTCCGGATGTTTTGCCCCTCGGTAAGTGTTCACGTTCAAGATGTTGGATGCGTGCCCCGCATCGATTAGCACATGGTCGATTTGGTTGGTGGCTCGACCGTCTGGAGAGCGCAGGTTGCTGTGTGGATCCTTAGTCGCGGAAACCTAGTTTCGTAGAGGCTGTGCAAGTTGGTAATTATCCGCCGATGATGTTTTCCTTGCCGACTTTAGCATTGAAGTCCCCGAGTAGGCTCCGACAGGCTCCGTAGGCTCCGTCCAAGAGGTCATAGAATTCCTCCTTGATAGGGTCCTCAGCCTCGTCGGTAGGGGCGTGTGCACATATTGGGCTAATGTTTTGGATTGGGTTGGGTTTTCTGATGCGGATCACAGCCAGGCGATCACTTATCGGCTTGAAGTCCATTACTTTGGATCTAAGCCGATTTCCAACGACGAATCCGCATCCTAACACATGCAATCTTTTGTTACAGCTGTAATAAATGTCGCAATTTTTTCTTTTCATAATTCTTGATCCTATCCATCATATCTCCTGGATGCGGTATCGTCGGCCTTGTACCGCGAGAGGACAGACTCAAGTTTTTGAGTAGCACCTGGAGTGTAGAGTGTCCGCACATTCCAGGTACATACTCGCATGTCCATTAACGTTCTGGGTCTGGTTGCCGTTTGAGGGAAATTGTTATCTGAGGCTATCTCTGCCCCTTCTCATAACTATATTTTTTCACATGGTTGGAAAGTTACCCCGACGGCATAACTCCCAACCTGGAGGGCCAGGTCCTGGTTTTGACCTTAGGACAGCAGCCCGGTAATTCCGGTGCCAGTAACCCACTTCGGGGATATGAGTACTGCCGTTGGCCCATCAAGGGCTCATTCGCCACCAACTCTTTTCCAACACCCTGGCTTAGGATTGGAGATCCCTATAGACCGTGGCTTCAAATAAGTCGAAGTAGATCATATAGGGAGATCACTTGTTCCACCTAACTGGAACTGTGGACGCCGCCGTTGATCTATCCGTAGAATTCGTCCGCCGCCGTCCGGAAAGATGTGAGGAGTGCCTTAGTGATCTGGCACTACCTCATCTCCAGTCGAGGTACTAGTCACCCAGCAGTTACCACGGGGAGGTGAAACGTAGGAGTTGATGGTGAATTGTATATAAGTATTTTTTATTAAAATAGTGGCCCGAAAGTCGTCAATTTTGTAAAAAGTGTTAAAAAAAAGGAATTTTTGAAAAGTCGTCGCCATGGGGCTTCAGATCAAAAAAGTAGACATATGGCCACTAAAGTCGCCCACTGGAAACGCTGCTGCCCAGCTATACAAAAACGTCGTTTGTCTTGCATGTGAGCAAGGTTCTTTAATAGCTTGGACGACATGGCTGGGGTACCTCTATCAGACATAGAAAGATTTATAAAGAGATCATAGTGGATTTGTTATTCGCACGTCTATACTTATTAAAACTATGTAATTCATAATGAGGCTTCTGGGTCAAATTTGCAAATTTGGTGCAAAACAGCCCTCCTAACATAATCTAACGTGACCGAACCTAACCTAGATGAACTCCGTAACCACCTGGATGTTGCTGTCAATAGTGACGTTTGTCCTAATCGGTGGATAAATGCTTGTTTGATCTATTGAAGATAGTGCTTTCCGTGTTGACACCTGCCTTATGCACTATCTGCTCAAGAACTAAATTGAATAAATCAAACGACAGCGCATCTCTCTGCCAAAATCCAGTGCATGTTTCGAAGAGCTCTGATGAAATGCTGCCAACCTGCACATTGCACCGCGTGTTTCATAAAATCACTCCGCGACACACTGGATCAGTTTTGACTGGATTCGAAATTCGGCCATCACCATGAAGAGCTCCTGACGATGAACGCTTTTATATGCGGCTTTAAAGTCTATGGTGTGTCTCGACTTCAAATTCTTATTTCTTTTCCAGGCTTTGCCTAAGCGTGAAAATTTGGTCTACGTTCGATCTGCGTGTGTTAGTGTTTTGCAGAAGCGTTTTAGACGTCAGATTCAGTTGGTACTTATGTTAATTCCATTTAGTGCACGCGCATAATAAAATTGGAAAGAATTCAAGAATTAAAAATTAAGTTTGTTTGTATAAATTATTAAATATACTTAACCTGACATAATCCTAATGAAAACAAGTCTAATATCTGCTTTGCGATGACAAACATAGGAAAAAATGGAAGTGATATAAGCCCCATTGATGATTCTCTTACTGTGGCAACACTAAAGTACTCAACTGAGTAGCCGGTGGTAGGTAGGAGAAAGGACAATTTGTAATACAAGAGTTCTGTTGTTGTTAAAATCTGAACGCGAAAGGTCGCAAAGTAAATATATGTACTTTGATATTTCCAATTACTTTGCTTGTTTTATTATATTAGTATTCTTACATTACATTGTTCTATGCTGAAATCTTAAGCTGTTTAACTCAATGTGTTCCATTTGTGCCCCAAAAAAGTCACACGTCTTCCCCACCTTGGTTCTCTAGAGAGCTTTGTATTCTTTGTAATAAAAGAAACAAAATTTGGCGTGTATAGCTAATTGCCCGATCTAACTCAGATATCAACAATTATCTTCAAGCTTTTGTTTATTTTTCTGTTCTTCTTCAACCATCTATACGATCCAAAATGCGTTTTCCACTTTATAAATACTAAAACGAAATCGGATAACTACCCCTCTTCTTTGTAGCTATCCGATACTCTCTCAGGGGACCCCGATATCATCGCAAACTTGTTTGCCAATTTATTTTCCCAATCGTATGGCACTCATGCAGAAGAAGTGGACTGGAACTTATTTTCCCACATGCGCAACTGTGTCCAAACTTCGTTTGGTTCTGTATATACATATATCTGTGGAACATGTAAAAGAAAAGATAAAAAAAAAATAAAAAATTAATACTCTCCTCGCTCTGATGGTGTTCTATCCATTCTCAAAAATTGCATTAACCATTTAGCTTAACAACAAACCTTTGCCTTTCGTAATTCACTCTCTCAGGGCGTCTCACTCAGGGCGTCTTCCCAACGACATGGAGATTCGTTCTTCATCAACTCCCTTTCATAAGAAAGGATATGATATATCGCCTATAACTCAATGTTCTTCCATTGCAAGCCGATTTTTTCTCTATTTTTTCTTTATAGTGTTTCCGATCCGTTTAAGGCTACTTCAAGAAAATTTCTAAAGGAGCCATCTGGGTCCCCTGATTTTGATTAATGATGTTGACTACGTCATCAAAAACTCAATTATCTGTTCCGGCGGACGACATGAAACTTAAATTAAATGAGGCTCGTGGATATGAATACGCTCAGAAAAACACTACGAAAATAATATGTGTTCTAAGGTCTTGACGCCTCTCAGGCCTTTGATAAGGTATGGCATATAGGATTAAAATATTAACCTAAAAATGCTCTCCCAAAAAAACTTTTTGAGATCCTAAGCGAGACTATTTCGTGTAAAACAAGGGAACGAGTACTCTGAATTCAAAGAAATCGTGGATGGAGTTCCATAAGGAAGCGTTCTTGGCCCTATTTTACTTCTATTATATACTAGCAGTATGCCGCAAGAAACTATCGTAGCGACGTTGACGGATGATACGGTCATATTACCTGTAGATATGCAGGTGGACAAATGCTTGGCGTATGGTGTCTTGGTGGCTTAGTGGCTAAGTACGATGGAACACTAAGCGAGAAGTCTCCGGTACATATCCGACTCCTACCACCTGAAGTTTTTATTCGTCTAACAACTATCTTACATTACATACAGGAATAAAAGCTGTCATGAGAAGCTCCTCAAAAATTAATTGCCCCTCGGAATGCGCATGGGTTCCCGCCATGCGTGTCCAAAAATATAACTTCGCATCCACAATAGTTGGAAGCTGGGCTTTAGGTTCTATATGACCTATTTACGCCTTATATATGTTTTTTTTATACTTTTATTATTTTAGTATTTACCTCTTATGTGCACCTTAGTTGTAAATTGAAATGGAATAATTTGAACTGAAAAAACTAAATTAATCCAGCAAACTGTTATCAACATTTTAAACAGAATACATTTTTATTCCAGAATACATCAATACTTAAATGCAATTCTCAGAGTGATGCTTTAAGACCCAAAGCAAAGTGAAGAACTGTTCCTTTAAATAAATGAAACATAACTCTGCGATAAGTAAATTATAAAAAAAAATGGATTGTTGCTTCACAAAATTTAGCTCTTCCAAAAATGATTGCTCTCATTTTTACATAGCAAATAAAATAAATTCAACAATTTTTAAAATTAATTGTAATATACATAAATAAATTGAAAAAAAAATATGCAAGTCGCAACTTTATTCCGGAATAATGTAATACTGTTAGGCTCAGCAAATACTATGAATACATCTGCAGAATCAACATTGACTCCGTTAGAAAAAGAAGAGGAAGGTACAAAGAAAATCTTTATTAAAGATACTCATAATGATACTAATGATAAATTACCATTATCAGTGTCTTCCTTAGTGAGTTTAGCATCTACAGCCTTGATCGGTAATGATAGTAATGATAAACCTAAAGGCACAGCTCCAAATGACGACGAAAATAATGAAAACAAAAAAGAAGAGGAGAAAGAGAATAACAAAAAAGAAGCTTATTCGATGGAAAAAAGTTTAATCGACAAGGATGATAATTCAAACAGTAGCACCAATCACAAAAATCACAATAACAACTTTGAGTTCAACGACCATAAAGATTCTGAGAGTCAAGATAATGCTATTTTAAATGAAAATATAGAGCAGCAATCACCATATAATGCCACATCTAATCTTTTCTCAACCTCGTCAATTGAATTGAAAGAACATCAATGTGAAACTATAACAAAATCATCATCATCACCGCCTCAAAATAGTTCTTTGGCAACGAGTGGCGATTCTGAAAGTAATTTCGATGAATGTGCATCAAGTAACCATGAACCTTCTAGTCAAGCGACTGCATTACTTGTCGAGGAAGATGAAAGTTCTTTTAAAAAGGCCTTTATGACGCTCGCGGAAAATTTGCCACAGAGCAGTCAACATCAGCCTCAATCTAAAAGTCCTTCCTCGGTGTCCCCTTCCACTATTAGAGAAACTCATGGTTGTGCTCCGAATAATATTAGTAGTATTGATGATATGGAAGCAGAAAATTTAGTTATTCATCAACACGATCATTCGAATTCAGTACCTAGAAAACAATCATCTAATGACCATGAAATGGATCATTTGCTAAATCCGCTGCCACAAAAAGAACACTGTGATGAGGTCCACAGCATGGATACAGGTGATCCATTGGATCAGCAAGCTGCCCATCATCAGCAACAGCAACAAATCGAATTTGAACGTCAGCAACATATTATTCAGGAACATAATATAAATCAACGACACTCATCATCCGAGGAACGAAATGAAGTTATAGTCAATTGCTCCAAGCATGAACAATATGCTGACGTTGATGTTCATCAATTTCCCGAATGTCTTCGGAATGATTTAAATGTTGAAGAGCTCGAGCATCAGCGAAATCTTCGCGATCAGCAAATGTCCCAAAATTCGTTGGATCCAAATGTGGAAGACTATCGAAAAATTCAACATTTGGCACCTACCATGAACATGGTCAGCCAAATAGAGCAACATCCGCAGCATCAATACCATCATATTAATCAGAATCAACTTCAACTTCAGCATCAACACACGCAACAGCTATATTTGCAACAACAGCACCACGAACAACAGCATTTGCTACATCAACATCATCAGCATCAACATCAGCAGCAACAACAACAACAACAACAACAACAACAACAGCAGCAGCAGCAGCATCATCATCATCATCATCAACACCAACAACAACAACAACAACAACAACAACAACAACAACAACAACAACAACAACAACAACAACAACAACAACTACAACAACAACAACAACAACAGCAACAGCAACAGCAACAGCAACAACAACAACAACAACAACAACAACAGCAACAACAACAACAACAGCATCATACAGAGTTGATGGCTTATCTCCATCAACAAGATCAACAGACTATGCAGCAGCCGCACCATATTCGCACATATCAACATTATCAACAACAGCAACAACGAATACATCAATTGCCACATCCACAACCTCCTTCCCCGCATCATCAGCAACAACAAAAGCACGTATCCATTACTTGCATTGATGATCTCATGATTGATGAATTGCATGACGATCCAAACAACCGATATAAATTGTAAGTCGATGCAAATTTTTTCATTTAGATCAATTTCCTCACGTTTGTTTTTACAGACTGTCTCCAACAGTGAAACACGAAAGTCAAGACGATGGTTATGAAACTAGCGCAGGTGATGTGCTTACTCCCAACTCGCACTCATCTTCGCACTCGATGACCCCTCAACAACAAATTCATTCAACAAATCTAGTTCCACCCAAAAGTGAAGATATGTCCACTAACCATCATACAGATCCGGATCCGTATAATTTCATTGACGACGAAATTAATTCAAATATTCGCATGATGTCACCATCATCAACCAACGGTATTTCCATGGTTTTGCGACAACAGAACTATGGCAGTCCATCTGAAGTTCCGAGACTCCCATTCGAAGATGGACAGCCGCCAATACGAATGGGAGGTCAGCACATAGTTGATGTGAATCACACACTTCGAATGCAAGTTCAAAATACGGACAACATTACTGGTGATATAACGATCCCAAAAAAACGTGGCCGAAAAAAAAAGTGTGCCGAAGAACTGGGAGCGAGGTAAGAATTTCTTCATAGATTGACTGTTTAAAATGTTCATGTTACATTTCCATTGGGGTGCAGTAGCTTAGTGGTTAATTGCGTTGGACCACTAAGCGACTGGTCGGTAGTTCAAATCCCGACCCGTGTACCACCTGAAAGTTTTGTTTCGTTGACCCAACTCTTGCGAACGTTAAACATCCAAGAGTAATACCTGTCATGAGAAGTTTTTCAAAAATAAATTGTCGTTCGGAATCGGCATTAAACTGTAGGTCCCTTCCATTAGTGTAAATAAAATATATCTTCGCACACTCAATGGTTGGAGAAGCAAGGGTTTGGGTTCTATATGGGCCGTTTGCGCTTAATATTTATTATTTATATTTTTATTTCCCATAGAACGATGGTTGATGGAATACTTAAGCCAATTTTACAAAAGGAGCGCAAAAAACACGACCGTTTTAATGGAATGCCCGAAGAAGAGGTTTCTAAGCGAACTTTACCGGACCATTTAGCAGATAATTTAGATATAATTATCGTGAGTGTAATTTCAATTTTTGCGCAGCTTGTTGTCGAAATCCTGCACTCGATTTATAAATATCTGAAATCCATATTTTCTTAACAGATTGGAATCAACCCTGGTCTGTTTGCTGCTTACAAAGGGCATCATTACGCTGGACCGGGCAATCATTTTTGGAAGTGTCTATACTTATCGGGTTTAACGCACGAGCAGATGTCCGCAGAAGAAGATTACAAGCTACTCAAATTTGGTATAGGCTTCACTAATATGGTCGAAAGAGCAACAAAGGGCTCAGCTGACTTAACTCGAAAAGAGATCAAAGAAGGCAGTCGTATACTATTAGAAAAACTTAAGCGATTCCGACCAAAGATAGCCGTTTTTAATGGAAAGCTTATATTTGAGGTTTTCTCCGGCAAGAAAGACTTTAATTTCGGACGACAACAAGAATGTGTCGAAGGCACAGACACGGTAATAATAATATATTTATGTATATTTTTTTAAACAAAATCTAAATATTTGTTTTTTCTGAATAGTACATGTGGGTAATGCCATCGTCTTCTGCTCGATGCGCTCAATTGCCTCGTGCAGCTGACAAAGTACCATTCTATGCAGCGTTAAAAAAATTCCGTGACTATTTAAATGGGTTAATACCGCACATAGACGACTTGGAGTTCGTTTTCAACGATCCTAAGTCCAAACAGTGTTGTGAATCGGAGTCGAAAGACATAGCGTCACCAGTAACTGGCCCATTTTTGGCTCCAGACTGTATAAATAGTGAAAATCAAAGCCTGGTTTATAACAACAGCAATAGTAGTACACCAGAGTCTGGTAGTATCACAGATCTGAGTACAAATCTCAATAACAATATTAATATGAACATTATGCACAAAGAATCACCAATGCATACTATGACTTGTAGCGGCGATAACAGTGTTGCCAGTGGTATCGTTATACCAGGAATGAATGGACCAGCTCCTATGAATCTCTGTAATAATGTTATGCAAATGCCGTGTAATATGGATCAGTCTGGGCAGCCTGAGAAAAAGAAACGCGGAAGACCAAAGAAAGTTAAAGGTATCGATGGCGAAGAAGGGCCAGTCCCACAAAAAGTACGCAATACAAATTCAATGGTTACTAGTAATAACAATATATTGAACTTAACGCTAATAGGTGAGAATGGCGAAACTCCAAAAAAAAAAAGGGGCCGACCAAAGAAAATAAAGACGGATATCGTTGGAAATACTAATAGTGGTGCTAGTAACAATGGAAATTCGTTAGACAACACCAACAAAACTGACATTTGCCTTCATCGCAACAGCCCGAGTGGTATGGTAAACCATCAAGTTCTTGCGATGAACAATGGCAACCAATTTAGCTCTCAAACACTTACCCAGCAGCAACCAATGCAAAATCAAAGACTGTTCACATCTCCAATGCATTCACCGAACACTGTCAGTTCCTATTGCCCGATAGCCATGAATGCTCCAAGCACCCCACCGACTGGGAACACCAACATTAACAATTCGAATTTAGGTAGCAGGGGGGCCTACCACCACCAACAACACCAACAACATGGAAGCTCCCACAATTTACAGCAGCAGCAACACAATCATATTCTGCAGCAACAGCGTGTACAGCACCAACTGCACATATCTCCTGGAATGTATATGCCGTCAGCCAATCACAATCCACAAGCATCCTCTAAATCGCCACATTATGTCTCATCGCATTCAGATCTGTCCACAGAGATATCCGCTGCCATCTCATCAGAACACTTGGGCGAATCACAGTCCGCTTCATCGCCTGCCATGGGTTCCGTAGATTACGATCGTCCCGAAAGCATACCAAACGATGAACATAACGGCCATGATTTGCGCTTTGCTAGCCCCGTATCTAACACCGGTGATCCACAACAAGGCAATGTGACGAATCATCAAGTACAGCAGCAATATCATAATCTTTATCAGAACCCGAGTTCTAATCAAACCTACCTCTCGGCTAATAGCAACTCAATTTTAGGAAGCACATCAAGCGATTCTGGGGGAGCGAATACGAACGAAGATAGCATCAATTACATGGGTTCTGCGCAGACTCATACGTCCAATAGCAACACTAGCACTCCGCAGCCAGCACAAATTCAGCCCCAGCAACGAAATTTGCATATCTCAGATGTTACATCAAAGAGCCTATCAGGTCTAGAATCACTTGTTGATCAAATACCATCAGTAACCGAGGGAGAAGCACCGAACTCCCTAAACACGGCTGTCGGTTCTATCGAATGCCGCATAAAATCCGACTCTAACGAAGGATATCCTTCACCCGCTTCCGGGGGAAGTGGCACGGGTACTTCTGTTTCTGGCGGTATAGGGTGCATTTATATGCCCTCATATTCAAATCTGAACTCATCTTCCTCTTCTTCTCCATCTTCGGCACCACCTTCGAACAGTACTATACTTTCGCCTCATCATTATCCCGATCCAATCTACTCGACGGCGAGCACATGTCCATCCTCGACTAACACCAACAGCAACAACAGTATCAACAACTACAACGGTTTAGCAAGCAATTTCTCTGTCAGTAGTCTTACCTCTAACAGCTACTCAACTAATTCATATCACTCAAACTTGATGGCAGCCGCAGCAGCCTCCTCACCACATCATATTACTTCCTCAGCCTCTGGCAGTCCCATGTATATGGATCCGCATATGCCAGTCGCAGTAAGCCCAATTTACCACCATCCGTATGCTCAACACCCGGGATATGGAGCATACGCTGCCGTTGGTCCTCCGCCACCAGCACCACCGCCCACATTGCACATGCCCAGCCCCAACTATCCGTACGCGTATACCAACGCATCCGGATATCCCACTCAATCAGGTCATCATCCTAGCCACACTTCCGCAGCTGGTTATCTTACCAACCATCCCTCCATGTTTGACAGAATAAAGCCCGACATCGGATACGGTGGCTACTAAATGCAAACAACAAAACTTGTTCGATATCATTACTCTAAATTGTACATAATGGTTAAAGTCCCATGGTAAGATAAACTGAATACCAAACTGAATTCTAGCTCAAATGTATCATTAAACAACAACCTTAATCCGTCTACAATTTTGGAATAAAAAAAGCATGAAAAAAGTCGCTGGTTAAATGGTTCCTAAGGTTCTCATCGTCATTATTACTCTATGACATGCCATCATAAGATTTTAAAAAAAAATAAAAAAATCGTAAGCATTTATTTTTTTAACAAATTCATGACTAGATCTTGTTGATACAAATAAAACCGTTAAACAGTCAGGTGATATAACCTTACCTGAGATTTAGTTAAATAGTTAAATTCTTAATTATTTTTTTATTTTTTGCTTGTGTTTTATTCTCGGAGAATTCTTTATGTTATGAGTGAAAAGCGTTGTGGTTTTTCTATTTCCATTTTATGCAGTACGAATTCTTTACTGGCTTAATACACCCGAAAACATGACAGATTGGTGATAATTAAGGAAATTTTTAAATCAACAAATTTAAGTGAGTATATAAGAACACTATATATTGCAAGAATTAAACGAGAAGTTAAACGACAATTTTTGGTTTTTTTATTTCCTAAATAAGTACTTAAGCAGGAGTAATAAGCAAATAGAAGAATTTTTGTAGTTTTAAAGCAGAATCAATGTCATTGTAAGATGAAAACATCACAAAACCACTCAAATAAAAAAATAAATATATGTTCCTTCTTGTGAACTAGTCTCGTTTTAAGTATTTTTTTTATACAAAGTAAAGTATAAAACACTATTTAAAATAATACGTATGCGATTAACAGGTCAACATAATAAAAATATAAAATATTTAAATGCAAAATCCCGCCAAAATTTGTATAATTAACAAAATGAAGTGACATAAACAGAAAACCAAATTATTCCTTAATATCATATTTAATTTTCTTAAATAAACATAAAGGCGTGTTGACACACCAAATAAAAAAAAAATATAATAGTTTGCATGTTTCAAAAAAAGATGTGTGATGAGTGTGTGTGTGTGTGTGTGTATATGTGTGTGCGTGTTTATCACAAAAAAGAATTGTATATTTTCTAATTAAGTTTAAAAAAAATAATTCTTCCAAGCTACATTTTTAAATAAGTAAATAACAAAAACACGTTCCTTATTTTCTATTCAAAGAAACACCAACATATAAGAAATATCAACGAAAAAAATTATACAATACCTATTTTGACAAATATTCTCAAAAATAGTAATAATAATTTGTATAAATAGTTTTCGCTTCGAAAAAATAATTTGACAATATATATTAAATATCATATAAAACAAAGTGAAATGTTTGATAATGTACATAGTACCTAATTTGAGATATACCTAATATATAATAAGTTATGATCGAAAGTATTTAATGGGTATATCGTTATATAAATCTTAAATATTTGCCATCTTTGTAAATGAAGTAGTTAAATATATACAGATATTATTTCATATTTTATTAGAACAAATTGTAATTAAAAAAAATGCCTAGTTGCTTTAATAAATTAATATAACCTACATATATTTTAATAATATGAAATAAAAATAAAAAAAAAAGAAACAAATCAGGAACAGATCATTTCTGTTTTACAGTATGGTATAACAAATTCGCCAATAAAGTTCATTGAGGAAAAACTGTACATATATTTTTTTTAGGAATAAGCAGAATACATAATTTTAACACGTAGTACTGAGAAAAAACTAAAATTTTTATTTGAACGTTCAACAAAATAAATGTTTGAAGTTAATTTAGTTTATCTTCAACTACAAAAAAAAATGTTTAACCCATAGTAGTGATTGGCTAAAAAATTAGATCTATGTATAGATATTTAATATATTTATATATTTATCATACAAAATAATTATTAAAAAAAACACTTGTGAACAGGGTAAAATTGAGGGTGATACATTTTAATTTTCTTTTTTAAAAGAAAACCAACGATAGATTTAATTTCTTAAATGCAAATTATAATCAATGTGTAACAGGATACGTAAATTTAGTGTACATTAAAAATAAAAAAAAATATATTTCAAAATTTGTGTGCTTTTAAAAAAATATTTTTTTCTTAAAGAAAAGTAAAAAACGACAACAAACCTTAGATATTTTTCGAAATTTTAAATATGTCATCGACAAGAAATACATTTACGTAACAGAAGCAAACAAAATAAATACATATTTATTGACGAAAATATTTGTGACGTTCTAATGTTTATTTAGCGAGTAAAACAAATATCGCTTCATCTCTTCAAATGAATGTTTAAATTTAATACAAAAAAAAAATAATAAGGCAACACTGTTATTTGACTACATACTCTCTTTCTGATTTTTTAAAAATTTATACGTGATTATACTATTTAGAGTAAAAGTAAGTCTTCTAAATAACAACTGTGTGTTACATTAAGACAAAAATATTATATAATTCCCAGTAAAAAAAACTGTGAAATAAATGTTTGCAATTCATAACATAATAAACAAAATAAATAGAAACGATGTCCCCCAGTAACAAAATAAATAATAACTTAGTTCTTTATAAAACAGCATGCCAAAAAACTTAAAAAAGATAATTAAATTTTAATAGTAATTACCTTCAACAATTATTTACAAGAAGAACCTGTTTTTTTTTAATGTTGTTTGCTAAATATCAAACCAATTTACTTTACTTCAGTGTGAAATTAATTGAATGAACGACAAAATCATATAAAAATTTAAAGTATTAATTTAAAAAAAATAAATACAATTTACTACTGTTAAAATAAATAACTTTTATTATTTATTATTCATAGCATAACCATACGAGTAAAAACGGATTAAAGGATAGAAAAGCATTAAAATATTAAACATTTAATGTATATACTTCTTTGTTGTTTTATTTACATTATTCTTACTAAAATAATAAGGAAAAAACCTATAATAAAATAGATCAAGGACAATGTAATCAAGTCGTTTTATTTATAGCGGTAAAATAAAAAATGTTTTTACTCTATTTTATCTATTGTAACGGGTGATCCAAGTAGAGATACTTTTCAATAGCCTTTTTTGGCAGATCACGGGTGAGTCGTGTCATGCTGTCATGTTATTTCTGTTTAGTATTGTTTGGCATTTCATAATGGAAAGACTTACGCGTGAACAACGTTTAAAAATTGTTCAACTTTATTATGAAAATTCACGTTCAGTGAGGAATGTGTTTCGTTCACTTCGCTCAACTTATGGTCAACATAATCGGCCTATTGAGCGTACTATTCGCAACACCATCACCCATTTTGAGACCCAGCATTCATTATTGGATAATATTCGACCGAATAGACCACGTCCAGCACGCTGTGAAGAAAATATAGCGGCCGTAGCTGAGAGTGTACACGACGACCGTAGAGAGTCGATTCGGGGCCGTTCGCAGCAACTCGGACTGACGTATGGAACGACTTGGCGCATTTTACCTCAAGATCTTAAATTGAAAGCATACAAAATACAGCTTGTACAACAACTGAAGCCCCTCGACCTTCCCAAGCGACATCGCTTCGCTCTATGGGCTCTTGAAAAGTTCCAAGAAGATCCGACGTTTTCGAGGCAAATTTTGTTTAGCGATGAGGCCCATTTCTGGCTCAATGGGTATGTAAACAAACAAAATTGCCGCATTTGGGACGAAGAGCAACCTGAAGAGATTGAAGAACTGCCACTTCATGCAGAAAAAACAACGGTTTGGTGTGGTTTGTGGGCCGGTGGAATCATCCGTCCATATTTCTTTAAAATTTATGCCTGTGCGAACGTAACCGTCAATGGCGACCGTTATCGTGCCATGATAACCGACTATTTGATGCCTGAAATTGAAGCTCGTGATCTCGGCGACATTTGGTTTCAGCAAGACGGCGCCACTTCCCACACATCGCATCAATCAATGGACCTATTGAGAGAACATTTCGGTGAACACATAATTTCACGTTTTGGGCCGGTCGATTGGCCACCAAGATCGTGCGATATCACACCGTTAGACTTTTTCCTGCTTATGCCGACAAACCCGCTTCGATTCAGGCCTTGGAGAAAAACATCACGCGTGTCATTCGCCAGTTACCAGTCGAAATGCTCGAACGAGTGATCGAAAATTGGACTCAACGGATGGACCATCTGCGACGTTGCAACGGCCAACATTTGATAGACATAATCTTCAAAAAATAAATGCCAAAGAATGTTTAAATTTGAATTTTCTGTGTTTTTTTTCTTTAAAAAAGTAGGGAACCTCGAAATGGATCACCCTTTAGAATGTTTTTAAGTTCAGTTCAGAATCGCTATATTAATCGATAATGATTTGACAGGAGACTTTGCAATACATCAGATAGGGCGGCTAAAAACTTAAAAAGAAAGTGTTTCTCTGCTATACGTATCCATAAATGCTGTGTCGTTTCATCTGCTCCCTTGCAGCATCCAAACAGACCCGCATCCAGTTATGAAATCCATAAAGCAAAGAAAGAGAAATTAAAAATCTAACGGAAATTTCTGAATTGTTAATCGTAACCTATAATCCATAAATGCCATTTTTGCTTAAAATTTATAATTCTTAGATTTTGTCGAGATGAGCTGAAAGTAATTACCAAATTTAACTAAACAAATCAAGAAATTATATAAATTATAATCACCAAAAAATGAAAACTATTTCTTCCTTTGCATTGTCATTAATCTCATATACAGATGTTTACCATTTTTCAAGATATACTAAATGTATAATAAGAAACAACAGATATAACAAAATCTGAAATACATATACTGTTAGGGCAAAATTTTACTTTAGAGGAACACTCCAAAATCAAAAAAAATTTTCAATCCTGTTCGTTTTTATGCACTGAATTCAAATCCGGAATCTTTTTTTAGCGCTCTCTTATTGTTTGGAAATGGCCCACCCCTAAAGTTTGAAAAAAGGCAGTGAAGTGGTACCAAAATTTCTTAAGTGGTAAGTCCAAATTCAAAAAAATTAATTCAGTTTTAGTCTTGAAAAGTTAAGTTAATTGATGAAAAAAGTTAGCTAAGTTGCTTATAAAGACTCATTTATATATTTTTTTATTTACACTCCTTAAATTGATACCCAAGAGACCAGATACAAAAAAATGTATTCACTGTTATATAAAAAAAAACAAAAACTAAATCATTCACAAAATTACAGTGTCAAGAACATCTTTTTACATATTGTCCGTAAGCATTTTAAATTCCATTGTGATTAACATTGTTTTTATTCAATATTTTAAATTGCCGCCTTCAGCCTCAAGCATACCTTCTTATAGACTGCGTTTCATCGATCTAATTAATTTTTAAAGTGGTATTCGCCCATTCCTCTTGGATTAATTGAACTAATTGATTTCGTGTCGTATGTCTTCTTTTACCAACTTCTTTTTCACATGTGCCCTCAAATTTTCCAAGGGAATAAGATCAGGACAATGGGCAGGTATATTCATCCCTTTGGTACAATTGTAAGGCAACCTCATCTTAACTGTATACTCCTTATGTGTTGGATCATTGTCCTAGTAAAATTTGAATTTCGGTGTATGGTGCAATCACCGCAATCAAATTCAAATTTACGGGCGCTACTATGCAGCTTAGAACGCAAAATGTTTAGATATTGCTTGTGGACAATATGTAAAAAGATTTTCTTGACACTGTCATTTTGTGAATAATTTAGTTTTTGTTGTTTTTTTAATAAAATTGAATACATTTTTTTGTATCTGGTCTCTTGTATATGTTAACTATAAACCCAACCATGAGCAGCGCCACCTACATATGACGGATGGAGTACATTCTTCTTATTATATTCTTTTTTTTTACTGATGGGAGTCGAGTCGCGTTTGGATTTAAGAAGAGTAGAGATTGCGTTGCTTTATTAAGTGAAGTTTTCAGTTGTTTTATTACATATTAAATTTGTATCTTTTCTCCTTTTTGTAGGAATACATACATATTTTGTATAATAAAATATACATTTTAACAATCAGATGTGCGATTGCATCGAATTTCACAATTGCGTCATCCTTTTTGGAAAATTTTAAGGACAACAAACGACAGATACTACCAGTGAGGGCGAAAACGATAGAGGCGAATTTCAATTCTTCGACAATTTAAATTCAACGGCTGTGGAAAATTCCGAGACTGCGAAGATGAGTGCCGACGATCTGGTTAAGTTACTTGTGGATGCGGTGAAGGTTTCTGGTACGCAAAATAATAATGATGCTGAAGTCAAATATCAAATTGTGCCAGACTTCAACAAAACTATAAGCAATTTTAATGGGAAAGAGAAAGATTACGAGGCAAGGGATTGGATACGATCAGTAAGTGCCGTGGCGGATATAAGCAGGTGGACGAACGAGTTTCGTCTGGAATGTGTGAGGTTGCATCTGGTTTAATCTGCGAAGTTAAATATAACTATGTGGGATAAATTCAAAAATGAGGTCGAGAAAACGTTTACCAGTCCTTTGGATACCGCTGACAGATGGAAGATGTTACTGGAAAGAAAACAAAGAAGAGGCGAAGAGAGCATCGATTATATTTTTGAAAAATTCTAGATCTAAAGCTACAAGTCAGTTAGGTTATGCTGTCCAGGGAGCTGAAAAAATTGTTGTTTTATCGTACTCATGACAGCACCTATGATATGGTACGAGACATCAAGAGCTTTACGCAGATAATGGGAATGCCCGATCCAGATGTGCCCGATTTTCAAGCGAGCACAAAAGTGAGAACAAGAGTCACAATGTAACAGAGAAAAATTGCAGCATTTGCAAAAGAGTGGACTCAGCGACGAGTTTTGTACTAAGGGTAAGTCCAAAAATGATATTAAATGTTTTCGATGTCTTGCTCCAGGGCATTATAGGAGTGAGTCCAAAGTGCAAGTCACGTCACGTGCACTCATTGTACATTGCCAAAAATTTCCCAAAGAAGAAAACTGATTTTCGTACGCCGAGTGCAGCAGCGAATGTCGAGTCGTGAAACAGGGCTACTTTAGTAAGTTTATCTATGTAAGGGATATGCTGAAGATATGAAATATTATCAAACAGCTAAATTAAATTACCACGATTTGAAAGCATACATCGATAATGGTAGCAAATGTATTATTCTTAAAGATTCATACGCGAATAAACTTAATATCCAGTACGAAGAATGCTCAGAAACAATTTGTGGTTTTGTTAATGGCAGGTTGACTTCATTGGGAATTTTCGAAGCGAGTTTGCAAGTCGATAAAGCGGAGGCAAAGATGTAAATACATGTTGTGCCAAATTAGTTCTTGCAAATTCCCCTGTTGATAGGACAGCCATTCACCGGAAACGAATACATCACTATGGTTAAGCAAGGAAACAACATTCGAGTATTTGAAGAGCGACAAATTGTGGACGAGGAGTGTTTCCTTACCTAAGCAGGAGATTAAATTGTGGACAGAACAAGCAACCGTAATTCCGGCTAGCTACATTGGATTTATTACTGCGTGCGTCGATATAAAACAGAATGCTGATATTTATATTGAAGGCGGACCAAATCGTGGATTATCAATAATTCCAAGCAGAATTGTAAATGTTCAGGACGACGTCAATATTTCAGTTGTAAACATGAGTTCCAGAGAAATTTTTTTCGAGAAAAGAGTTACACTAGCCAGAGGTAAGCTATATGTTGAGGATTCGAGATTTGTTAACGAAGATGCCTACAATTCGGAAAACTGTGAATACACTGCATTATTGTCTGTTATTGAGCATTCCTTTTTGGAGACGGTAGATATAAATCCTAATGTTTCGACAAGCGTATGCGAGTTAGCGACATTAATTCAGTTTCTCTGACATGGAGCTTGATTCAGATATTCCTGTATTCTATCGTCCGTATAGGTTGAGTCACAGCGTGAGAGAGTTCGTGAGAGGGGAGATGAAAGCCGCTGGTATTTTCAAGATTCAGTCCAATACTTATTGTCACAAAGAAGGATGGAAGTAAGCGTATTTGTATTGACTATAACAAACTAACGAAAAAGATGAAGTACCCGCTTCCAATTCTGAGCGAACAGATTGACACCCTGAGTAATAGGAGATGGTTTTCAATTCTTGATATGAAAAGTCGATATTGCCAGATTACCGTAGGCAGCAAGTCGCGTCATTTAACAGCTTTTGTGACTCCCGATGGGCATTTTTAATTCCTCCAGATGCCATTTGGGGTATGTAACGGCCCACCGATGTTTCAGCGTCTTGTCAACAAGATTCTTGGTCCACTGAGGTATACTATTGTTTTAGCTTACTTTGATGATATTTTGTGTCCAGCTGAGAATGAAGAAGAGGCTATAGAGAATTTGACAAACATTTTTGAGTGCATACTCAACTTACTGCGAAGAATGTCAAGTGGAACTGAGGAGAACCGCAGAGTACGGCTTTCGAGACTTTGAAGAAGATATTAGTTGAGCAGCCCGAATTATGTTTATATTCGCCGGAATCTAAGACAGAAGTACACACGGACGCGTGCGAGGATGGTATTGGAGGTGTTCTTTTGTAACTTCAGATTGACAGCAAATTGCAACCAGTTGCTTACTGCAGTAGACAGACGACAAACAAAGAATCAAAGTATTAACCTACAGAGCTTAAAACGTTGACAGTTGTATGTTCCAAAAAGAGCTAGGTGTTAGATCGTTACGCATTGTCATAATAAATTTCAACATGTTGCTTTTGATAAAACGCTTGCGAAGATAAAGGAGAAGTACTGGTTTCCTAGAAGAAGAAGAAGACACGTGCATGGTTTAATCGGTTCGTGTATGGAGTGCCTGTACCGTAAACAACCTGGTGGCAAAAAGCAAGGGTTCTTGCATTGAATCGGCAAAATCGGAATACTATTCTACACGTTACATGCTGATCATCTCGGTCCTTTCGTTCGAAGTTCTAGACGAAATCAATATGTGTTGGTGTTTGTAGATGCATTCACCAAATGCTGCATTCTTAAAGCTGTACGAGATGTGAAGTCAACACTACCGTCAGGGTTTTCGTAGATATTATCAGCGTTTTTGGAGCACCTAACCGATTGATTACCGACCAGGATACTTCCTTCAGATCTTTTGAGAAAATGTCTGAAGAGAAAAAAATTATACACATTAAAAACGCGACAGTGACACCGAGAGCCAATGAAGTATAACAACTATTTTGGAAACATTGAGTCAAAGACAGGATGGTTCCGATTGTGATCAGTTCGTCAACGTCGTACAATGGAGCCTTAGTAATACAGTTCATTCAACTTTGAAGAAGACACCGTTCGAAGTTTTATTTAATTATGATCCGAGAGGCATCGATATGAGGTCCGATTGATGATGAACTCAAACGAGGCCAAGGATTATCCAATAATATACAAGAAGTGAGAAAGTGTTTATCGTCTATCGTCTAAATATAAGGGGCCATGCATTGTGACGGAAGTTTTGCCAGGTGACAGATACCGAGTTCATAATCCACCCTATGGTATTCGTTCCGAAAAGAAAATACTTCGATTTAATACGTATCGGAAAATTTTATTTCATGGTAATTGTTGCGATCACCTGTTTGGAACATTTCTCCGACATAACGTAACGCATACCGTCAGTATACATATCATTGCATAGCATTGCGATCAGTTTTTGGCAGCCGTATGTCAATTTCTCTCTGATTGTCTCCGACATATATTCATCGCGGAAATAATTTATAGAAAAAATGTAAGCAACAAAATAATTTATTTAATAGTTTGTGCTAATTTTTTCTTATCAAATTAATTCTTAATTAATTCTGATTGAAAAATCTAACACAGATATATTTGAGAGATGAATCTGACAAATGTCAAATTAAGGGGTTCAAGTACGTTTGGAAAACGGATACTGTAAATGTAAATTAAGGCTCCGATTTTATTCCTCTCCGAACGGCTACCATGATAGAGGGAAATATTCCTGAAATGCAGAGATCTCAGAAGTTTAATAATGGCATAGCAGCAGTGGATGATATGAAGCGAGTTCCGACTGAGAATATAGAGTCAAGCGAGGAAAGCTGCGTCGATTATCCAGTACTAACGATTCAACCTCCAACTAGAGTTGAGAAGAGACCAGCGCATTTTGACGACTTTGACTTGGAATAATCGAGGGCGATTAATTAATACAATGGCCGAATGTTAACTATAAACCCAACCAAGAGCAGCGTCACCTAAATATAATGGATGGGGTACATTCTTCTTCTTATTATATTCTTTTTTTTTTTTGACTGAGTGGATTCGAGTCGCGTTTGGATTTGATAAGAGTACATATTAAATTTGTTTCTTTTTGTAATTAAAATTATAAACATGTTTTATATCGTGAATTAAATACATACATATTTTTTATAATGAAAAACGCTCCGAGCGTGATCTATTTGCTAAATAAGAACTCACGTTGGTGCCTCCTGTGAGTATCTGGAGCGGTTATTCATGGGTTGAGCAGTAAATCAGCGGAAGACATCAGCGGAAGACATCAGCAGAATTCATCAGTGGGAATCATCGTCTGGCATATGTACGTACGTAACACAAGGCAAGTGCATTGATATCTTCATTCTGGTTCTTAATAAACATTATGACTATACGGAGGAAATTTGGCAGAACCGAAGAGAGACAACTCTGATGAAGACACTGTGGCGTGTGCAACGAATCAGGTGGCTAATTCAGTTGCTTTACTAGAAGTCAAATTCCCCACCTTTAATGGAAATCATACAGATTAGCTTCCTTTTAAGGAAATATTCATGGATCGGATTTATCAGAATGAGGGCTTAAGTTTTTTTTGCAGCGATTTAATCATCTAAAGTCGTCATTAGTAGGCGATGATTTACAATATATATATCACATTGGCCTTGTCGGGGAAAATTACCTGGAAGCATGGAAAATTTTGTGGAATCTGTATCATTGCCCATCCTTTTTACGTATTACATGGATGTCTTAGATCAGCAGGCGGATGTAGTTCGTGATGATCCCACTTTATTAAAACGCTTTGTGAAGACATGCTGCTCGTGTTTTAGCTCCATTAAAAATTTTGGCGTCAATCGCGATGATCAAAATCAGATTTTGGTATATATCTTGATTAATAAATTACCGAATTCAATTTGTAATGAGTGGGATCACTCTCTTTGGAAACAAACTAGTATACCGAAATTCACCTAACTATTATCCTTTTTTGATGAACAATATTTATTGATGGTGACGTAATCCGAGCAAAGAACGACGGCGGTGCAGAATAAATCTACAGGAGCCACTGCTATATAATTCGGTAAGTAAGTACTTAAATCTTTGCATACTATCAAAAGGGCAACGACTTGCCCCATATGTGAAAAAACCAATCATGCGGTGGAGAATGTTCAAGCTTTGTGAAAATTAGTGTGGTGGAAAACGAGCTGGGGTGGAAAAGTTCAAACTTAGCTGTAACTGCCTCGGGTACAACACTGTTTTTCAACATAAATTGTCACTATCACATCCATCACACTTCCATTTTATCCTCTTTACACACTCAGTTCGAAATCGATCATTTATTAAGGAAATTTTATCAGATATGAGAGCCTTTTTACCAGTCAGAGGATCAATAGTGTTATAAATTCTACAGTGAGATATATGTGCGGTCGAAAAATCCCAAATACATCGTCCGGTCGCCCCTAAAGACAGAAATCAATTCTACGCTACTCATAGGGAAGTCAAAGGCTACGGATTTGAAGCGCTTCGGAAATCTAGAAAGGCGATTGTTAAATTATATGGATTCAAGAGTCGCATTATTGAATCGATCAACGAGTATTTAAAATGGGACAGATGAAGCCGGTTACGACAAGTGAGGACCACACTGTGTTTTTAAAGATAATCAGATACTGCTGCTACCTTCCTCACTATCCAGTCATAAAAGAGCATCAAGGGTACGCATGTTTTTCGATGCAAGAAACTTCCAACCTAACAGTTTGGCTGCAGGAGCAGCCCCTCAGAACTGGCGCAAGCTGAGGTATGTATTTATGACGGATATTGGAAAAATATTTAAGCCTATATATACCTAGATATGCATGAGGAGGATTCTTAGTATCAACGGATACTTTGGTGGGAGGATTCTTATCAACCAATTCGCGAATACTATTGTTCGGAACTGCGCCATACATACGATGCTATACGTACGATGTATCAGTTAGCTTTTTTTTGCATGTAGCTGGGTTCAAATAGTTGAAACATATCGCTTGCGAGCTTTACGATAGTGTGGGACTTGAACCACCCCCTAAAAACACCTAAAAACAGCCAGAGAAGGCATGATGTTACCACACTTCAACTAATTGCACCTAATCGTCAGACTAATCAGAAATTTTGTTTTATTATGTACTTTCATTGAGACAAAAAAGTATTCATACAACAGTAATTTTTTTATATTTAATAAAATTTCTTACGACAAAGTAGTAATTGGTTGAACTCGATTATTTATTTCTATTAAAATGGAATTTTTAAATTCATGTAAAAAAAACAAAAAATTAACTTATTATTTCACAATTCAATGCCAAAAAACTCAAATTAAATTCATGTAAAAAAAAACAAAAAATTAACTTATTATTTCACAAGTTTGTGTTGCCTCTATTCTCCCTTATGCTCTCAATTAAACGATTTTTTATACAACCAACAAGTTCCTTTGAGATATCTGGCTCAATTGAATTCCACTACGAAAAGATAGCCTTTGTAGGTGCTTTTTTGTTTTTTAATTTGCCTTTCTATTTTATCCCACAGATGTTCAATGAGGTTGTTACGTATGGCAACACTGCCACACCAGTTAATATAAAAGTACAAATATTTAGTATTTAGCACAGATGAGTAATTATACAGATAGTCGACTGAGAGGATTTTTGGCTCTCCCGCCTATCGTTTTTTATTTGCTTCAAAAAGGCACAGTACTGTGTTCGTATATGTTTTTACATGCAAAATCAAATTGAGCCAGCTCACGCACTCAATAGCAGTTCTGCGCCTAAGAACCCATTTTGGAAAAGATCTCATGTTGACATATTAAAAGTCAAAACTGGGCTGTGTCCACTAACATCGTAATAACAAGCGACGATTTGTAATGAATTTGCAACAGAACAAAATTTTGGTGAATGTTTTTAATTATTATGTAAACTAAAATAATAGTTTTACCAAGCAAGCACATTTTTTGGGTACAAATTTTTAAGCAGTTGCGCAAGTTAAACAAAATAAGGGTTATCATAATTTGTTTGCCAGTAGTTAAACTAATTTAGCAGTTTTAAATTGTCAGTAATAATAAAATAATTTTGGTGGTTGACTTATCGAATGTCCAGTAAAATAATTAAAAACATAAGGAAAGGCTACAGTCCGCTTGGGGCGAACAGTATGATACCCTATCCTTATCCCTATGTACCCCAAAGAAAAAAAGCATTAGGAAGATGATGGATAGCATTTTATTTCATTCGATGAAATTTATAGAAAAAAAATTATTTTTTTTTAAAAAAAAAACGCCCCCAAAAAGTGGGCGTGGCCAAAAACTTTGTATGGGCGATATATTGAGAAAAATATTGACTTAATATATTGTTAAACATTTTTTTCGATTTCTATGAAAATTTTCGAAGAAAACAGCATTTTAGTGAAAAACGCCCACAAAAAGTATGCGTGGCAAAAACCTTTATATGACAAATTAATAAAGATGGGCAGTACCTACATATCTTGTGAAGGTTGTACAACTTTATCTCTCTAACTTAAGCCTTAAAACGGTTTTTTGCAAATTGTGGACGTGGCAGTGGGCATATTTTGAAAATTTTAACACTTTACCATATCGGAACCCTAGGGAGTATATGTTCCAAATTTAAGCTTCCTAGCATAACTTTAAAGGCCTCAAAAGTTGATACGGACGGACGGACGGACGGACATTGCTAAATATTCTTAGATTTTGGTCCTGATCATAAATATATATACTTTTAGGGGTCTGCGACGAATATTAAGGGGTGTTACAAACTATGTGTCAAAATTAATATACCCTTAGGATAGGGTATAAAAAAAAAACAAATAATTTTTTAACGGAAGGTTTAATAAATATTTCGGCAGCGAATTAATCAAATATTCTGTAAAATCACTAAAATTGTATACTTATATGGGCTTTTACGTGCAAATCAAATGGGAATCACACACACATGAATCGAATTATATCGGGCTAATGGCCGCAGCCATGAAATGTCATTTTTTATAGCAAGAAGTTGGGAACAGTTGATGAATTTGAGCAGTTTAGACCTCACAATTTGGGTTTGTAAAATAAACATGCAAAATATGCGGTGAATATGGATTTATAAAAACATTCTTACCACACAACTAATTATATAATAAAACATTATAATATTGAGAATAAAGCTATGTTTTAACCAATTTATTGTAATTTTTAATGAGAAATAATCAAAATAATATTAATTAACTTATATATACTAAATAAGTTGAGCATATATTTTCGGTTCACAATAAATTTCAGTGTAACTATACAAACTAGAATTTCGTATGGATGGTTATATTGAAGCAGTTAAATACTTTTACATAAATGGGCACTGGTTTAAGACGCTTTTTAATATAAGGTGATCCAAATCCTTACAAATATTATTTTTGGTACGTGAAAACACTTTTTAACAACATTTGTAATCACATACTAGTAGTAGTACAGGGTGATCCATTTCGAGGTTCCCTACTTTTCTAAAGAAAAATACACAGAAAATTTAAATTTGATGGAGAATGTTTATTATCATTTGAAAGAACATTCTTTGGCATTTATTTTTTGAAGATTATGTCTATCAAATGTTGCCCGTTGCTATGTCGCAGATGGTCCATCCGTTGAGTCCAATTTTCGATCACTCGTTCGAGCATTTCGACTGGTAACTGGCGAATGACACGCGTGATGTTTTCCTCCAAGGCCTGAATCGAAGCGGGTTTGTCGGCATAAGCTTTTAACTTTACATATCCCCACAGGAAAAAGTCTAACGGTGTGATATCGCACGATCTTGGTGGCCAATCGACCGGCCCAAAACGTGAAATTATGTGTTCACCGAAATGTTCTCTCAATAGGTCCATTGATTGATGCGAATTGTGGGAAGTGGCGCCGTCTTGCTGAAACCAAATGTCGCCGAGATCACGAGCTTTAATTTCAGGCATCAAATAGTCGGTTATCATGGCACGATAACGGTCGCCATTGACGGTTACGTTCGCACCGGCATAATTTTTAAAGAAATATGGACCGATGATTCCACCGGCCCACAAACCACACCAAACCGTTGTTTTTTCTGGATGAAGTGGCAGTTCTTCAATCTCTTCAGGTTGCTCTTCGTCCCAAATGCGGCAATTTTGTTTGTTTACATACCCATTGATCCAGAAATGGGCCTCATTGCTAAATAAAATTTGCCTCGAAAACGTCGGATCTTCTTGGAACTTTTCAAGAGCCCATAGAGCGAAGCGATGTCGCTTGGGAAGGTCGAGCGGCTTCAGTTGTTGCACAAGCTGTATTTTGTACGCTTTCAATTTAAGATCTTGACGTAAAATGCGCCAAGTCGTTCCATACGTCAGTCCGAGTTGCTGCGAACGGCGACGAATCGACTCTCTACGGTCTTCGTGTACACTCTCAGCTACGGCCGATATATTTTCTTCACAGCGTGCTGGACGTGGTCTATTCGGTCGAATATTATCCAATAATGAATGCTGGGTCTCAAAATGGGTGATCGTGTTGCGAATAGTACGCTCAGTAGGCCGATTATGTTGACCATAAGTTGAGCGAAGTGCACGAAACACATTCCTCACAGAACGTGAATTTTCATAATAAAGTTGAACAATTTGTAAACGTTGTTCACGCGTAAGTCTTTCCATTATGAAATGCCAAACAATACTAAACAAAAATAACATGACAGCATGACACGACTCACACGTGATCTGTCAAAAAAGGCTATTGAAAAAAGTATCTCTACTTGGATCACCCATTACTAGTAAATTGTTTTGTTTATTTTCATAACCAACTTTTTTTAAAAATTACCAAACATTATAACTTGACAGATAAAGTCGTCTTTTAAAAAGAGTGGCTAATTAATTCAATATATATATGTATAATAATGTGCATGCTTATTTATGAGTTGTATTCAACTACCAAGCAATTTCGATAGAAAAATGCACCAAAAATATATTTCAGCAGTGCATTCCAGCTATCTTCTGTCCTCCTTCTTCTGTCTATCACTTACTATAAATTTTAAAATAAAGCATATTAACTTATATAAAAAATTTCCAAAGCCGCCTTAGAAAGGAAACAGCTAAGAAAATTGATTGACTAAACACAAATTTTGCAACACAAAATAATTAAAAAACGAATAAAAATACTTCTTTTCCACATTATTTTATCGATGCACGGAACCCGAATATGTACATATATTCATTAAACTTTCATATGTTGAATAAAAACAATCAAATAGTAAAGCAATCAAATAATTTAATATATATATAAAAAACCATTGCAAACTATATACTACAAATATTTTACACACAAACATTACTAATTTAGTAATATTTATGCGATAATATCAAAAAATTTTCATTTTATCTCATTTCATTAACCAAAATGAAAAAAGTATAACAACCCAAGAATTTATTTTAAGGCAGATATAAAATAGAGAACTATTTCTTATAACCTCAAAAAATATTCCAATTAAATTGTAACAACTTTATTGGGTCACTAATTTTATGTTTCTTCATAAACATTTACATTAAAATAGCTATAAAAGTTAAATCACATAAACTCAACACTTCGCAGCACTTCCTATATCCCAACTGCTGTTTTGTTGTTGCGATTTGGATATGTTGACAAACTCCCCACACTTATTTTTGGCGGGTAATCGAGTAAATTAGATCTAACTTCATGTGTCTGGCTGCCACGTATTCACAGATAGGAAAATTGAGATAGGATTTTGCGGTCATTATTAAATGTTAATTTATAAGAAGATGATGGATATTATTTTATTTCATTCTATTATTAAAAAAAAAGATTTTTTTGGAAAAAACGTCCCCAAAAAGTGGGGGGTGGCCAAAAACTTTGTATGGGCGATATCTTGGAAAAAATATTGGGTAAATATCTTGTTAACAATTTTTTTTCGAAAACGTCGGATCTTCTTGGAACTTTTCAAGAGCCCATAGAGCGAAGCGATGTCGCTTGGGAAGGTCGAGCGGCTTCAGTTGTTGCACAAGCTGTATTTTGTACGCTTTCAATTTAAGATCTTGACGTAAAATGCGCCAAGTCGTTCCATACGTCAGTCCGAGTTGCTGCGAACGGCGACGAATCGACTCTCTACGGTCTTCGTGTACACTCTCAGCTACGGCCGATATATTTTCTTCACAGCGTGCTGGACGTGGTCTATTCGGTCGAATATTATCCAATAATGAATGCTGGGTCTCAAAATGGGTGATCGTGTTGCGAATAGTACGCTCAGTAGGCCGATTATGTTGACCATAAGTTGAGCGAAGTGCACGAAACACATTCCTCACAGAACGTGAATTTTCATAATAAAGTTGAACAATTTGTAAACGTTGTTCACGCGTAAGTCTTTCCATTATAAAATGCCAAACAATACTAAACAAAAATAACATGACAGCATGACACGACTCACACGTGATCTGTCAAAAAAGGCTATTGAAAAAAGTATCTCTACTTGGATCACCCATTACTAGTAAATTGTTTTGTTTATTTTCATAACCAACTTTTTTTAAAAATTACCAAACATTATAACTTGACAGATAAAGTCGTCTTTTAAAAAGAGTGGCTAATTAATTCAATATATATATGTATAATAATGTGCATGCTTATTTATGAGTTGTATTCAACTACCAAGCAATTTCGATAGAAAAATGCACCAAAAATATATTTCAGCAGTGCATTCCAGCTACCTTCTATCCTCCTTCTTCTGTCTATCACTTACTATAAATTTTAAAATAAAGCATATTAACTTATATAAAAAATTTCCAAAGCCGCCTTAGAAAGGAAACAGCTAAGAAAATTGATTGACTAAACACAAATTTTGCAACACAAAATAATTAAAAAACGAATAAAAATACTTCTTTTCCACATTATTTTATCGATGCACGGAACCCGAATATGTACATATATTCATTAAACTTTCATATGTTGAATAAAAACAATCAAATAGTAAAGCAATCAAATAATTTAATATATATATAAAAAACCATTGCAAACTATATACTACAAATATTTTACACACAAACATTACTAATTTAGTAATATTTATGCGATAATATCAAAAAATTTTCATTTTATCTCATTTCATTAACCAAAATGAAAAAAGTATAACAACCCAAGAATTTATTTTAAGGCAGATATAAAATAGAGAACTATTTCTTATAACCTCAAAAAATATTCCAATTAAATTGTAACAACTTTATTGTCACTAATTTTATGTTTCTTCATAAACATTTACATTAAAATAGCTATAAAAGTTGAATCACATAAACTCAACACTTCGCAGCACTTCCTATATCCCAACTGCTGTTTTGTTGTTGCGATTTGGATATGTTGACAAACTCCCCACACTTATTTTTGGCGGGTAATCGAGTAAATTAGATCTAACTTCATGTGTCTGGCTGCCACGTATTCACAGATAGGAAAATTGAGATAGGATTTTGCGGTCATTATTAAATGTTAATTTATAAGAAGATGATGGATATTATTTTATTTCATTCTATTATTAAAAAAAAAGATTTTTTTGGAAAAAACGTCCCCAAAAAGTGGGGGTGGCCAAAAACTTTGTATGGGCGATATCTTGGAAAAAATATTGGGTAAATATCTTGTTAACAATTTTTTTTCGATTTCTATGAAAATTTTCGAAGAAAACAGCATTTTAGTAAAAAAACTGCCCACAAAAAGTAGGCGTGGCAAACAACTTTATACGACAAACTTATAAAGGAGGGCAGTGCCTACATATCTTTTGAAGGTTGTAACACTCTACACCTTTTCAAAATTGTGGGCGTGGCAGTGGGCGTATTCAAAAAGTTTTACTCTTAACCATTTCGGAGTCCTAGGGAATATTTGGTCCAAATTTCAGCTTCCTAGCTTAATTTTAAAGGCCTAAAAATTGCGTACGGACGGACGGATATTGGTAGATAGTCTTAGGATTTGGTCCTGATCATAAATATATATACTTATATGGGTCTACGACGAATATTAAGGGGTGTTACAAACTATGTGTCAAAATTAATATACCCTAAGGATAGGGTTTAAAAACAAAAATGCACCTACAAAGGCTATCTTTTCGTAGTGGAATTCAATTGAGCCAGATATCTCAAAGGAACTTGTTGGTTGTATGAAAAATCGTTTAATTGAGGGCATAAGGGAGAAAAGAGGCAACACAAACTAATCACAATACTATATAATGTTATTTTGAACTTTTTACTGCACTATATGGAATTTTTTTTGGCATTGAAATGTGAAATAATAAGTTAATTGTTTGTGTTATTTTACATGAATTTAAAAATTCCACTTTAATAGAAATTAATAATCGAGTTCAACCAATTACTTCTTTGTCGTAAGAAATTTTATTAAATGCAAAAAAAAACAGCATTTTAGTAAAAAACGCCCACAAAGAGTAAGCGTGGCAAAAAAATTTATGTGACAAACTTATAAAGGGGGGCAGTGCCTACATATCTTGTGAGGGTTGTAACACTCTATCTCTCTAACTTTAAACGGTAGCTTTAAAACGGTTTTTTCTAAATTGTGGGCGTGGCAGTGGGCGTATTCAAAAAATGTTTACGTGCATCGATAAAAAAAGTGGAGAAGAAGTATTTTGAAAATACTTTTTAAATTATTTTATATTACAAAATTTGTACATTTAGCAAATTTTCTTAGCTGCTTCTTTTCTAAGGCGGCTTTGGAAATTTGTTATATAGGTTAATATGCTTTGTTTTAAAATTTATAGTAAGTTATAGACAGAAGAAGGGGAACAGAAGGTAGCTGGAATGCACAGCATAAATATATTACGGGTGGATGTTTCTACCGAAAATGCCTGGTAGTTGCATGCATATATGTTACATATATATATATTGAATTAATTAGCTACTCTTTTTAACATACAACTTTATTTGTCAAGTTATAATGTTTTGTAGTTAAGTTTTAAATTTTTTACTACTACTACCTAGTAAGTGATTGCAAATGTTGTTAGAAAAGTGTTTACACATACCAAAAATAATATTTGTAAGATTTTGGATCACCTTATATTAAAAAGCGTCTTAAACCAGTGCCCATTTATGTAAAAGTATTTAACTGCTTCAATATAACCAAGACAAGGTGAGAGATTCTCTCTCGAGGTGACTATCTGGTTAATTCCTCATCTGTGATGTTTACGCACAACTGAACCTCAGATGGTATGTGAAATTCAGGGAAAATTAAATTACAATATATGCAAATTAAACCTGTGTGTTGTTGAGATAGATAACACTATTGTTTCAGCAAGATCTTTTTCCTGTATGCTCCTGCATGTTTTTTGTATGCCTGGTATTCTCCTTCTAAACTCCCGTTTATTATAGCTTTTCATGTTCCTACATGTCGAAGGTTTTTAGTGCTTCATATGAAGATCCGTTCATTTTTTTTTTTTTTTGAATACACTAATTTAATGTTTCCTGGAAATTTCTCTTTGGTTTATTCAAATTTTTGTTAATTGTCCGGTAATTTTCCACTTAACACTTACCATTCTGAATTAAAATGAAACAAGTACGACTTTTATTGTGGGAAAATTGTATACAAATTCTGTTTCCTTCAAGTATAAAACATGACCTCTTTCCTTGAAGTCTTACTAACTACTAAATATTTTGTACATTTATATTAACTCGTGAAGCAGTGTTGCCATACGTAACAACCTCATTGAATATCTGTGGGAAAAATTAGGTAAATTAAAAAACAAAAATGCACCTACAAAGGCTTTCTTTTCGTAGTGGAATAAAATGGAGCCAGATATCTCAAAGGAGCTTGTTGGTTGTATGAAAAATCGTTTAATTAAGGGCATAAGGGAGAAAAGAGGCAACACAAACTAATAACAATACTATATAATGTTATTTTGAACTTTTTACCGCACTATATAGAATTTTTTTTGGCATTGAATTGTGAAATAATAAGTTAATTTTTTGTTTTTTTTTTACATGAATTTAATTTGATTTTTTTGGCATTGAATTGTGAAATAATAAGTTAATTTTTTGTTTTTTTTACATGAATTTAAAAATTCCATTTTAATAGAAATTAATAATCGAGTTCAACCAATTACTTCTTTGTCGTAAGAAATTTTATGAAATATAAAAAAATTACTGTTGTATGAATACTTTTTTGTCTCAATGAAAGTACATAATAAAACAAAATTTCTGATTATTCTGACGATTAGGTGCAATTAGTTGAAGTGTGGTAACATCATGCCTTCTCTGGCTGTTTTTAGGGGGTGGTTCAAGTCCCACACTATCGTAAAGCTCACAAGCGATATGTTTCAACGATTTGCACCCAGCTACATACAAAAAAAAAACAGCTAACTGATGCATCGCACGAAGTTCCGAACATCTGTCGAACAATAGTATTCGCGAATTAGCTGATAAGAATCCTCCCACCAAAGAATCCGTTGATACTAAGAATCCTCCTCATGCATATCTAGGTATATATAGGCTTAAATATTTTTCCAATATCCGCCATAAATACATACCTCAGCATGCGCCAGTTCTGAGGGGCTGGTCCTGCAGCCAAACTGTTCGGTTGGAAGTTTCTTGCATCGAAAAACATGCGTACCCTTGATGCTCTTTTATGACTGGATAGTGAGGAAGGTAGCAGCAGTATCTGATTATCTTTAAAAACGCAGTGTGATCCTCACTTGTCGTAACCGGCTTCATCTGTCCCATTTTAAATACTCGTTGATCGATTCAATATATGCGACTCTTGAATCCCTATAATTTAACAATCGCCTTTCTAGATTTCCGAAGCGCTTCAAATCCATGGCCTTTGACTTCCCTATGAGTAATGTAGAATTGATTTCTGTCTTTAGGGGCGACCGGACGATGTATTTGGGATTTTTGGATCGCACATCTCACTGTAGAATTTATAACACCATTGATCCTCTGACTGGTAAAAAGGCTCTCATATCTGATAAAATTTCCTTAATAAATGATCGATTTCGAACTGAGTGTGTAAAGAGGACAAAATGGAAGTGTGATGGAAGTAATAGTGACAATTTATGTTGAAAAACAGTGTTGTACCCGAGGCAGTTACAGCTAAGTTTGAAATTTTCCACCCTAGCTCGTTTTCCACCACACTAATTTTTCCAAAGCTTGAACATTCTCCACCGCATGGTTGGTCTTTTCACATATGGGGCAAGTCGTTGCTCTTTTGGTAGTATGCAAAGATTTAAGTATTTACTTACTTACCGAATTATATAGCAGTGGCTCCTGTAGATTTATTCTGCACGTCCGTCGTTCTTTGCTTGGATTACGTCACAATCAATAAATATTGTTCAGTGGGATCATCACGAACTACATCCGCCTGCTGATCTAAGACATCCATGTAATACGTAAAAAGGATGGGCAATAATACAGATTCCACAAAATTTTCCATGCTTCCAGGTAATTTTCCCCGACAAGGCCAATGTAATATATATATTGTGAAGCATCGCCTACTAATGACGACTTTAGATGATTAAATCGCTGCAAAAAAAAACTTAAGCTCTCATTCTGATAAATCCGATCCATGAATATTTCCTTAAAAGGAAGCTAATCTGTATGATTTCCATTAAAGGTGGGGAATTTGACTACTAGTAAAGCAACTGAATTAGCCACCTGATTCGTTGCAGACGCCACAGTGACTGCATCAGAGTTGTCTCCCTTCGGTTCTGCCAAATTTCCTCCGTATAGTCACAATGTTTATTAAGAACCAGAATGAAGATATCAATGCACTTGCCTTGTGTTACGTACGTACATATGCCAGACGATGATTCCCACTGATGAATTCTGCTGATGTCTTCCGCTGATTTACTGCTCAACTCACGAATAACCGCTCAAGATACTCACAGGAGGCACCAACGTTGAATTCTTATTTAGCAAATAGATCACGCTCGGATATCGATAAAAAAGAGCAATAAAGCGACTTCCTTCAATTTAATTTAATAATTAATTTATTATAGTTCATAACCTCTCCAAAATTACTTTATAGGCTAAATAATGTCATTTTCGTTTGGTAATCCGGAAGACTTACGGAGTCTTCTGAAAGTGTTCGTTTGGGACTTAAATGACAGTTCCTCTCCCGGAAAGAAGAGAAAATTGCTTCTGGCTTTGAATTCAAAATCAAAACCCGAAGCACTAATCCATTCAAACACCATAAATGGCATAATCGACAAATGTCACATCATTTGTGATGCATTTCATAATTCTTAAATTTTGACGAGATTTGCTAAATGTTGGCGGTTGGAAATACATATATTCCATTTGTGTATAAATGCACAAATCGTCCGAACCCCAAATCAATTTGTATATACCACATTTGTGTATGACTATTCATAAATTAAATCTGTGGCTTTTTTAATTTCATTTGTGTAGGTATACAGTTTGTCAAGAAAGTGTTTTTAAAAGCAAAAATACTCATTTAGTTTATTTTTTCCTTGCTAAGCTAATAAAAACTCATCTATATATTTGATTTTATTTACACTCCTTAAATTATTATTTGTTTAAATGTAAATACATACATATTTTTTTTATTATGAAAATATGTATGTATTTAATTCACGATATACAACATGTTTATAATTTTAATTACAAAAAGGAAAAAAGAAACAAATTTAATATGTACTCTTATCAAATCCAAACGCGACTCGAATCCACTCAGTCAAAATAAGAAGAATATAATAAGAAGAATAATGTACTCCATCCGTTATATTTATATGACGCTGCTCTTGGTTGGGTTAGTTAACATTTGGCCATTGTATTATTTAATCGCCCTCGATTATTCCAAGTCAAAGTCGTCAAAATGCGCTGGTCTCTTCTTAACTCTAGTTGGAGGTTGAATCGTTGGTACTGGATGATTGACGCTGCCTTAATTTACATTTACAGTATCCGTTTTCCAAACGTACTTGAACCCCTTAATTTGACATTTGTCAGATTCATGTCTCAAATATATCTGTGTAAGATTTTTCAATCAGAATTAATTAAGAAATTATTTGATAAGAAAAAATTAGCACAAACTATTAAATAAATTATATTATTGCTTACATTTTTTCTATAAATTATTTCCGCGATGAATATATGTCGGAGACAATTAGAGAGAAATTGACATACGGCTGCCAAAAACTGATCGCAATGCTATGCAATGATATGTATACTGACGGTATGCGTTACGTTATGTCGGAGAAATGTTCCAAACAGGTGATCGCAACAATTACCATGAAATAAAATTTTCCGATACGTATTAAATCGAAGTATTTTCTTTTCGGAACGAATACCATAGGGTGGATTATGAACTCGGTATCTGTCACCTGGCAAAACTTCCGTCACAATGCATGGCCCCTTATATTTAGACGATAGACGATAAACACTTTCTCACTTCTTGTATATTATTGGATAATCCTTGGCCTCGTTTGAGTTCATTATCAATCGGACCTCCATCGATGCCTCTCGGATCATAATTAAATAAAACTTCGAACGGTGTCTTCTTCAAAGTTGAATGAACTGTATTACTAAGGCTCCATTGTACGACGTTGACGAACTGATCACAATCGGAACCATCCTGTCTTTGAATCAATGTTTCCAAAATAGTTGTTAAACTTCATTGGCTCTCGGTGTCACTGTCGCGTTTTTAATGTGTATGATTTTTTTCTCTTCAGACATTTTCTCAAAAGATCTGAAGGAAGTATCCTGGTCGGTAATCAATCGGTTAGGTGCTCCAAAAACGCTGAAAATATCTACGAAAACCCTGACGGTAGTGTTGACTTCACATCTCGTACAGCTTTAAGAATGCAGCATTTGGTGAATCCATCTACAATCGCCAACACATATTGATTTCGTCTAGAACTTCGAACGAAAGGACCAAGATGATCAGCATGTAACGTGTAGAATAGTATTCCGATTTTGCCAATTCAATGCAAGAACAGGCACTCCATACACGAACCGATTAAACCATTCACGTGTCTTCTTCTTCTTCTTCAAGGAAACCAGTACTTCTCCTTTATCTTCGCAAGCGTTTTATCAAAATCAAGATGTTGAAATTTATTATGACAATGCGTAACGATCTAACACCTAGCTCTTTTTGGAACATACAACTGTCAACGTTTCAAGCTCTGTAGGTTAATACTTTGATTCTTTTTTTGTCGTCTGTCTACTGCAGTAAGCAACTGGTTGCAATTTGCTGTCAATCTGAAGTTACAAAAGAACACCTCCAATACCATCCTCGCACGCGTCCGTGTGTACTTCTGTCTTAGCTTCCGGCGAATATAAACATAATTCGGGCTGCTCAATAATATCTTCTTCAAAGTCTCGAAAGCCGTACTCTGCGGTTCTCCTCAGTTCCACTTGACATTCTTCGCAGTAAGTTGAGTAAGCACTCAAAAATGTTTGTCAAATTCTCTATAGCCTCTTCTTCATTCTCAGCTGGACACAAAATATCATCAAAGTAAGCTAAAATAATAGTATACCTCAGTGGACCAAGAATCTTGTTGATAAGACGCTGAAACAACGGTGGGCCGTTACATACCCCAAATGGCATCCGGAGGAATTAAAAATGCCCATCGGGAGTCACAAAATTTAAATTACGTGACTTGCTGCCTACGGTAATCTGGCAATATTGGCTTTACATATCAAGAATTGAAAACCATCTCCTATTACTCGGGGTGTCAATCTGGTCGCTCAGAATTGGAAGCGGGTACTTCATCTTTTTCGTTAGTTTGTTATAGTCAATACAAATACGCTTACTTCCATCCTTCTTTGTGACAATAAGCATTGGACTGAATCTTAAATAATACCAGGGGCTTTCATCTCCCCTCTCACGAACTCTCTCTGTCGAACTACAGGAATATTTGAATCAAGCTCTATGCCAAACTCGACCTCTTTTGTACAACCTAACTCTTTGTTTTTCATGGCAAAACAGTTTCGAAACTGAATTAATGTCGCTAACAATTTCTCTTCCACGCTTGTCGAAACATTAGGATTTATATCTACCGTCTCCAAAAAGGAATGCTCAATAACAGACAATAATGCAGTGTATTCACAGTTTTCCGAATTGTAGGCATCTTCGTTAACAAATCTCGAATCCTCAACATATAGCTTACCTCTGGCTAGTGTAACTCTTTTCTCGAAAACAATTTCTCTGGAACTCATGTTTACAACTGAAATATTGACGTCGTCCTGAACATTTACAATGCTGCTTGGAATTATTGATAATCCACGATTTGGTCCGCCTGCAATATAAATATCAGCATTCCGTTTTATATCGACGCACGCAGTAATAAATCCAATGTAGCTAGCCGGAATTACGGTTGCTTGTTCTGTCCACAATTTAATCTCCTGCTTAGGTAAGGAAACACTCCTCGTCCACAATTTGTCGCTCTTCAAATACTCGAATGTTGTTTCCTCGCTTAACCATAGTGATATATTCGTTTCCGGTGAGGGGAATTTGCAAGAACTAATTTGGCACAACATGTATTTTCACCCCTGCCTCCGCTTTATCGACTTGCAAACTCGCTTCGAAAATTCCCAATGAAGTCAACCTGCCATTAACAAAACCACAAATTGTTTCTGAGCATTCTTCGTACTGGATATTAAGTTTCTTCGCGTATGAATCTTTAAGAATAATACATTTGCTACCATTATCGATGTATGCTTTCAAATCGTGGCAATTTAATTCAGCTGTTTGATAATATTTCACGACTCGACATTCGCTGCTGCACTCGGCGTACGAAAATCAGTTTTCTTCTCTGGGAAATTTTTGACAATGTACAATGAGTGCACGTGACTTCCACTTTGGACTCACTCCTATAATGCCCTGGAGCAAGACATCGAAAACATTTTATACCATTTTTGGACTTACCCTTAGTACAAAACTCGTCGCTGAGTCCACTCTTTTGCAAATGCTGCAATTTTTCTCTGTTACATTGTGACTCTTGTTCTCACTTTTGTGCTCGCTTGAAAATCGGGCACGTCTGGATCGCATTCCCATTATCTGCGTAAAGCTCTTAATGTCTCGTACCATATCATTGGTGCTGTCGATACGATAAAACAACAATTGTTTCAGCTCCCTGGACAGCATAACCTCACTGACTTGTAGCTTTAGATCTAGACTTTTTAAAAAATATAATCGATGCTCTCTTCGCCTCTTCTTTGTTTTCTTTCCAGTAAAATCTTCCATCTGTCAGCGGTATCCAAAGGACTGGTAAACGTTTTCTCGAACTCATTTTTGAATTTATCCCACTTAGTTATATTTAACTTCGCAGATCCAACCAGATGCAACCTCACACATTCCAAACGAAACTCGTTCATCCACCTGCTTATATCCGCCACGGCACTTACTGATCGTATCCAATCCCTTGCCTCGTAATCTTTCTCTTTCCCATTAAAATTACTTATAGTTTTGTTGAAGTCTGGCACAATTTGATATTTGACTTCAGCATCATTATTATTTTGCGTACCAGCAACCTTCAACGCATCCACAAGCAACTTAACCAGATCGTCGGCACTCATCTTCGCAGTCTCGGAATTTTCCACAGCCGTTGAATTTAAAATTGTCGAAGAATTGAAATTCGCCTGTATCGTTTTCGCCCTCGCTGGTAGTATCTGTCATTTGTTGTCCTTAAAATTTTCCAAAAAGGATGACGCAATTGTGAAATTCGATGCAATCGCACTTCTGATTGTTAAAACGTATATTTTATTATACAAAATATGTTTGTATTTAATTCACGATACACAATATTTTTATAATTGTTTATATAAGTTAACTACAAAAAGAAGAAAAGATACAAATTTAATATGTGAAAACTTCACTTAATAAAGCAACGCAATCTCTACTCTTCTTAAATCCAAACGCGACTCGACTCCCATCAGTAAAAAAAAAAAATATAATAAGAAGAATGTACTTGTTGGTTCCCAACACAACATTCTTCACTCATCACTTATTTTATCATATGCACAAACGCACTACTAATATTTTTTATAAAGGGTGATTTTTTAAGAGGTTTAGAACTTTTTTTAAAAAAAAAACACTAAAAATTTGAAAAAATGAATGAAATATTTATTTGAATCGATAGTTTGAACCTTGCAATTTAATGTTTAAAGATAATTTCATGCAAATGTTGACCGCGGCTGCGTCTCAGGTAGCCCATCCGCTGAGTCCAATTTTGGCATACTCTTTCACACATATCGGCCGGTATCTCACGAATGAATGCATGGATGTTGGCTTCCAGTGCGTCAATCGAAGCGGGCTTGTCCCTTTACACATTAGCCTTGGCATACCCCCACAAAAAGTAATCTAATGGTGTCAAATCGCACGATCTAGGCGGCCAATTGACCGGCCCGAAACGTGAAATTAACTGTTCACTAAACTCGCCTCGCAATTGCGCCATTGTTTCGCGTGCTGTGTGGCATGTGGCACCGTCTTGTTGAAACCACATATCATGCAAGTCAAGAACTTCCATTTCGGGCAAAAAAAAGTTTGTTATCATCGCTCGGTAGCGTTCACCATTGACAGTAACGCTGCGATTCGCATCATCTTTGAAGAAATATGGCCCAATAACGCCGCCGGCCCATAAACCGCACCAAACAGTTGCTTTTTCGGGATGCATTGGTAGCTGTTGCAATGCTTCTGGCTGATCTTCACTCCAAATGCGGCAATTTTGCTTATTTACGTACCCATTCAACCAAAAATGAGCCTCATCGCTGAACACAATTTTTCGATAAAAAGGCGGATCCTCGGCCAGCTTTCCAAGAGCCCATTCACCAAAAATTCGGCGTTGTGGTAGGTCGGCTGGCTTTAGTTCTTGCACCAGCTGTATCTTAAAAGGCTTTACGCCCAAATCCTTCCGCAAAATTTTCCACGTAGTGCTGTAACAAAGGCCTAACTGCTGGGAACGGCGCCGAATCGACATTTCGCGGTCTTCTGTCACACTAGCTGATACGGCCGCAATATTTTCTTCAATACGCACAGTACGTAAACGTGTTGGTGGTTTAATGTCCAACAAAGTAAATTTGGTGCGAAATTTGGTCACAATCTTCCGAATAGACTGCTCAGAAGGTCGAGAATGCCGATCATAAAATGGAAGCAGCGCGCGATGAACATTTCGAACCGAGCACGAATTTTGATAGTAAAATTCAATAATTTGCAAGCGTTGTTCATTTGTAAGACGATCCATGGTTAAATTGGTTAATTAAACCAGCTAAAAAATCACCCTTTAATTGTAAAAAAGCACATTCGACATTGCAGAATTTGTCATATTGCGCATATTTGGCTAGTCACTGAGAGATGGAAACAAATCTCCATTCAAGGAGACACATAATCTCAGATGACTGACACACAATATGAGCAATAAATAAAAAATCACTCGCGTCAACAATCTTTCCGCATTTTATTAAATTAAAACACCGCGAAAAGAACTACGATCGACCAAGCAAAATAAACAAACACGAAATGTCAAATCTGCTGCACAAGAGTAAAAAATGGTCACAACAGTGCGTTGTCTCTCTTCCTCTACATATGTAAATAGGAAGGAAACCATCGGCGGTTCCCCTTTAACCAACCCACATAGCGGAACAATAATTGTATAAGGGACAGGAAGAGAGAGAGATTGTATGATAACCATAATCAGATCGTCAAACATTATGCTAAATAGGGGGCATTAATGAATGACACACACTGCTCGCCAAATAAATATAATAGTATGCAATAGTATATAAGAAGTTAAATTCAAATTCAAAGTTCAATGACCATATTATTTAGAAATATTATATAAAGTAACAGTAGGGATTAACGGCGAAGCTTCTAGGAAACTAATATGTTCTTTTGCAAGTCACTTGTCATTTAGCCGTGTACGAAGTAGTACGAATAAAATTATAACGTTGAATCGAATTTCGTCTTTCTTTTCATCATATTTTTTTCTTCTTAATTTAACTCAATTAAGAACATGGTCCTTCGAGAGTTTATTAGAATCGAGCCCATTTAATTAAAGTGAAGTGAATAGTGGAAAAGTGTAACGCGCATAGCACTATCAAAGGAGTGCTTCATTAAAACAAGTGCCTTTATTTTTAAAACATTTAAAAAGACAAATATTAAACAAAATTCCACGGTAATTTACGCTATACTCGAGGAAATCTTAAACCAATTCTGCATTCCAACGGAATGAACGGTATCTACACGGTGGTCACCAAACGGCACAACGGCTTAATAGCGGCACAACGGTCTGCAAGCGGGACAAAATCAACAATCACAGCTAATCTGTGCAACACAAAGCCTTCTGCAACTGTAACTAATAGTCATTGATACTGAAGTTACAGTTGCAAAAGCAATTTAAGGTAGGAATCTCATTTCTTTTACACGCCTTTCTTGCAAATATTAAACAAAATTCCACGGTAATTTACGCTATACTCGAGGAAAACTTCAACCAATTCTGCATTCCAACGGAGCGAACGGTATCTACACAGTGGTCACCAAACGGCACAACGGCTTAATAGCGGCACAACGGTCTGCAAGCGGGACAAAATCAACAATCACAGCTAATCTGTGCAACACAAAGCCTTCTACAACTGTGACTGTCAAATATACTGAAGTTACAGTTGCAAAAGCAAATTAAGGTAGGAATTTATTCCTCTTTTTTTTAACGCTTTTTTGATTTAAATCCTAATAACTATATACAACTAAAATACACAAGTGCATTACCACAAAACATTCCATAACATTTCATAAGACATTTAAATTCTGATAATCACACTTAACAAAGTTATATACACATAATCATGAGTAAAACTTCAAAATCTGTCGAAAGGCAAGAACGTATCCTTGAGGAACTGAGCAGTGATTTCGAAGAATATCAAAATCAAATCGACTCGCGGAAATCAAGGGGTTACGTAAACGCGTGTCTAGCGGATGTCGATGAAGTTTTCAAGGGTGCTAAGAGTATGCATAGCACAATTGTTAATAGTGCGGCAGATCCGCAAAAAGATAAATACCTCACCGATGAAACATATGCCAAAATCAAGCGTATTTATTTTAAATTCATTGGTATGATAAGCGACGACATCGAAAAATTTCCAAACGAGGATAATACCAACCTCGATTTCTCACGATTGAACACTACAAAATCGGCAATGTCGGACATTCGTCTTCCACGAATTAATATAAAGCCGTTTTCCGGCAAACCCGAAGATTGGAGTGAATTCCACAACGTCTTCGAAAGTCTAATTGATCAAAATTCGGATTTATCAGAAATCCAGAAACTACAGTTTCTAAAATCATCTTTGGCTGATAAACCTGGAGAGCTAATCTCTCATCTTCCAATCGATGCCAAAAGCTACGCATCTGCTTGGCAAATAATTAATGATAGGTTCCAAAATAAGAGGAAACTAGTTAATACTCAGTTAAGGATTTTGTTAGAACAACAAAAAATATCTTTTGAATCGGCCGACCTTTTAAGGTCGGTGCATGACACCACGAATCAGTGTTTACACGCTCTCTCTAATCTGGGAATAAATGTGGATTCCTGGGATCCCATACTGATATACATCATATATCACAAGCTTCCAAAAATTACTCAAAGAGATTGGGAGGCAAGATTAGGATCTTCAAGAAACATTCCCGATTGGAAATCCTTTTTAGCATTCATTGAAGGCAGATTCAGTTCACTTGAGAACTTTATGGAATCAAATGCACATCCGAAACAACCAGTACCGTCAATATCGTTTCGAAAGGGTACGTCCAACACCTACCACATAAAAACGGATGGGGAGGACAAGCAGTTTCGTTGTAGGCTCTGCAAAAATGCACACAGTTTGCGCCATTGCAAGAAATTTTTGAAAATGAATGTCAAATCTCGTATGGAAGTAACAAAACGAAATTCCATTTGCTATAATTATTTGGGGTACGACCATCATGCGAACAATTGCAACAGCATTAATCGTTGTTTCAAATGCAATTTAAAGCATCACACGCTATTGCATATTGATAGGTCTCAACATAATATTGAACAAAATACTCAACACCAGGATCAACAACGCGTTTATCGTAATGTTCAAAGTCACTATTCTCAACACTCCTCTTCTCCCAACAATCCCACAGACGGTTCAGCTATCGCTAATAGCAACGTTATGACAGCTACACAAAATCAAGTTGTTAGCAATCAACTAAATCAAAATGCCACATCATATGTTCCGAATAAACCACAGGACTTCATTAACTGTGGACCTTCAACATCGCAAAATGCGATAAGCGCTCAAACATATGCGCAATCTCAAACCCAACCGTATACATATCAACAATATAGTGTAAATAACCATCTCGTTCGAGATACAAATGGGATCCACACATCCAAGAGGTTTAACAAGCTAAACGATACATGCTCATTAGTCAATCAAATGCATACAAAAGCATTGTTAGCGACAGCATTGATCAAAGTTTCTGCAACGAATGGCAATGAGTACATCTTACGGGCATTAATTGACCCGGGCTCAGAGGCTACATTAGTCACCGAGGCAGTTACTCAATTGCTGAAATTAAAAAAACAAAGGACTTCGGCACAAGTCACGGGCTTAGGCCAAACTTCAACGGGCATATCGAACTGTCAAGTCGAATTCACAATCCGTTCCTTGATAAAATCATCATTCTCTCTACACGTCAAGGCATTTGTCCTCAAACAACTGACGTCACTGCTACCAGCACACCAGTTGACCACGAAGGCATGGACCCATCTGCACAACCTACCACTGGCCGATCCGTCTTATAGCTCGCCAGGAAAAATTTACCTCCTTCTAGGCGCTGATGCATATGCATCGATAATATTGGAGGGTCTCGTAAAGGGTGAAATAGGAGCACCTATTGCACAATGTACTGAGTTAGGATGGATTCTCACTGGGAGTACAACCAGTTCAGGTCGATCCAACTTATTAACTATTCAGAACCATTTCAACTCGCTGGATTCTCAATTGAAAAGATTCTGGGAGTTAGAAGAAGACCTAGACATTAGGAAGTTAACTCAGGAAGAGAAACTATGCGAGGAGCATTTCCAAAGAACATGCAAAAGGTTAGAAGACGGCAGATACGAGGTGCAGCTACCATTCAAAAACAATATTCCCCCCATCCTAGGCAATTCTAAAAGACACGCACTGGCTAGATTTTTTCAAATCGAGAAAAGACTTGATTCCAACACCAAATTGAAAGAGGCATACACAGCCTGTATCAAAGAGTACCTCACACTCGGGCATATGGATGAAAGATCTGTAGATACACAATTCTCGACAGGAAGACACTACTTTCTTCCACACCATGCAGTGTTTAAAGAGTCGAGCACAACCACGAAACTTCGCGTAGTCTTTGACGCGTCATGCAAGTCATCAAATGGAGAATCATTAAACGACAATTTAATGGTTGGGCCTCGCATACAGTCAGACATTATAGATCTGATTACCAAATGGAGGAAGTTTAAGGTGGCATTTGTTGCTGACATCAGTATGATGTACAGGCAGATTTGGATGGCACCGAGCGATACTCCCTATCAGTTGATTTTGTGGAGAAACAACACTTCAGAACCCTTAAAGACATTCTCTCTTAAAACTGTCACCTTTGGTACCGCATCAGCCCCGTTTCTAGCAGTGCGGACATTACATCAACTAGCAGCCGATGTTAAAATGTCTCATCCTCATGTATCAAGGGCACTTACCGAAGGATTCTACGTAGACGACCTCATCTATGGTCAAACAATGAATCCGATGCAATTAAACTGCAAGGAGACACTCTCAAAGTCTTGAAGTCGGCTGGATTTCCGCTCAGAAAATGGGCAAGCAATTCGGCAAGGCTTTTAGGTCAAATACCTGAAAATGAAAGAGAAATAAATCTTCCTCTCAACTTCGACTCAGCCGATGCCATAAAAACCCTTGGCATTCGGTGGCACCCAGCACAAGACGTCTTTAAATTTCAAATTAACTTACCCGAAGCAAAAGGATATAAAACGAGAAAACGTTTAGTTCTGGCAGACACCGCCAGACTATTTGACCCTCTTGGATGGATATCGCCCTGTATTATCAAGGCAAAGCTGATCCTACAACAGCTATGGATCCAAGAGTTAAATTGGGATAACCCAATCTCCAAAGAAACGAAAGATCTTTGGAAACATTTACGAAATGGCTTCATAGCCCTTAAGCGCATCCACATACCTCGATGGACTCGGATGAGGTACAACTACATGGCTTTAGCGACGCCTCTGAGAAGGCATACGCAGCTGTGGTATATGCTCGAATAGTTAAAAATGGCGGGGAGCACATACACATCCTAGCGTCGAAAACAAGAGTGGCGCCATTGAAATGCATTTCATTACCCCGTTTAGAATTATGTGCAGCGCTTCTCTTAGCAAAACTTTTACGCCTCATAATACGGGCAATGCAACTCCATGATCCAGAAGTGTTTGCATGGTGCGACTCGACTATAGCACTAGCTTGGATCAAAGGAAGTCTGATAATACGAACTACGTTTGTAGCTAATAGGGTGTCTGAGATCCAGACTCTCACCAGCCCCACAATTTGGAGGCACGTCATCTCCAAGGACAATCCTGCGGACATCGGCTCACGAGGACTTTCACCAGAGGAACTCGTCGACAACCAGTTGTGGTGGCATGGTCCCAAATTTTTGCAAAATTTCACCCTTAATGAATTTCCAACAGCGATTCCAATGGAAACTAATCTGGAAACAAAGGGGAAAATCAATCAAACTGAGGTTCAGGTAGGCCTCTACCAAACAAATTTACACAACGCCTATAGAATGCCCAAACTCGCACATGTAGTAGCTCTCTGCAATATTAACAAGGCATTCTTTGAGCAATACTCCACATTACGGCGAATGGTTCGAACGGTTTCTATATGAAAAGAAAACACAAAAAACAAAACAAAAAAACACTTACCAGATATCCCATCACTCCCAGCGAACTATCTTCAGCACATGAACAACTTATGAAGATAGTACAGAAAGAATTGTTCCTGGAAGATATTGCATCATTAAAAAACAACAATCATGTGTGTAAGAGAAGCAAAATTTTGAGCCTAAACCCTTTTCTCGACTCGGAAGGATTACTACGGGTTGGAGGTCGATTAAGCAACTCATCACTTCCGTTCAATCAACGACATCCTTTAATACTGAAGGATTTGCACCACTTCGCCAAACTGATTGTGAGGGACATCCACCAGCGAACCCTGCACGGCGGTGTGCAAATGATGATGGCCGAAATACGAAACACATACTGGATAACGAACGTCAAAAGACTGTCAAAATCCATTATTCATAAATGCGTTAGATGTCATCGCCACAAGGCAAAAATGCAGCAGCAGCTCATGGGAAGCCTCCCAGCTGAACGAGTCACATGCGCAAGACCGTTCACAAACACCGGAGTGGATTACGCCGGACCCATCGAAATTAAGGCATGGAAAGGGCGATGTAATAGAATCTCAAAGGGATACATAGCGGTGTTTGTATGTCTCTCAACAAAGGCCATACATATTGAACTCGTTCATGATCTAAGTACGGCTGCTTTTATAGCCGCGTTCAGAAGATTTGTCGCCAGAAGAGGCGCATGTGCTAACATATTCAGCGATTATGGGACGAATTTTAAAGGAGCCCACAACGAACTAAAAAGGGACAGCAAATTTATTTCATCTGAATGGTCCGTACAAGTGGCCAAAGAACTCGCCGCAAGAGATACAACTTGGCATTTTAATCCCCCTTCATCACCTCATTTCGGAGGGCTCTGGGAAGCGGGAGTCAAGTCCATCAAGCACCACATCAAACGAACCATTGGGAACTCCAAGTTGACATTCGAGGAGTACTCGACATTGCTTACCCAAATTGAAGCATGTCTCAATTCAAGACCACTATGCCCCATGTCTTCGGATCCCGATGACCTAACAGTTTTGACTCCTGGTCATTTTCTTATCGAAGGATCAATGCACACAGTCCCCGAAAGAAATCTAAACGACACGAAACTCAGCAGCCTGGAAAAATGGCGCTATATTCAGCGGCTCCTGCAAGAATTCTGGAAGCAGTGGAGCGTATCATACATTCATCTGCTCCAACAACGACCGAAATGGCTCCAAAGGCAGCCTAACCTCAACGTTGGAGACATCGTCATCGTCAAGGAAGACAACTTACCACCCTCATCGTGGGCACTCGCGCGAATAACCAAATTACATCCGGGTTCAGATGGTCTAACGCGCGTCGCCACAATAAAAACCAGCACATCGATCCTTCAAAGACCAATTGTAAAATTATGCCCCTTGCCGGTATCTGAACCTATGAACAATACATAATAAGTACAAACAAACATTCGCGCTCCCCCCTCAACCTACGTACCATTTAATAAATGAGAACATGAACTATTATCTACAAAAAAAAAAACATGAAACATTATCAAAAACTCACCCTCCTTGAATTTTACCATCCCTTACAACCAAAAGGGAGTACAGATCCAGCACCAATAAACATTAATGATACATTAATTTTTGCATATTATATATATTGATTACACAAACCAATTTACTAATGCTTATCATTTTTTCTTATTTTGCAAATAAACTCGGAACGAGAAAAAAGCACAAGGCACCAATCCGGCCAAGAATACAACAACAAATTAGCAGCACCAGCCACATGCCAAAGGGAAGTTATGGTGAAATCCTGAGACGTAAAGACAGCAAAGGCTTCGTCCCCGAAGGCCGGGAGCATATTGGTTCCCAACACAACATTACTACTAATATTTTTTATAATTGCAAAAAAGCACATTCGACATTGCAGAATTTGTCATATTGCGCATATTTGGCTAGTCACTGAGAGATGGAAACAAATCTCCATTCAAGGAGACACATAATCTCAGATGACTGACACACAATATGAGCAATAAATAAAAAATCACTCGCGTCAACAATCTTTCCGGATTTTATTAAATTAAAACACCGCGAAAAGAACTACGATCGACCAAGCAAAATAAACAAACACGAAATGTCAAATCTGCTGCACAAGAGTAAAAAATGGTCACAACAGTGCGTTGTCTCTCTTCCTCTACATATGTAAATAGGAAGGAAACCATCGGCGGTTCCCCTTTAACCAACCCACATAGCGGAACAATAATTGTATAAGGGACAGGAAGAGAGAGAAAAATATTGTATGATACCCATAATCAGATCGTCAAACATTATGCTAAATAGGGGGCATTAATGAATGAAATAGCAATAGAATTTTGTAATTATGTTACACACACTGCTCGCCAAATAAATATAATAGTATGCAATAGTATATAAGAAGTTAAATTCAAATTCAAAGTTCAATGACCATATTATTTAGAAATATTATATAAAGTAACAGTAGGGATTAACGGCGAAGCTTCTAGGAAACTAATATGTTCTTTTGCAAGTCACTTGTCATTTAGCCGTGTACGAAGTAGTACGAATAAAATTATAACGTTGAACCGAATTTCGTCTTTCTTTTCATCATATTTTTTTCTTCTTAATTTAACTCAATTAAGAACATACTCCATCCGTCATATGTAGGTGGCGCTGCTCATGGTTGGGTTTATAGTTAACATATTCAAGAGACCAGATACAAAAAAATTTATTCACTTTTATTAAAAAAACAACAAAAACTAAATTATTCACAAAATGACAGTGTCAAGAAAATCTTTTTACATATTGTCCACAAGCAATATCTAAACATTTTGCGTTCTAAGCTGCATAGTAGCGCCCGTAAATTTGGACTTTATTGCGGTGATTGCACCAAACACCGAAATTCAAATTTTACCAGGACAATGATCCAACACATAAGGAGCATACAGTTGAGATGAGGTTGCCTTACAATTGTACCAAAGGGATGAATACACCTGCCCATTGTCCTGATCTTATTCCCTTGGAAAATTTGTGGGCACATGTGAAAAAAAAGTTGGTAAATTAATTCAATTAATCCAAGAGGAATGGGCAAAAATACTAAGCGAGTACCACTTTAAAAATTAATAAGATCGATGAAACGCAGTCTATAAGAAGGTATGCTTGAGGCACAAGGCGGCAACTTAAAATATTGAATAAAAACAATTTTAATCACAATAGAATTTTAAATGCTTACGGACAATATGTAAAAGATGAAAAGAGCAAGCACGGATACGGAGCTGTTCTTCTTCAAAAGGACAGCAAAAATCTTGTGTTCAATCCCGTCCAGAATATGAGCCGGAAGACGACACCACTGGAAGAGAAGTACTGTTCATATGAGCTGGAGCTTTTAGCGATTATAAAGGCCTTAAAGAAATAGAGGATCTACTCAGGTGAAAAGCCAATTACCATAGTATGCGATTGCAACGCTTTTACCAAGACAATCGGAAAGAAGAATTTATCTGATCGAGTGGCGAAGTGGGTAATAATGCTAATTTAATTTAATTAAATTAATTTAATTTTGGTGGGGGCGAAGGCCCCCATTTATTAGGCTTATTACAAGCTATGGTACTTATATACTAACTTAAAAACTAACATTTACGAATGGGAATGGGAGGAATTGGGAAGGATATTGAGTTTGAGACAGGCAGTGCTGCTGTTAAAATCAAAAACCGTAAGTTTTGTGTTTACCTTTCGCAGCACACAGTAGATTGGTTCGTTGGAACCATAAGAATTCCGGTGGGTTGGTAAATAAAAAAGAGGAGGACAACGTAAATTACGATGGTTAGTGTTGAAGAAAATAGATTTGTATATAGACGTGAGTTCGATAGAACCTGAAAGGAGTCTATGAATGAAGAGAATGTCTTCTACGTCCTTGCGTTCTTCAAGGATATTCAAGTTTATAAGTTTAAGGTGATCTTGATAGGGAGGCAGGATAAGAGGGTCGTTCCAGGGCGAATCGAAGAAAACGACGTTGAATGCTCTCGATTCTGGATAAATGAACTCGCTGAAAGGGCGACCACACTTGAATGGCGTATTCGAGGAGGGGGCGAACAAAGGAAATGTAGAGGGATCTTGTCACATAAGGGTTGGAGAATTCCTTAGACCACCGTTTAACAAAACCAAGTGAAGAGTTAGCTTTAAGAATTATCTCATTAATGTGCGAACGGAAATTTAGCTCCCTGTTGTACAGTAAACCAAGATCGCGAAGAGATGTTACAAAGGATATAGGCTGGCCAAGGAGAAGGTATATTCGGGTAGGGGACTGGTTTCGCCTACGAGAAAAGGTAATAGATTTACATTTGGCGACGTTAAGCTCTAAGCAATTTTTGGGGCACTAAATCGAAAAAATATCAAAGTCTTGTTGAAGGAGACTAGAGTTTCGGGGGGAAGAAATAGTTTTGGAAAATTTAGTATCGTCAGCGTAAAGGAAGATGGAGGAATGTTTAATTAAGTGCTCCAGATCATTTATTGTAAGGATAAAGAGAAGCGAACATAGATGGCTAACTTGAGGGACACCAGAGGTTGCCATAAAGGAGCCGAGAGGAAGGAAAGAACGGCTTTCTAGGTAAGGAGAAACCCATTTTAACAACATAGTTTCGAAACCTAGCGCAGACAATTTGAATATTATTAATTAATGAGATATCCTATAAAAGACCTTATTGTAATCGGTTGCAATTACATCGACTTCGTTTCCATTCTCTAAGGCAGAGAAGGATAATGAGACGAACTCGACGAAGTTTGTAGTAGTTAATCTGCCTTTTAGGAAGCCATGTTGGCAAGGGGAGATGATGGACTTGAACATTAAAAGCTTAAAGCTTCGTATAAAATACTGTCAAAGAGTTTGGGAATGCGAGAAAGTTTAGCAATGGGGCGATAGTTGGTTACTCCGTTCTTTGATCCTATTTTGTGTATCGGGTCTTCCAAACCTGAATGAAATTCTCCTTGTGAAAGAGATAGATGAAACAGATTAGAAAGGGAAAGCGAAAGGTTGGAAGAACATTTTTTAAGAAATATGGCGGGGATACCGTCTGGACCGGGTATGAATTCATCATTGAGATTTTGTAACTTAAATTCGCTAAGAGTAGGATCAATGCTATGAGATAGAAAAGGGTTAAAGAGGAAGTTAAGTAGGTAGTTAGGAGGGGTCCGGCACGAAAGAGTTATTGGCAAAAGATTGTTTGAAATAGGTAGCAAAAAAGTTGACAATAGTGGAGGGATCGGTTGATGATTTGTTTTCGAAAGATAGGGAGGTAGGCTATCCTTCAGATTTTCTTTTATAGTTGACGAATTGGTAAAAAGTTTGGGGTCATTTATAAGATTTGCTTCCGCATTTGTAAGGTAACGCAGTGATTTGTAGTGATTGATACCATCGGCAGTATGGTAGTCCACCAGTAACAGGGCTCGCCTCTTTTACTGACAGACCTTCTGGGAATTCTGCATTAGCTATTGAGAGGGGGCTTCAGCCGATCCACTCTTCGTTGTGGCGCTGGTGTTTAGCATTTCCTTCAAAATATCTTCGGCGAGCAGCGCGTCTTTGGATTTTGGCCACGTAAGGGTGGGGCACAGACTGCGTTTCTCCTTACCGACATTTTGGCCACGTAAGGGTGGGGCACAGTCTGCGTTTCACTTTACCGACATTAAATAAAATAGCCTGGAGATTACTTGGGGGATATTCTTCACTGACTTGCCATTTGGTTTTCCGCAGTTGCTCATATAAGTGATGTCGATGATAGACCCTCTGCCTGCCTTCCGGAACGTATCGGTTACACCTTCGCTGGCGAGACTTATATCCAATCCAACGAAGGATTCGAAGAGAGCTCTCCCCCTTAGGTTTGTGGTTCTATTTCCCCTATCAGTAGCCCAATCGTTGAAATCCCCAGCAATAATAACATAATAACTGGTTGTTTTCCTCGCGCGTCAGCTATAATTTCGTCCAATAGCTTCTTATAGTCCGCGAGCGATAAACTGGGAGGCGCATAGCAACTATAAAAGTGTACACCTTTTATCCTAGCAGATACGAAGTGGTCCCCCCAATAGCCGACTGACTGCAGACCATGGTTCCCGCAGCTCCATATCGCGGCCTTTTTTGTGTTGTCATCTATCCAGCTGTTTCTGCCATTGTGTTTATACGGTTCGCTTATTAGGGCTACGTCGATTCTTTTCTCCTTTACTGTTTGCGCCAGAAGGTCATGCGCGGCTGCGCAGTAATTAAGATTTATCTGGACCACATTCATCATATTAATTTGGCCAGTGCCTTCTTGAATACCGGGCACTTGCTACCAGCTACATGTCCTGCGTTTTCTGGCGCATATACCAGAAGTATAAGCGTCTTTTATACCAGAAGTATAATGCGTCTTTTTTTAATTTTTTGGCTATGTGACCTTCTTCTCCACAGTTTCTGCATTGCTTGGATCGGTCGTGCTCGCTCTTGCATTGGCGCGCCGTATGGCCAAACTCCAGAGACCTGAAGCATTTAATGAGGGACTTTCGAGCACGAATACGGCAATTTACCCAGCCGACTTTGATTTTGCCTAATGCCAGTAACTTGTTCGCCATCTCTGCCGGTAGGCCTATTGTCGCGATCTGCGTGCCACCGTAGCTCTACATATATGTAAATATATGTGTATGCCAATCTAATTGCAATTAAGGAGTAGGATCGTGTTTTCGCGTGAGTACAAAAGATGCGTTGACCGCAAACAGGATTATTTTATGAATATAGGAATATTCCATAATTACTGCTTTTTTATGAATATAATATTCATTTCTCGCACGTTCTCTAATTTTGTGGCACCCAACGTGTCCTTTGCCCAAATGGCAGCTGGACCGGGTAGAGCCACAATGAAAGTAAATCCACCAAGGGTTGCTCAAAAGGCGCCTGAAGTGGACTTGGACTTAAAAGCGATCCTTCTGTCTTTGCACGGAAGGATCGATAAGTTCCAAGCACAAGTTAACGAACAAGCGGGTCAAAGAGACGTTATCTATTCGGAGCTGTTTGGTAGGTCTGGCGTGCGATTATTCCAATGGCTACGCTAGACGAGGGGATATTAAAGATCCTTGCGGTGAATGTTAATTCACTAGTCTGGATCGCGAAAAGAATGTCATTGTCCAACCTGTTGCAAACCGAAAACCCAGATGTCCTTTTGGTTAGCGAAACTAAGCTAAATCAGAGGCTGAAATTGGGATACAGAAACTACCATGTAGTTAGGCGAGACCGGCCCAAATCTGCATATGATTATGGGGGGGGGGGGGTCGGAATCTTAATTCGAAAAGGCCTGCCCCACAATGTTATATATAGCGGGGACGTTCGTAGGTTCTAGTTGCTGGAAGCGTGCATCATATGCATTCCTCTCCATAGACGGAGGAGATTGTATGTGGTGTTGCTTTACGCCCCTGAAGCACCTCCATCAAATCTATTTTTAGCAGAGCTCGAGACACTTTTTCGAAGCCTTCAGCTTCATTTGGAGGAGAATTCTTTCTTCTTGGCTGGAGATTTAAACGCCAAACATGCGGCATGGGGAAATGTGACTCCCAACACTAGGGGCAACCATTTTTATGACTTGATTTGTACGCGACGGATATCGCTTTTTTCCCGAGAAGCGGTGCTTTCTTGGACTTGGCCTTAACGGACGCAAGACTTGAACTGACAAACGCGGATCGACTCACGCGGAACTGTTTGCGTGCATTCGAGTACGATAGTGACCACTACAGACTCGCTGCCGCATTTCGGATCCCGAACGAGCAAACGATGCTGGAGGAGTACGAATCAGTGTGTTCTTTCGATTATAGAAGGGCACGCTGGCCGCACTTCTCCGGGTTGTTAAAACGTGAAATTCGTTTGAGTGGGATTGATCCACCAACTAACGAAAACATGACGAACATTGACATCGAGCGTCATCTAGTACAGATGAACGATGTCATTAAACGCACAATGGAGCGGACTATCCCTCAGATAGTACGGTCCGACGACGACCAGACAGAAATGTACAGGAACGCTACAATTGACGCACTTAACAGACAAAAAAGTAGACTGCTCTCTAGGCTTAAACAGCTTCATAGACAGTTCACAAACCGCAACGAACCGGAGGTAAGGTCACTGAACTCAGAGATCCGAAACCTGAAACAGTTGATTAAACAAAATTACAGAAATTCTGTAAGTCTGTATTGGGGCAATCGAATTCGGGCTATAAAAACCAGTAGTCTGAATATGTTCCCACAGATAATTAAACTATTCAGGAAGAAAGATCAAAATGATGTTTCAACTGTCCGAATCTCCCAGACTACTGAAAACGGACAGACACTACTGACTGCAGGCATAAGCCCAAAAAATGTTGCTTCGACCGATGGGTTTTTTGTGGTCGAAGATCCCCAGGATAAAGTTGACTTGCTGGGCGCTTGTTTCGAGGCCGTGTATACGGTGAACAATCCTGTTCGCCGTAATCACGACATTGAGAATAGGGCCCTGGTGAGTCACTTTTATCTGCGCACTGAGCTCGAGAAGTGCCGATCTGAGAATAACAGTTTTACTGTTTTCAGTGATGAAAACCATGCGAATGCCGTTGTCGCCAATATGCGAGAACCACCTCATTTGTTCGTTACGACAGATGATCTCTTGGGGATCTTTGATTCTCTTAAGATCAACAAATCGGCGGTAGTTGATGGTATCCCAAATGTCGTATTGAGACACCCGCCCCTAGAGGCTGTGGAGATTTTCACAACGCTGTTTAACAATGCGCTGAATAATGCATATTATCCCGCGCATTGGAAAATGGCAGTGGTACATCTAATCCCGAAAAAGGGAAAGGGTAATACTAACCCTGCTAATCTTCGGTCAGTTAGTTTGGTTCTTTATATTAGCAAGGTGTTTGAGAAGGTTGTTAATAGAGCTCTGCTGAAATAGGTCGAGGACAATAAAATAATCCCGGACAACCAATTCGGTTTCAGGGCGAGGCATGACACTATTCATGCCGCGTCAAAACTGGTTTCCGACATTCAATGGAATAAATGCAAGAACCAATACATGGTTGCTTGCCTGGTTGACTTTGAAAAGGCCTTCGACACCGTATGGTTAGAGGGGCTTTTTTACAAGTTGATCAGACTGGGAATGCACAAACCCTAGCTATATATAATTTATAACATGCTAATGGAAAAGTAGTTCGTGGTAGAATGTGGCAACGTAACTTCGAGCAGAGTCTATAACATTAAAAACGGTTAACAACAAGGTGTGGTGAATTCTCCGATCCTGTTTAATATTTACACTGGCACGTTCACTCGGTCATGCTATAGCGTATGCTGACGGTTTGGTCGCATACAGATCAGATCCTATGATTGAGGTCATCAACATCCGTCTGCAGCGTGACTTCGAGCATATTAAGGGATATTGCGACGACTGGAAGTTGAAAATCAACTTCCAGAAGACGGAAACAATCCTGTTTAGGACCCCATTGGCTAATGTCACTATGGATACCAGAAAAAACTGGAAAAAATTGCCCATTATTGGACCGAATGGGCAGGCATTGGCGGCGAAAAACGTGGCCAGGTATCTTGGAATCTGGCTCGACCAATATCTGTATTTAATAAACATATAGATGCTTGTCTTGCTGGAGCTAAAAAGGCTTTTGCTCTGACAAGAAGACTGTTTCATAGCAGTCAACTTGCTTCTAGAATTAAGGTCATATGCTACGTGGCCCTAATAAGGCCCATCATCGCTTATGGCTGTCCATTGTGGTTCAATATAGCGCCATCGTATATGGAAAGGATTCGGGTTTTCGAGTGACAATGTCTTAGGACATGTCTCGGGTTGTTTCGAACACCTGAACACCCTATCATAACACGGCATTATATGATGGGACTCCCTTGAATAGGATTGACAATTTCCTCATTAAGGTGACTCGAAGGCACGTTGCGAGGGCGATGACCAACGATAATAGCCTGATCTTCGGGGCATACTACCCCAATGAAGCACACATGGAGACAACGCTCCGATCTGGCTTTGCTCCGCCAGAGTCTTTTCTCCATATTGATAAAAAAGGGCTGGTATCCCGGTACTATACCACCGCTACCGCAGAGCGACTAATAAGCGGCTCACCTACGACGGGGACGTCGCTAATGCTCCCGAGCTCCTTCGTTTTAGTACCGCGATAGAGGGGAGGGATCAAATTGATACGGATACGCAATTTACCGAATATTGGTGGCTTACGGAGGGAATAAGGGAAGAGGTAGACATACCTTTCCAGGTCGGTGCATAACCTTAAGGTAACTCCTCTTAGTTTTAAGAAGTCTTAAGTTTGCTGTGCTGGGCATGTCGGCTGCAAGGTGTGGTGTTCCTGATAGTCGACCGACGCATTTCGGTGTCAGTCGGCCCTCGGTGGCGCATGTGTGCTTTGTTGGCGGCTGCTAGGTGCTGGTAACGGTGTTGGGGGGTAGGCACTCGGTGCCTCTGTAGAAGAGGCGGCGAGTGCAAATCATGCCCGATTATAATTAGTAATAGTGTTTTGTGTCATTAGTTTTAAGTTGTTTGTTTGTTTGTCTATATGCATAGTTTTAAATAGTAGTTTCTAAGTATTTGAAGAAAAATGATTATAAAGATTGCAAGTTTTTAAAAATTTTATTCCAAAAATCATATTTAAAAAATAAAAAGTATTAATATTTAAGTCCGAAAGGTAATAGCAATAAGTGATATAGTTAAGCTTAGAGTGTCCGCATGAGGACCATTAATCTAGTATAAGTATCCTGTTAATTTTAAGTTAGATTTAATCATTTTTGTCTAGTATGTAAGATCTTTTAAAAATAATAAAATTAATTTAAAATTGAAAAATAGTGGCAGACCGGCACGTAGCAGACCCAGGTTCGACAACTGGCCGGGGAAGAAAAATCTAGCTTTTTTTTAAATTTCCAATTTAAATTAAACTATAAAATAAAAAACACTGCGTAGCAGAAAAAAAACACGTGATAAGTGGCAGCGAGAACGGTCCGCGCTTTCAGTAGCGGGAGTAGCGACCGAAAAAGAATGGGGTGATATGGCTGTACAATCAGCCCACCCAGTACATGTACCACCACCAACAGTGGTGTCAACGAAGAGGAGGAGGAAGCTATTAAGGCCAACTCCCAACTTGGTGGCGCGTCCCTCCTTATCAGCCTCAGCCGTTAAGCTGCCAGTTGAGGTGGAGGAAGGCAGATACACAGGGGCAAGCAACAGCTTTGTTTCCCTCATTCCATCGTCAGATTCCGATGGCGAAGACGACGAAATCGAAAATTTAAATAGTAGCATAAGGCAGCTACGAGCCAAAGTTCCGATGCCAAACATCAACGGCCACAGCAACAGCAGAAGCACCGACAAAAACAACAAAATAAGCCAAAGCAGCAAGTGCAGAAGCACACGCAACAACTTGAGCAACAACAACAGCCGAAGCAACAACAACAGCAGCAACAAAATCAGCAGCAGACACAACAAAAGCAGAATAAACCAGCCAAGGTGCGAGTGCCGCCCATCAACACATATAAGATGGAGCTCAAGAACGCCATTGAATTATGTAAGTCGGCCATAATGGCTAAAAGGGAGAAGCGCAAACTACCCTTCTTCCTGGTTCAGCTGTCGACGGAGAGTACACTGGATGGTCTAAGGAATATTAAAGTCCTAAACTAACAGGTCGTAACATGGGAAAAAAACAAAGCGTAGCGAAAGCATTATTCAATGCGTTCGCTGCCAACGGTTCGGACACGCCGCGTCGAACTGCGATATGTAGCCTCAATGCGTGAAGTGTGGAAAGTACCGCAAGACAGAGGAGTGTCCTTTAAGCACTGTCTTTTAAGACAGCAAATCTGGCTCGAAAGCAGAAAAGCGTTATGAAAGTCCGACAAGGTCCCGCTCAAAAACTAACCGTGACTCCCCAAATCACTTACGCCCAAATGGCGTCAGGTAGGGGATCCACGGTACAGCAACAGCCTAAGGTTTCGACACAGGCCTCCGCGCCTGAGGCACAAGGCGAACTGCTTACCATCTTGCTCCGAATCCACGGGCAGATGGGACAGTTGCAACGCCAGTTACATGAGCAGGCGATCCGTGTGGACAGGATCTACGCGCTTCTGCCGAGCCTAACGCACCTGCAATCGTAATGGGTACGTACGCGACTGAAAATTTCTTGAAGATCCTAGCGATGAATGTGAACTCATTGATTAGGATCGAACGCAGGGAATCGCTCTTCAAGTTGCTCGAAGACCAAAGTCCTGATGTGTGTCTGATTAGCGAAACTAAGCTAACACAGAAACGGCCCATACAGGACCTAAAGCCTAGCTTCTCCAACCATTGTGAGTGCGAAGTTATATTTTTGACACGAATGGAGGGACCTACAGTTTAATGCCGATTCCGAACGGCAATTTATTTTTGAAAAGCTTTTCACGACATTTTTTACTCTTGGATGTTTGTCAGACGTTCTCAAGAGGTGGGGGAGCGAATAAAAACTTTCAGGTGGTACAGCTCGGGATTTGAACCAGCGACCTCTCGCTTAGTGATCTAACGCACTTAATCACTAAGCGACTGCAGCCAAGGCATACAAAATACAATATCGAAAGAAGAGCCCGACCCAACTCCATTCAAGGAGGTGGTGTTGCCATCTTTATCAGTAAAGAACTCAAATATAAGGCCGTGTACAGTGGTGAAGTACAAAGGTTTCAAGAGCTGGATGGATGTATCGTCTGCATCTCCCTTCATAGTGGAAAGAGGATGTACGTACCACGTGGTCGCACTCTATGCCGCCGAAGCCACTCAATCGACTTAATATATATCGAAGCTCGAGACGTTGTTTCGATACCTACGGCTGCAGTCGGGGGAGAACTTTTTCCTCACGGCCGGAGACCTCAATGCCAAACATAGAGATTGGGGAAATCGAACTCCAAATACTAGATGTAACTCACTATTCAATTGGTGGGGTCAGCACAATGTCGAGTTGCGGATCGATTTGAAGGCTACAGATAGTCCTTCGTTTCCTAGAAGCGGCTCCTATCTGGATCTATTGCTATTCGACGAACGGTTACAATTGACTGACGTGGACCGATAAGCAAAAAACTGTCTGCGCACATTTGTTTATGATAGTGACCATTGCGGACTTAGTGCCGAAATAACGATTCCCAAAGAAATTGCGGAATTAGAAGAGTTTGTGCAGGTGTACTCCTTCAATTACATTAGGGCACGTTCGACACGCTTTTCCCGAGACGTGACAAGAACAATCTCCTCGAACTCGCTCTACCCACCGTCCAATAGGAATCTGTCAAACGAGGAGATTGACAGGTACCTTAAACAAATGGACGAGCAATTAAACGAACAATGGACAGTACGATACCTCGGTATCGACCAACGAACGACGTTTACCGCGACGCAACAATCGACGTACTGCGTGTAACAAAAGGAAGACTGCTTACAAGACTCAAAAACTTGCATAGGCAGTTTACTGACAGACAAAACTTGGAAATTAGGCCGCTGAAGTCGTTGATAACGAACATCCAAATATTAATTAAAGCAAATTATAGGCGGTCGCCCAATTTGCACTGGGGCAACAAGATTCGAGCTATCAAGTCCGATAACCCGAGTATGTTCCCCCAGATTAATAAAATATTTAGGAGGAACGATTGCAACGAACTTCCGTGTCTGAAAATCCCCCGGACAACGAACAACGAACGATTACTTATAGCAGCAAGAATAGATCCAGTTAACGCTGTGGATGGTGACGACTTTTTTGTGATCGAAGAAGTCATCAACAGAGCCTTGATTAAGTGGGTTGAGGAGAATAAAATAGTTCCGGATAACCAAATCGGTTTCAAGGCGGGGCATGATGCAATACATGACGCGTCTAAACTGATGTCCGACATTCAGTTGTACAAAAGTAAAAAATAATGCACGTGTGCCTGCCTGATTGACTTGGAGAAGTCCTTTGATACCATATGGTTGCAAGGGCTCTTTTACAAGTTTAGCAGGTTGGGCATAAGTAAACCACTACTGTACATGTTGCTTAATATTCTTACCGGTTGAAAGTTCGTTGTAAAAAATGGCAATGTGACGTCTACTGGAGTGTTCGAAATCAATAATGGTCTGCAACAGGGAGCGGTTAATTCGCCGATCGTTTTAAATATTTTCACAGCTGATCTAATAGGTTCTCTTCAGCACGCGATTGCGTGCGCGGACGATTTGATCGCGTACAGATCAGGTCCGAAGATCGACGTTATTGCAACGATGTTGTCTATGGCCACTAGGGATACCAAAAAGAATTGGCGAAAGCTTTCTATTGTTGGAACACACGGGCGTCCACTTGCGCACAAAAATGCGGTCAGATACCTTGGACTTTGGTTAGACCAATGTTTATATTTAAACAAACATGTAGATGTTGCTCTCTCCAAAGCCCGAGGTGCTTTTGCCCCTACAAAAAGACTGTTTTACACCAGCCAACTCGATGCAAGGGTGAAGGTAATCTGCTACATGGCCCTCATTCGGCCCATGCTATCATATGGATGTCCCGTGTGGTTCAACATAGGGGCAAGTAGGATGGAAAAGTTCCGGTGTTTAAGAGGGCCTGCCTCCGGGCTTGCCTTCACTTATACAGAACACCAGAGTCTCAGTACATAAAATTATATTCCAATGAGGTCCTATACAACTGATTAGAGTGGACAATTTCCTGATCAAGATGACTCGAAGGCACATAGCGAGGTCAATGACCTCGATGAATAATCTGATCTTCGAAGCTTATTACCCCAATTATATGTACCATGAGAGGGTACGTCTTAGCGGCTTTGTCCCCCCAGAAGCATTCCTCTACTTTGATCAGACAGGTCTGATCCAGGATAGGTCAGTGGTACCGTTAATCTTGCGCGTTGCCCGGACAACTGTGGACAGGTGACTCAACTACAACAGAGACTTCACACAGAGCGCTGAGGAGCGCCTCCGGTTTAGTCGGTCGGTATCGGGGCACGACAAAAAAGATGTTGTAAAACAGCACCAGCAATTTTGGTGGCTTCTAGAGAGAGCTCCCTCGTCTATTCCCTTTGATCCGGGGTAGATCCGACTCGGGAAAGTCGACCTTTTACATATATTATATGCCTTTGCCGGCTTAACTAATTTAAGTAGGTGGTAGTTTTAAGTTTCAGTTGTAAGATAGGCACAGCACGTGGCTTTTAGGTTAGATTTCAAATTTAAAAAAAATAAAATCGCACAGCACGCGGGTTGTTTAGTTGTAAGAGTTATTTTTATTTAATTTTAAATACTAAATATAAGTTAGGTTAAGTCGAAAGGCAATTTTCATCAATTTTGTTTATCTTAGACCGCCCGAATAGGGCCAGTAAGTTTAAATTTAAATAACATAGTTATGTTAGTTAAGCTAGTTTTAAGCATTTTTGTCTAGCATGTAAGAATCAATGAATTACTCAATAAAAAGCATTAAAACTGAAACTGTAAAAACTAAGTGCGTTGGGCCACTAAGCGAGTGGTCGCTGGTTCAAATCCCGACCTGTACCACCTGAAAGTTTTTATTCCCTGCCCCACCTCTTGCGAACGTATGACAAACATCCAAGAGTAAGAAATGTCATGAAAAGCTTCTCAAAAATAAATTGCCGTTCGGAACCGGCATTTAATTGTAGGTCCCTCCATTCGTGTTAAATATATAACTCCGCACACACAATGGTTGGAGAAGCTAGGCTTTATGGGCCGTTTACGCCTAATATTTATTTTTATTTTTTTATATGGAAAAGGAAGGGATGATGTTTACATGTGAGCACATAGATGCATTGACCACAAACACAATTTTCTTATACAAATAGGAATTTGTTTGCATTTTCACGGCTAAGGAAGGATTGTTTTAAGCGTGAGCACATTGATGCATAGATCGCACAATTTAGTTATTTGCTTATTTGCTCAGGAGAGCTTGGAAAATTTAGAGGATTAAAGGAAACTTGAATGCAATTTAATATAGGATCGCAGACAAAAAATTAAATATTTGCTCAGGATAGCTTGGAAAATTTACAGGAGTAAAGGAAACTTGAATGCAATTTAACATAGGAATGTAATTTTGTATTCTTTGGAATGGAACTTTTTGTGACGACACAATATGTGTTCACAAATATTATTAAGTTATTGAAATATAATTTTAGGATTAATTTTGGAAATATTATACTTTTTATAAATGAAAAAATGGATATACAACAAGGATTGTAGGGGGGAAAAGAGCTGTATGTGGCTAGGAAGCAATGATGTTAAATTACTTATGGAAATTTTTTTGTATATTTAATTAATTTTTTACAGATTCATTTATTCTCTTTATATAGCCACAGGAGTGAGCAAAAGGTTAGCTGCAGTACGGCCAAAACAGATAATAGATACGGAATCGGAGCCGGAGGAAATCAAATTTAGAACAGTCCAGCGTTCTAACGGGTGATCCAAGTAGAGATACTTTTTTCAATAGCCTTTTTTGACAGATCACGTATGAGTCGTGTCATGCTGTCATGTTGTTTTTGTTTAGTATTGTTTGGCATTTCATAATGGAAAGACTTACGCGTGAACAACGTTTACAAATTGTTCAACTTTATTATGAAAATTCACGTTCTGTGAGGAATGTGTTTCGTGCACTTCGCTCAACTTATGGTCAACATAATCGGCCTACTGAGCGTACTATTCGCAACATCATCACCCATTTTGAGACCCAGCATTCATTATTGGATAATATTCGACCAAATAGACCACGTCCAGCACGCTGTGAAGAAAATATAGCGGCCGTAGCTGAGAGTGTACACGAAGACCGTAAAGAGTCGATTCGGCGCCGTTCGCAGCAACTCGGACACATAATTTCACGTTTTGGGCCGGTCGATTGACCACCAAGATCGTGTGATATCACACCGTTATACTTTTTCCTGTGGGGATATGTAAAGTCAAAAGCTTATGCCGACAAACCTGCTTCGATTCAGGCCTTGGAGGAAAACATCACGCGTGTCATTCGCCAGTTACCAGTCGAAATGCTCGAACGAGTGATCGAAAATTGGATTCAACGGATGGACCATCTGCGACGTAGCAACGGCCAACATTTGATAGACATAATCTTCAAAAAATAAATGCCAAAGAATGTGAAATGAAATGGATAGGTTTTCGTGATCGCTTTGTGGCGGCGGTCCAGGACGGCTCGGAGATATTAATGGCATACAAGTATTCGTATTTAAAAAAAATCACTGACAGGAACCAGTAAAGGCCTTAGAAGAAATCCATCAGGGACAGTTCGCCTAGACCAGGAGACGAAGAAGCAGTGGGAGCTGCAAAGATCTTTAGAATTTTCTAAGGTATGGGAAATGCTGGACTTTTTAGACAAACAAATGCCAGAACTGTTTGGAGAAATCGGCCTTCGACCAGTGTGTCTTTAGGCATTCACCACAGGAATATTCACAGGAGTGACACAATGGAATCTCTGCGCACAGGAAGTACAAGAAGGGAGCTAACAACAAAGCAATGTGGGGCATGTTTACTATTATCCGGAGCTCACGGCATTAAGCTTAAATGCTCGGAGGGATTTCGTGAATCGAAGGAAGATTTGCGCTAACTGCCTTAGGAAAGATCACAGGAAGGAAATATGCACAGCGATCAAATGCCAAAATATTGTGTCCGGCGGGATTTCGTGAATCGAAGGAAGATTTGCGCTAACTGCCTTAGGAAAGATCACAGGAAGGAAATATGCACAGCGATCAAATGCCAAAATATTGTGTCCAATAAAAAAAAGTACGCAAAACATTCTAACTGTAAGGATACGAAGAGGGATAGTAAAAATGAACAAATCTGACTAGGAGAGTCTGCAATGAAAAGGAAGAAAATAGAGCAGAAGCTTAAAGATGAGGACATCCAGGAAGATATCCAGGAGGTATTAAAAATATAAATGGATGAATTAAAATTAGGAAATAAGGAAAAATTAAACTAGGAATAGTAAAAGGGAAAATAATGTTAAATCAGACTTTTCTAAAAAAGAAAAATAAAAAGAAATGAAAATTAAAATACCGAATTTAGTAATAATTTTTAGTATTTACAGTATTTGATGACTTTGATTTTTCATTAGGAAGGAAAAATTATTTTATGCCAACAATAATGGTAAAAATAATTTGATGAGCTACAAAATAATACAGAAGTATGTCCTTTCTGCTTTGTCAACTACAAGACGAGCGATAGGCATCGAGGGGGAACCCTTTACAATACGGAACAAAGTGAAGATAAGCATATCTTCATGGCATGGAGAGGAAGCTCAGGAGGGCATGGAGGAAATAATTTGGATTCTTCCAAAAATATGTAATTGGGAACCGATAAAGGCTTGTTACAGCTGTTATTCACGGAAATATAAATGGAACTACATTAATGGAAACATTATTAGGAGTTTTTATTTTTAGAACTCAAAGGAAAAGGGTAGAGGAAATGACAGGAAATAGAACGAAGAGGATCAATTGTATAAATTGTTGGAACGACTCTGGCAACAAGACCAAGTGAAATCATGCTCTAGGCTTACAAAGGAAGAAATTTTAGTGGAGAAACATTTTATGGAAACACATAAACGGGATGAATCATGAAGATTTATTATTCAAATTCCGTTAAAGGAGGAAATTAAAGAGTTAGGAAGCTCTAGAGAAACCGCATTAAGGCGTTTTCTACATCAAAATGAAGGAAGAAATACAGATGGGACATCTGATTTTGGAAACGGAAAGGCGGAAAGGAGAGGTGAAAAGGTATACTATATACCACATCACTGTATTGCAAAAGATATAGGATAAAGGATTTTCGCTAAATGACATACAAATGCTTGGACCAAAATTGCAAAAGGATTTGCAGGAAACTATAATAAGATTTCGGAGACATAAAATAGCTAACTATCCGAATATTAGGAAAATGTTAAACCATGTTAAGCTTGCAACAATGGTAATAACAAAGGATATTTTGGAGGGAAAATCAAAATCGAAAACTGAAGGAATAAATTTTGGATTTTTATATGGATGATTGTACAACAGGATCTCACTCGGAAGAATCGGCAATTAAGTTGGCAAAGGAAATCGGCACTATATTAAAAGGAACTAAATTTGAACTGTGCAAATGGAAGTCAAATAGTAATGCATTTGTGGAAGCGATGAATTCAAAAACAAAAAAAACTGTGTTGTTTTCCGATGGGGAAGGCACAACCATTTTGGGACTTAAATTTACCTTTGTGGTGAAAAACCGTAGGTTGAATGAAGTTTTAATAAAATGGAAAATATTAAGTTATGTGGCACAACTTTAAGATCCCAACGGATACATAACATAGGTCACCATATTAGGAAAAACATTAATACAGGAATTATGGAAATTATCGATCGATTGGGATGACCATCGATTGAATTGGAAAATCTATGGGTGGAATTTTGGATATATCTATCAAATAAATAGATGGCTAGGTTTAGGAGAAAAGGCAAAAATACATATTCATGGCTTTTCAGATAGCAGTGAATCTGCATTGGGAGCAGTTGTATGTCAACAACGCGAACAGCGCCATTAAAAATGGTCACTATTCCCCCATATTGATGGTAAGGAAAATCCAGCTGACTTATTAACAAGAAGAGTTTTACCAGAGGATCTGGTGGATAAGGATTTATGGCTTAATGGACCTAATTGGTTAACTATAGACCAGAAGATGTAGCCAAAAAGCAAAATAATGATAGAAATGTGTAAGGAATTTCTGTAAGAAATTAAAACACATACAATATCAACATATAAGGAATCATTACGCATAGGACTTGAAGTGACAATTTCAAGTGTACCACTGTTGGAATATGCTAGGAAGCTGGAACAAGCCATCAACATTCTACTATGTTAAGCGGTTCATAAACAAGCAAATGACTGGAGGTATAGATTTAAAACAGAAAAAGAAAAGAGCAGTGATGCAACAGGAAGTTGCACCACCTACTCTGGAGGAAAAAGCTAAAGCTATGGAGTATTATATTAAGAAAAATAAACAGGAGTATTACAATAAGGAAATAACAGCACTAAAAGCTAGTAAATATTTACAGGATACAAGCAAAATAGAAGTATTAAAACCGATACTTTATGAAAATGGATTGCTCCGTGTTGGTGGAAGGTTAGGAAGATCGGAGATCAATTACGAGATGAAACATCCCGTCATCATTGCCAGCGGTTCACAATTGGCAGAGCTACTCATTGTGAAAAATGGAGGAATTCAAGTAATGATGCATTTCATCAGACAAAAATACTGAATACCCAAATTAAGGAATGGATTAAGGAATCACATTCATAAATGTGTTGTTTGTGTGCGTTTAGATTTACAGAAAGAGTCCAGGTTGGGAAACCTTTTTTGACTACAGGAGTAGATTATGCTGGCCCTTTTGAAATAATAAGAAAAAAAATATTTTACAGATAATCACCAAATGCTGGATCATTTACATAAGAAAGGTACCGACTTGAGTTTCATGACTCCAACGGCACCACATCAAGGAGGAATCTATGAAGCTGCGGTAAAATCCGTGAAGTTTCATTTAAAAAGCATTGTTGGGCAGAGGATGCTGCCATACGAGGAGTTTAAAAGTTTACTCACTCAAATAGAAGCCATACTTAATTCAAGACCTCTTAATCCTTTGAGTGACGACTCAATGGATATGCAGGCGCTAACGCCAGGACATTTTCTAGTAGGAGAACCATTAATTATTCCTTTATCTTTCAGATCAGACGACAGACCTAGCACAGTGGGATTTGGTCTTTGGAAAGAAAGGCAGCGAATGGTTAGGTACTTTTGGGAAAGATGGCAATCGGAGTACGTAACTAACAGGAGCGGAAAAAATGGAGAGAGGAAAAGGAGAATCTGAAGGTTGGACTTCAAAAGCGGGTTTTTATACCATTTTCCCCACAATAAAAGTCGTACTTGTATCTTTTTAATTCAGGATGGAACAGAGATTTTAGTCAGGGGATTATGGGGAGGTGTAAGAAGCTGTTTCGCGATGTTGTATATTAGCCATCTTACACATCTAGCAGTGTGCTTAGGATCGCTGTTCTGTTGGAATACAAATGTACCTGTTAATCCAGTATCTGCGCACTATTTCTTAAATTATGTTTGTTTTTTATTTTGATCCATATTACCATACTGCAAGGAATCATACAATCCCAAACTAATACACCTCACCCACCACATCTTTAAATTTAGATTCATCGCTAAAAATAACGCTCAGCCAGAAGTTTTGTGGCTTGTTGAGATGAGATTTTTGGAACTTCTACGTTTTTTCAGTTTTGTCATGGTGGTGTAGGTGTATTGGTTTGTAGGTGTTTTGGTGCATCCGGTTTTGGCAATATGGTTTTTATCGATGGTATTATGGACCATCACATGAGCCTAGATATTCGCAATAATAATTTAAGGTATAGTGCGCAAGGAACTTAGATTACCATTATCACTTGTATTTGAACAGGACAATGACCCTACCCCACTACCATACCATTTTATTTTCGTTGGATTCCCATTAATTTCATCCTAAGAAATTTTCTTCAATGCTGTGGTATTCTGGTATGACTTATACGTAAATTTAAGTGAGGATACTTCAATTTAAAGTAAGTGTACGTAGACTTTTGTCAGCTACTGTACGTTGGTTGAGTAAGAAAAAGGTTGGCAGGTAAATTATTTTTGTTTTGGTAAATTGGTGCATAAAGAGGATGCACGAGTTGAATAATTGGAAATAAGTATATGGAGAGACTGAAATAAGGAGAAGAATGTGAATATTTTGTGTATGGTTTCTTAGAAACAAAAATTAAAATAATATCATCTGAAAGTTAGGCGTTCATGCACGAGTTGAAGAATACGACGCGTAAACAGAAACAGTAAACACTGGCTCGAAACAGAAATAAGGAATTAACTAGATAGGCAACTCGAGAGAGATTCTCTGCTCACCCCCAAGCCAAGTCAAGCTGAAAAAATACAATCCAAAATCGTCATGATGAAGAAGACGTTGATGGACGCAAAAAGATACCAAACTTTCCAGTGGAAAACCCTCTGCCAAAAAGCTAAATTCCAGAACATTTAGGAATATACCCATACTATCACAATTTTAAACAAGTCTGGGTTAATTCGTCAAATACCCACGATTCAATCAATACTTCAATACTTCGTCAATCCACCACATTTTCCCTCGCTGCCTCACCGACCTCGCTAACAAACCCAAAACGAAGATGCCAGAAATCGAAATTGGAAATGGCCAATTTAAAACATCACCCTTAAATAGAATGCATCTAGCAAATGCACTGGATAGTAGAAACTCGTGCAGCAGATACTAGTTGTCATGATATAAAACATAAATTGTAGCACAATATTAAATATTATGATTTGCTTTGATTTATTGAATAAAACATATATTAAGAAAACAAAAATAAATTTTCATTAAGATAATAAAATCATAGACTATCAAATATTGTTTAGATACTGAGGACAATTAAAAAGAATTAATAATGGCGGTTACTTACAAATAATTGAAATAACAATTACAATATTTCGTTAATTTTCTTTGGTTACTTGTTTATTTTCTTCTTCAATTAGAAAATAATTCATTTATTTGTAAATGACACATAAAAAAATGCATGAACACTTATTTTTCTTACTTAATTAATCTTTTAAAGAATCTTTGAAAAGAAAGTGTAAATCACTTAAAATAGGAAAGTTATAAAGCAATTTAAAATTTTGCAAAATTTTCATGTATAAAAAAATGTATGCAAAAAGTATTAAAATCACACCAAAGACATAAAGAAAGGCGAACAGTATGATACCCTATCCTTATCCCTATGTACCCCAAAGAAAAAAAGCATAAGGAAGATGATAGATAGCATTTTATTTCATTCTATGAAATTTATTGAAAAAAATATTTTTTTTTGAAAAAACGCCCCCAAAAAGTGGGCGTGGAAAAAATATTGGCTAAATATATTGTTAAACATTTTTTTCGATTTCTAAGAAAATTTTCGCAGAAAACAGCATTTTAGTGAAAAACGCCCACAAAAAGGAGGCGTGGCAATAAACTTTATATGACAAATTTATAAAGGTGGGCAGTACCTACATTTCTTGAGAAGGTTGTACAACTTTATCTCTCTAACTTAAGCCTGAAAACGGTTTTTTCTAAATTGTGGGCGTGGTAGTGGGCGTATTTTGACAATTTTAACACTTTACCATATCGGAACCCTAGGGAGTATATGTTCCAAATTTAAGCTTCCTAGCATAACTTTAAAGGCCTCAAAAGTTGATACGGACGGACGGACGGACGGACATTGCTAAATATTCTTAGATTTTGGTCCTGATCATAAATATATATACTTTTAGGGGTCTGCGACGAATATTAAGGGGTGTTACAAACTATGTGTCAAATTTAATATACCCTTAGGATAGGGTATAAAAAAAAACAAATAATTTTTTAACGGAAGGTTTAATAAATATTTCGGCAGCGAATTAATCAAATATTCTGTAAAATCACTAAAATTGTAGGTAAAATAAATAAAAGCTCAATGAATGAAATTAATGAGTAACGCGTGATAAGTTAACTGACCATTTCAATAATTTAACATAGTATTTCATAAATTCATTGCTATTTTATTCACCGCTACTACTATACCAATTCAAAGATAATAACGTTATTAAATTTGTTAAACATGATGAAATAAATTTAATAACATTGTTATCTTGGAATTGAAATAGTCAAGTCTACATTTTGTGTTTAAAAATGCATTTAAAGTTATTTTGTCCCAGTTTCTCAATTCGCTCGCTCGCTCTCATATGAACGTTTCGAATATGTAGGTATGTAAATATATTAAACTTTCATATGTTCAATAAAAACATAATAAACAACCAAAGATTTTAATATACATGAAAAACTAATCCAAAACTATTAACTATAAATATTTTGCACCCAAACATTACTAATTTAGTAATATTCATGCAATTATAAAATAATATATACATTTTATCTCACTCTAATAACCGAAATGGAAAAAATATAACAACCCAAGTATGTTTATTTTAAGGCAGATAAAAAATTGAGAACTATTTCTTATAAACACAAAAAATATTCGCATTTAATTGCAACAACTTCATTATTTATTATATACCTGACTATTTTTTTTATAAACATTTCAATTCAAATATCTATTAAACTTGAACTACAATAAACCAACACTTCCCCAACACATCCGCTATAATCAGCTGATTTTTGTTGCCATTTGGAATTCTTGCAAAACTGCCCGCGCTAATGACATATTTTTGACACATCAACCCCTCCCTACTTTATTTGGCTGGCTCATACGTATTCACAGATAGAACATTTGAGAGAGGATTTTTTCTCCATTTTTAAAAATTTTTTGCGGGTTCAAAGGGACAGAGGTATGCTGAGTCGACTATCTGTATAATTACTCATCTGTGGTATTTAGTTAGACTTCAAGGAAAGAGGTCATGTTTTATACTTGAAGGAAACAGGTTTTTTATACAATTTTCTCACAATAAAAGTCGTACTTGTTTCATTTTAATTCAGAATGATAAGTGTTTAGTGAAAAATTACCGGACAATTAACAAAAATATGAATAAACCAAAGAGAAATTTCCAGGAAACATTAAATTAGTGTATTCAAAAAGATATGAACGGATCTTCATATGAAGCACCAACAACCTTCGACATGTAGGAACATGAAAAGCTATTATTAACGGGAGTTTAGATGGAGAATACCAGACATACAAAAAACATGCAGGAGCATACATGAAAAAGATCTTGCTGAAAGAATAGTGTTATCTACCTCAACATCACACAGGTTTAATTTGTATACATTGTAATTTAATTTCCCCTGAGTTTCACATACCATCTGAAGTTCAGTTGTGCGTAAACATCACAGATGAGGAATTAACCAGATAGTCACCTCGAGAGAGAATCTCTCACCTTGTCTACAACACAGATGAGGAATTAACCAGATAGTCAACTCGAGAGCGGATCTCTCACCTTGCCTACAAGCTAAGTCGAACTGATAAGCCCCACATAATTTGCACTTATATGGGCTTTTACGTGCAAATCAAATGGGAATCACACACACATGAATCGAATTATATCGGGCTAATGGCCGCAGCCATGAAATGTCATTTTTTATAGCAAGAAGTTGGGAACAGTTGATGAATTTGAGCAGTTTAGACCTCACAATTTGGGTTTGTAAAATAAACATGCAAAATATGCGGTGAATATGGATTTATAAAAACATTCTTACCACACAACTAATTATATAATAAAATATTATAATATTGAGAATAAAGCTATGTTTTAACCAATTTATTGTAATTTTTAATGAGAAATAATCAAAATAATATTAATTAACTTATATATACTAAATAAGTTGAGCATATATTTTCGGTTCACAATAAATTTCAGTGTAACTATACAAACTAGAATTTCGTATGGATGGTTATATTGAAGCAGTTAAATACTTTTACATAAATGGGCACTGGTTTAAGACGCTATAAGGTGATCCAAATCCTTACAAATATTATTTTTGGTACGTGAAAACACTTTTTTAACAACATTTGTAATCACTTACTAGTAGTAGTACAGGGTGATCCATTTCGAGGTTCCCTACTTTTCTAAAGAAAAATACACAGAAAATTTAAATTTGATGGAGAATGTTTATTATCATTTGAAAGAACATTCTTTGGCATTTATTTTTTGAAGATTATGTCTATCAAATGTTGCCCGTTGCTATGTCGCAGATGGTCCATCCGTTGAGTCCAATTTTCGATCACTCGTTCGAGCATTTCGACTGGTAACTGGCGAATGACACGCGTGATGTTTTCCTCCAAGGCCTGAATCGAAGCGGGTTTGTCGGCATAAGCTTTCAACTTTACATATCCCCACAGGAAAAAGTCTAACGGTGTGATATCGCACGATCTTGGTGGCCAATCGACCGGCCCAAAACGTGAAATTATGTGCTCACCGAAATGTTCTCTCAATAAGTCCATTGATTGATGCGAATTGTGGGAAGTGGCGCCGTCTTGCTGAAACCAAATGTCGCCGAGATCACGAGCTTTAATTTCAGGCATCAAATAGTCGGTTATCATGGCACGATAACGGTCGCCATTGACGGTTACGTTCGCACCGGCATAATTTTTAAAGAAATATGGACCGATGATTCCACCGGCCCACAAACCACACCAAACCGTTGTTTTTTCTGGATGAAGTGGCAGTTCTTCAATCTCTTCAGGTTGCTCTTCGTCCCAAATGCGGCAATTTTGTTTGTTTACATACCCATTGATCCAGAAATGGGCCTCATTGCTAAATAAAATTTGCCTCGAAAACGTCGGATCTTCTTGGAACTTTTCAAGAGCCCATAGAGCGAAGCGATGTCGCTTGGGAAGGTCGAGCGGCTTCAGTTGTTGCACAAGCTGTATTTTGTACGCTTTCAATTTAAGATCTTGACGTAAAATGCGCCAAGTCGTTCCATACGTCAGTCCGAGTTGCTGCGAACGGCGACGAATCGACTCTCTACGGTCTTCGTGTACACTCTCAGCTACGGCCGATATATTTTCTTCACAGCGTGCTGCACGTGGTCTATTCGGTCGAATATTATCCAATAATGAATGCTGGGTCTCAAAATCGTGTTGCGAATAGTACGCTCAGTAGGCCGATTATGTTGACCATAAGTTGAGCGAAGTGCACGAAACACATTCCTCACAGAACGTGAATTTTCATAATAAAGTTGAACAATTTGTAAACGTTGTTCACGCGTAAGTCTTTCCATTATGAAATGCCAAACAATACTAAACAAAAATAACATGACAGCATGACACGACTCACACGTGATCTGTCAAAAAAGGCCATTGAAAAAAGTATCTCTACTTGGATCACCCATTACTAGTAAATTGTTTTGTTTATTTTCATAACCAACTTTTTTTAAAAATTACCAAACATTATAACTTGACAGATAAAGTCGTCTTTTAAAAAGAGTGGCTAATTAATTCAATATATATATGTATAATAATGTGCATGCTTATTTATGAGTTGTATTCAACTACCAAGCAATTTCGATAGAAAAATGCACCAAAAATATATTTCAGCAGTGCATTCCAGCTACCTTCTGTCCTCCTTCTTCTGTCTATCACTTACTATAAATTTTAAAATAAAGCATATTAACTTATATAAAAAATTTCCAAAGCCGCCTTAGAAAGGAAACAGCTAAGAAAATTGATTGACTAAACACAAATTTTGCAACACAAAATAATTAAAAAACGAATAAAAATACTTCTTTTCCACATTATTTTATCGATGCACGGAACCCGAATATGTACATATATTCATTAAACTTTCATATGTTGAATAAAAACAATCAAATAGTAAAGCAATCAAATAATTTAATATATATATAAAAAACCATTGCAAACTATATACTACAAATATTTTACACACAAACATTACTAATTTAGTAATATTTATGCGATAATATCAAAAAATTTTCATTTTATCTCATTTCATTAACCAAAATGAAAAAAGTATAACAACCCAAGAATTTATTTTAAGGCAGATATAAAATAGAGAACTATTTCTTATAACCTCAAAAAATATTCCCATTAAATTGTAACAACTTTATTGGGTCACTAATTTTATGTTTCTTCATAAACATTTACATTAAAATAGCTATAAAAGTTGAATCACATAAACTCAACACTTCGCAGCACTTCCTATATCCCAACTGCTGTTTTGTTGTTGCGATTTGGATATGTTGACAAACTCCCCACACTTATTTTTGGCGGGTAATCGAGTAAATTAGATCTAACTTCATGTGTCTGGCTGCCACGTATTCACAGATAGGAAAATTGAGATAGGATTTTGCGGTCATTATTAAATGTTAATTTATAAGAAGATGATGGATATTATTTTATTTCATTCTATTATTAAAAAAAAATATTTTTTTGGAAAAAACGTCCCCAAAAAGTGGGGGTGGCCAAAAACTTTGTATGGGCGATATCTTGGAAAAAATATTGGGTAAATATCTTGTTAACAATTTTTTTTCGCTTTCTATGAAAATTTTCGAAGAAAACAGCATTTTAGTAAAAAAAACTGCCCACAAAAAGTAGGCGTGGCAAACAACTTTATACGACAAACTTATAAAGGAGGGCAGTGCCTACATATCTTTTGAAGGTTGTAACACTCTACACCTTTTCAAAATTGTGGGCGTGGCAGTGGGCGTATTCAAAAAGTTTTACACTTAACCATTTCGGAGTCCTAGGGAATATTTGGTCCAAATTTCAGCTTCCTAGCTTAATTTTAAAGGCCTAAAAATTGCGTACGGACGGACGGACATTGGTAGATAGTCTTAGGATTTGGTCCTGATCATAAATATATATACTTATATGGGTCTACGACGAATATTAAGGGGTGTTACAAACTATGTGTCAAAATTAATATACCCTAAGGATAGGGTTTAAAAACAAAAATGCACCTACAAAGGCTATCTTTTCGTAGTGGAATTCAATTGAGCCAGATATCTCAAAGGAACTTGTTGGTTGTATGAAAAATCGTTTAATTGAGGGCATAAGGGAGAAAAGAGGCAACACAAACTAATCACAATACTATATAATGTTATTTTGAACTTTTTACTGCACTATATGGAATTTTTTTTGGCATTGAAATGTGAAATAATAAGTTAATTGTTTGTGTTATTTTACATGAATTTAAAAATTCCACTTTAATAGAAATTAATAATCGAGTTCAACCAATTACTTCTTTGTCGTAAGAAATTTTATTAAATGCAAAAAAAACAGCATTTTAGTAAAAAACGCCCACAAAGAGTAAGCGTGGCAAAAAAATTTATATGACAAACTTATAAAGGGGGGCAGTGCCTACATATCTTGTGAGGGTTGTAACACTCTATCTCTCTAACTTTAAACGGTAGCTTTAAAACGGTTTTTTCTAAATTGTGGGCGTGGCAGTGGGCGTATTCAAAAAATGTTTACGTGCATCGATAAAAAAAGTGGAGAAGAAGTATTTTGAAAATACTTTTTAAATTATTTTATATTACAAAATTTGTACATTTAGCAAATTTTCTTAGCTGCTTCTTTTCTAAGGCGGCTTTGGAAATTTGTTATATAGGTTAATATGCTTTATTTTAAAATTTATAGTAAGTGATAGACAGAAGAAGGGGAACAGAAGGTAGCTGGAATGCACAGCATAAATATATTACGGGTGGATGTTTCTACCGAAAATGCCTGGTAGTTGCATGCATATATGTTACATATATATATATTGAATTAATTAGCTACTCTTTTTAACATACAACTTTATTTGTCAAGTTATAATGTTTTGTAGTTAAGTTTTAAATTTTTTACTACTACTACCTAGTAACTGATTGCAAATGTTTTTAGAAAAGTGTTTACACATACCAAAAATAATATTTGTAAGATTTTGGATCACCTTATATTAAAAAGCGTCTTAAACCAGTGCCCATTTATGTAAAAGTATTTAACTGCTTCAATATAACCAAGACAAGGTGAGAGATTCTCTCTCGAGGTGACTATCTGGTTAATTCCTCATCTGTGATGTTTACGCACAACTGAACCTCAGATGGTATGTGAAATTCAGGGAAAATTAAATTACAATATATGCAAATTAAACCTGTGTGTTGTTGAGATAGATAACACTATTGTTTCAGCAAGATCTTTTTCCTGTATGCTCCTGCATGTTTTTTGTATGCCTGGTATTCTCCTTCTAAACTCCCGTTTATTATAGCTTTTCATGTTCCTACATGTCGAAGGTTGTTAGTGCTTCATATGAAGATCCGTTCATTTTTTTTTTTTTTGAATACACTAATTTAATGTTTCCTGGAAATTTCTCTTTGGTTTATTCAAATTTTTGTTAATTGTCCGGTAATTTTCCACTTAACACTTATCATTCTGAATTAAAATGAAACAAGTACGACTTTTATTGTGGGAAAAGTGTATACAAATTCTGTTTCCTTCAAGTATAAAACATGACCTCTTTCCTTGAAGTCTTACTAACTACTAAATATTTTGTACATTTATATTAACTCGTGAAGCAGTGTTGCCATACGTAACAACCTCATTGAATATCTGTGGGAAAAATTAGGTAAATTAAAAAACAAAAATGCACCTACAAAGGCTTTCTTTTCGTAGTGGAATAAAATGGAGCCAGATATCTCAAAGGAGCTTGTTGGTTGTATGAAAAATCGTTTAATTAAGGGCATAAGGGAGAAAAGAGGCAACACAAACTAATAACAATACTATATAATGTTATTTTGAACTTTTTACCGCACTATATAGAATTTTTTTTGGCATTGAATTGTGAAATAATAAGTTAATTTTTTGTTTTTTTTTTACATGAATTTAATTTGATTTTTTTGGCATTGAATTGTGAAATAATAAGTTAATTTTTTGTTTTTTTTACATGAATTTAAAAATTCCATTTTAATAGAAATTAATAATCGAGTTCAACCAATTACTTCTTTGTCGTAAGAAATTTTATTAAATCTAAAAAAATTACTGTTGTATGAATACTTTTTTGTCTCAATGAAAGTACATAATAAAACAAAATTTCTGATTATTCTGACGATTAGGTGCAATTAGTTGAAGTGTGGTAACATCATGCCTTCTCTGGCTGTTTTTAGGGGGTGGTTCAAGTCCCACACTATCGTAAAGCTCACAAGCGATATGTTTCAACGATTTGCACCCAGCTACATACAAAAAAAAACAGCTAACTGATGCATCGCACGGATAGCCATGTATGGCGCAGGGGAAGTTCCGAACATCTGTCGAACAATAGTATTCGCGAATTGGCTGATAAGAATCCTCCCACCAAAGAATCCGTTGATACTAAGAATCCTCCTCATGCATATCTAGGTATATATAGGCTTAAATATTTTTCCAATATCCGCCATAAATACATACCTCAGCATGCGCCAGTTCTGAGGGGCTGGTCCTGCAGCCAAACTGTTCGGTTGGAAGTTTCTTGCATCGAAAAACATGCGTACCCTTGATGCTCTTTTATGACTGGATAGTGAGGAAGGTAGCAGCAGTATCTGATTATCTTTAAAAACGCAGTGTGGTCCTCACTTGTCGTAACCGGCTTCATCTGTCCCATTTTAAATACTCGTTGATCGATTCAATATATGCGACTCTTGAATCCCTATAATTTAACAATCGCCTTTCTAGATTTCCGAAGCGCTTCAAATCCATGGCCTTTGACTTCCCTATGAGTAGCGTAGAATTGATTTCTGTCTTTAGGGGCGACCGGACGATGTATTTGGGATTTTTGGATCGCACATCTCACTGTAGAATTTATAACACCATTGATCCTCTGACTGGTAAAAAGGCTCTCATATCTGATAAAATTTCCTTAATAAATGATCGATTTCGAACTGAGTGTGTAAAGAGGACAAAATGGAAGTGTGATGGAAGTAATAGTGACAATTTATGTTGAAAAACAGTGTTGTACCCGAGGCAGTTACAGCTAAGTTTGAACTTTTCCACCCTAGCTCGTTTTCCACCACACTAATTTTTCCAAAGCTTGAACATTCTCCACCGCATGATTGGTCTTTTCACATATGGGGCAAGTCGTTGCTCTTTTGGTAGTATGCAAAGATTTAAGTATTTACTTACTTACCGAATTATATAGCAGTGGCTCCTGTAGATTTATTCTGCACGTCCGTCGTTCTTTGCTTGGATTACGTCACAATCAATAAATATTGTTCAGTGGGATCATCACGAACTACATCCGCCTGCTGATCTAAGACATCCATGTAATACGTAAAAAGGATGGGCAATGATACAGATTCCACAAAATTTTCCATGCTTCCAGGTAATTTTCCCCGACAAGGCCAATGTGATATATATATTGTGAAGCATCGCCTACTAATGACGACTTTAGATGATTAAATCGCTGCAAAAAAAAACTTAAGCTCTCATTCTGATAAATCCGATCCACGAATATTTCCTTAAAAGGAAGCTAATCTGTATGATTTCCATTAAAGGTGGGGAATTTGACTACTAGTAAAGCAACTGAATTAGCCACCTGATTCGTTGCAGACGCCACAGTGACTGCATCAGAGTTGTCTCCCTTCGGTTCTGCCAAATTTCCTCCGTATAGTCATAATGTTTATTAAGAACCAGAATGAAGATATCAATGCACTTGCCTTGTGTTACGTACGTACATATGCCAGACGATGATTCCCACTGATGAATTCTGCTGATGTCTTCCGCTGATTTACTGCTCAACTCACGAATAACCGCTCAAGATACTCACAGGAGGCACCAACGTTGAATTCTTATTTAGCAAATAGATCACGCTCGGATATCGATAAAAAAGAGCAATAAAGCGACTTCCTTCAATTTAATTTAATAATTAATTTATTATAGTTCATAACCTCTCCAAAATTACTTTATAGGCTAAATAATGTCATTTTCGTTTGGTAATCCGGAAGACTTACGGAGTCTTCTGAAAGTGTTCGTTTGGGACTTAAATGACAGTTCCTCTCCCGGAAAGAAGAGAAAATTGCTTCTGGCTTTGAATTCAAAATCAAAACCCGAAGCACTAATCCATTCAAACACCATAAATGGCATAATCGACAAATGTCACATCATTTGTGATGCATTTCATAATTCTTAAATTTTGACGAGATTTGCTAAATGTTGGCGGTTGGAAATACATATATTCCATTTGTGTATAAATGCACAAATCGTCCGAACCCCAAATCAATTTGTATATACCACATTTGTGTATGACTATTCATAAATTAAATCTGTGGCTTTTTTAATTTCATTTGTGTAGGTATACAGTTTGTCAAGAAAGTGTTTTTAAAAGCAAAAATACTCATTTAGTTTATTTTTTCCTTGCTAAGCTAATAAAAACTCATCTATATATTTGATTTCATTTACACTCCTTAAATTAATATTTGTTTAAATGTAAATACATACATATTTTTTTTATTATGAAAATATGTATGTATTTAATTCACGATATACAACATGTTTATAATTTTAATTACAAAAAGGAAAAAAGAAACAAATTTAATATGTACTCTTATCAAATCCAAACGCGACTCGAATCCACTCAGTCAAAATAAGAAGAATATAATAAGAAGAATAATGTACTCCATCCGTTATATTTATATGACGCTGCTCTTGGTTGGGTTAGTTAACATTCGGCCATTGTATTATTTAATCGCCCTCGATTATTCCAAGTCAAAGTCGTCAAAATGCGCTGGTCTCTTCTTAACTCTAGTTGGAGGTTGAATCGTTGGTACTGGATGATTGACGCTGCCTTAATTTACATTTACAGTATCCGTTTTCCAAACGTACTTGAACCCCTTAATTTGACATTTGTCAGATTCATGTCTCAAATATATCTGTGTTAGATTTTTCAATCAGAATTAATTAAGAAATTATTTGATAAGAAAAAATTAGCACAAACTATTAAATAAATTATATTATTGCTTACATCTTTTCTATAAATTATTTCCGCGATGAATATATGTCGGAGACAATCAGAGAGAAATTGACATACGGCTGCCAAAAACTGATCGCAATGCTATGCAATGATATGTATACTGACGGTATGCGTTACGTTATGTCGGAGAAATGTTCCAAACAGGTGATCGCAACAATTACCATGAAATAAAATTTTCCGATACGTATTAAATCGAAGTATTTTCTTTTCGGAACGAATACCATAGGGTGGATTATGAACTCGGTATCTGTCACCTGGCAAAACTTCCGTCACAATGCATGGCCCCTTATATTTAGACGATAGACGATAAACACTTTCTCACTTCTTGTATATTATTGGATAATCCTTGGCCTCGTTTGAGTTCATTATCAATCGGACCTCCATCGATGCCTCTCGGATCATAATTAAATAAAACTTCGAACGGTGACTTCTTCAAAGTTGAATGAACTGTATTACTAAGGCTCTATTGTACGACGTTGACGAACTGACCACAATCGGAACCATCCTGTCTTTGAATCAATGTTTCCAAAATAGTTGTTATACTTCATTGGCTCTCGGTGTCACTGTCGCGTTTTTAATGTGTATAATTTTTTTCTCTTCAGACATTTTCTCAAAAGATCTGAAGGAAGTATCCTGGTCGGTAATCAATCGGTTAGGTGCTCCAAAAACGCTGAAAATATCTACGAAAACCCTGACGGTAGTGTTGACTTCACATCTCGTACAGCTTTAAGAATGCAGCATTTGGTGAATCCATCTACAATCGCCAACACATATTGATTTCGTCTAGAACTTCGAACGAAAGGACCAAGATGATCAGCATGTAACGTGTAGAATAGTATTCCGATTTTGCCGATTCAATGCAAGAACCCTTGCTTTTTGCCACCAAGTTGTTTATGGTACAGGCACTCCATACACGAACCGATTAAACCATTCACGTGTCTTCTTCTTCTTCTTCTAGGAAACCAGTACTTCTCCTTTATCTTCGCAAGCGTTTTATCAAAAGCAAGATGTTGAAATTTATTATGACAATGCGTAACGATCTAACACCTAGCTCTTTTTGGAACATACAACTGTCAACGTTTCAAGCTCTGTAGGTTAATACTTTGATTCTTTTTTTGTCGTCTGTCTACTGCAGTAAGCAACTGGTTGCAATTTGCTGTCAATCTGAAGTTACAAAAGAACACCTCCAATACCATCCTCGCACGCGTCCGTGTGTACTTCTGTCTTAGCTTCCGGCGAATATAAACATAATTCGGGCTGCTCAACTAATATCTTCTTCAAAGTCTCGAAAGCCGTACTCTGCGGTTCTCCTCAGTTCCACTTGACATTCTTCGCAGTAAGTTGAGTAAGCACTCAAAAATGTTTGTCAAATTCTCTATAGCCTCTTCTTCATTCTCAGCTGGACACAAAATATCATCAAAGTAAGCTAAAATAATAGTATACCTCAGTGGACCAAGAATCTTGTTGATAAGACGCTGAAACAACGGTGGGCCGTTACATACCCCAAATGGCATCCGGAGGAATTAAAAATGCCCATCGGGAGTCACAAAATTTAAATTACGCGACTTGCTGCCTACGGTAATCTGGCAATATTGGCTTTTCATATCAAGAATTGAAAACCATCTCCTATTACTCGGGGTGTCAATCTGGTCGCTCAGAATTGGAAGCGGGTACTTCATCTTTTTCGTTAGTTTGTTATAGTCAATACAAATACGCTTACTTCCATCCTTCTTTGTGACAATAAGCATTGGACTGAATCTTAAATAATACCAGGGGCTTTCATCTCCCCTCTCACGAACTCTCTCTGTCGAACTACAGGAATATTTGAATCAAGCTCTATGCCAAACTCGACCTCTTTTGTACAACCTTACTCTTTGTTTTTCATGGCAAAACAGTTTCGAAACTGAATTAATGTCGCTAACAATTTCTCTCGCACGCTTGTCGAAACATTAGGATTTATATCTACCGTCTCCAAAAAGGAATGCTCAATAACAGACAATAATGCAGTGTATTCACAGTTTTCCGAATTGTAGGCATCTTCGTTAACAAATCTCGAATCCTCAACATATAGCTTACCTCTGGCTAGTGTAACTCTTTTCTCGAAAACAATTTCTCTGGAACTCATGTTTACAACTGAAATATTGACGTCGTCCTGAACATTTACAATGCTGCTTGGAATTATTGATAATCCACGATTTGGTCCGCCTGCAATATAAATATCAGCATTCCGTTTTATATCGACGCACGCAGTAATAAATCCAATGTAGCTAGCCGGAATTACGGTTGCTTGTTCTGTCCACAATTTAATCTCCTGCTTAGGTAAGGAAACACTCCTCGTCCACAATTTGTCGCTCTTCAAATACTCGAATGTTGTTTCCTCGCTTAACCATAGTGATATATTCGTTTCCGGTGAGGGGAATTTGCAAGAACTAATTTGGCACAACATGTATTTTCACCCCTGCCTCCGCTTTATCGACTTGCAAACTCGCTTCGAAAATTCCCAATGAAGTCAACCTGCCATTAACAAAACCACAAATTGTTTCTGAGCATTCTTCGTACTGGATATTAAGTTTCTTCGCGTATGAATCTTTAAGAATGATACATTTGCTACCATTATCGATGTATGCTTTCAAATCGTGGCAATTTAATTTAGCTGTTTGATAATATTTCACGACTCGACATTCGCTGCTGCACTCGGCGTACGAAAATCAGTTTTCTTCTCTGGGAAATTTTTGACAATGTACAATGAGTGCACGTGACTTCCACTTTGGACTCACTCCTATAATGCCCTGGAGCAAGACATCGAAAACATTTTATATCATTTTTGGACTTACCCTTAGTACAAAACTCGTCGCTGAGTCCACTCTTTTGCAAATGCTGCAATTTTTCTCTGTTACATTGTGACTCTTGTTCTCACTTTTGTGCTCGCTTGAAAATCGGGCACGTCTGGATCGCATTCCCATTATCTGCGTAAAGCTCTTAATGTCTCGTACCATATCATTGGTGCTGTCGATACGATAAAACAACAATTGTTTCAGCTCCCTGGACAGCATAACCTCACTGACTTGTAGCTTTAGATCTAGACTTTTTAAAAAATATAATCGATGCTCTCTTCGCCTCTTCTTTGTTTTCTTTCCAGTAAAATCTTCCATCTGTCAGCGGTATCCAAAGGACTGGTAAACGTTTTCTCGAACTCATTTTTGAATTTATCCCACTTAGTTATATTTAACTTCGCAGATCCAACCAGATGCAACCTCACACATTCCAAACGAAACTCGTTCATCCACCTGCTTATATCCGCCACGGCACTTACTGATCGTATCCAATCCCTTGCCTCGTAATCTTTCTCTTTCCCATTAAAATTACTTATAGTTTTGTTGAAGTCTGGCACAATTTGATATTTGACTTCAGCATCATTATTATTTTGCGTACCAGCAACCTTCAACGCATCCACAAGCAACTTAACCAGATCGTCGGCACTCATCTTCGCAGTCTCGGAATTTTCCACAGCCGTTGAATTTAAAATTGTCGAAGAATTGAAATTCGCCTGTATCGTTTTCGCCCTCGCTGGTAGTATCTGTCATTTGTTGTCCTTAAAATTTTCCAAAAAGGATGACGCAATTGTGAAATTCGATGCAATCGCACTTCTGATTGTTAAAACGTATATTTTATTATACAAAATATGTTTGTATTTAATTCACGATACACAATATTTTTATAATTGTTTATATAAGTTAACTACAAAAAGAAGAAAAGATACAAATTTAATATGTGAAAACTTCACTTAATAAAGCAACGCAATCTCTACTCTTCTTAAATCCAAACGCGACTCGACTCCCATCAGTAAAAAAAAAAAATATAATAAGAAGAATGTACTTGTTGGTTCCCAACACAACATTCTTCACTCATCACTTATTTTATCATATGCACAAACGCACTACTAATATTTTTTATAATTGTAAAAAAGCACATTCGACATTGCAGAATTTGTCATATTGCGAATATTTGGCTAGTCACTGAGAGATGGAAACAAATCTCCATTCAAGGAGACACATAATCTCAGATGACTGACACACAATATGAGCAATAAATAAAAAATCACTCGCGTCAACAATCTTTCCGCATTTTATTAAATTAAAACACCGCGAAAAGAACTACGATCGACCAAGCAAAATAAACAAACACGAAATGTCAAATCTGCTGCACAAGAGTAAAAAATGGTCACAACAGTGCGTTGTCTCTCTTCCTCTACATATGTAAATAGGAAGGAAACCATCGGCGGTTCCCCTTTAACCAACCCACATAGCGGAACAATAATTGTATAAGGGACAGGAAGAGAGAGAAAAATATTGTATGATAACCATAATCAGATCGTCAAACATTATGCTAAATAGGGGGCATTAATGAATGACACACACTGCTCGCCAAATAAATATAATAGTATGCAATAGTATATAAGAAGTTAAATTCAAATTCAAAGTTCAATGACCATATTATTTAGAAATATTATATAAAGTAACAGTAGGGATTAACGGCGAAGCTTCTAGGAAACTAATATGTTCTTTTGCAAGTCACTTGTCATTCAGCCGTGTACGAAGTAGTACGAATAAAATTATAACGTTGAACCGAATTTCGTCTTTCTTTTCATCATATTTTTTTCTTCTTAATTTAACTCAATTAAGAACATGGTCCTTCGAGAGTTTATTAGAATCGAGCCCATTTAATTAAAGTGAAGTGAATAGTGGAAAAGTGTAACGCGCATAGCACTATCAAAGGAGTGCTTCATTAAAACAAGTGCCTTTATTTTTAAAACATTTAAAAAGACAAATACTAAACAAAATTCCACGGTAATTTACGCTATACTCGAGGAAAACTTAAACCAATTCTGCATTCCAACGGAGCGAACGGTATCTACACGGTGGTCACCAAACGGCACAACGGCTTAATAGCGGCACAACGGTCTGCAAGCGGGACAAAATCAACAATCACAGCTAATCTGTGCAACACAAAGCCTTCTGCAACTGTAACTAATAGTCATTGATACTGAAGTTACAGTTGCAAAAGCAATTTAAGGTAGGAATCTCATTTCTTTTACACGCCTTTCTTGCAAATATTAAACAAAATTCCACGGTAATTTACGCTATACTCGAGGAAAACTTCAACCAATTCTGCATTCCAACGGAGCGAACGGTATCTACACAGTGGTCACCAAACGGCACAACGGCTTAATAGCGGCACAACGGTCTGCAAGCGGGACAAAATCAACAATCACAGCTAATCTGTGCAACACAAAGCCTTCTACAACTGTGACTGTCAAATATACTGAAGTTACAGTTGCAAAAGCAAATTAAGGTAGGAATTTATTCCTCTTTTTTTTAACGCTTTTTTGATTTAAATCCTAATAACTATATACAACTAAAATACACAAGTGCATTACCACAAAACATTCCATAACATTTCATAAGACATTTAAATTCTGATAATCACACTTAACAAAGTTATATACACATAATCATGAGTAAAACTTCAAAATCTGTCGAAAGGCAAGAACGTATCCTTGAGGAACTGAGCAGTGATTTCGAAGAATATCAAAATCAAATCGACTCGCGGAAATCAAGGGGTTACGTAAACGCGTGTCTAGCGGATGTCGATGAAGTTTTCAAGGGTGCTAAGAGTATGCATAGCACAATTGTTAATAGTGCGGCAGATCCGCAAAAAGATAAATACCTCACCGATGAAACATATGCCAAAATCAAGCGTATTTATTTTAAATTCATTGGTATGATAAGCGACGACATCGAAAAAGTTCCAAACGAGGATAATACCAACCTCGATTTCTCACGATTGAACACTACAAAATCGGCAATGTCGGACATTCGTCTTCCACGAATTAATATAAAGCCGTTTTCCGGCAAACCCGAAGATTGGAGTGAATTCCACAACGTCTTCGAAAGTCTAATTGATTAAAATTCGGATTTATCAGAAATCCAGAAACTACAGTTTCTAAAATCATCTTTGGCTGATAAACCTGGAGAGCTAATCTCTCATCTTCCAATCGATGCCAAAAGCTACGCATCTGCTTGGCAAATAATTAATGATAGGTTCCAAAATAAGAGGAAACTAGTTAATACTCAGTTAAGGATTTTGTTAGAACAACAAAAAATATCTTTTGAATCGGCCGACCTTTTAAGGTCGGTGCATGACACCACGAATCAGTGTTTACACGCTCTCTCTAATCTGGGAATAAATGTGGATTCCTGGGATCCCATACTGATATACATCATATATCACAAGCTTCCAAAAATTACTCAAAGAGATTGGGAGGCAAGATTAGGATCTTCAAGAAACATTCCCGATTGGAAATCCTTTTTAGCATTCATTGAAGGCAGATTCAGTTCACTTGAGAAGTTTATGGAATCAAATGCACATCCGAAACAACCAGTACCGTCAATATCGTTTCGAAAGGGTACGTCCAACACCTACCACATAAAAACGGATGGGGAGGACAAGCAGTTTCGTTGTAGGCTCTGCAAAAATGCACACAGTTTGCGCCATTGCAAGAAATTTTTGAAAATGAATGTCAAATCTCGTATGGAAGTAACAAAACGAAATTCCATTTGCTCTAATTGTTTGGGGTACGACCATCATGCGAACAATTGCAACAGCATTAATCGTTGTTTCAAATGCAATTTAAAGCATCACACGCTATTGCATATTGATAGGTCTCAACATAATATTGAACAAAATACTCAACACCAGGATCAACAACGCGTTTATCGTAATGTTCAAAGTCACTATTCTCAACACTCCTCTTCTCCCAACAATCCCACAGACGGTTCAGCTATCGCTAATAGCAACGTTATGACAGCTACACAAAATCAAGTTGTTAGCAATCAACTAAATCAAAATGCCACATCATATGTTCCGAATAAACCACAGGACTTCATTAACTGTGGACCTTCAACATCGCAAAATGCGATAAGCGCTCAAACATATGCGCAATCTCAAACCCAACCGTATACATATCAACAATATAGTGTAAATAACCATCTCGTTCGAGATACAAATGGGATCCACACATCCAAGAGGTTTAACAAGCTAAACGAAACATGCTCATTAGTCAATCAAATGCATACAAAAGCATTGTTAGCGACAGCATTGATCAAAGTTTCTGCAACGAATGGCAATGAGTACATCTTACGGGCATTAATTGACCCGGGCTCAGAGGCTACATTAGTCACCGAGGCGGTTACTCAATTGCTGAAATTAAAAAAGCAAAGGACTTCGGCACAAGTCACGGGCTTAGGCCAAACTTCAACGGGCATATCGAACTGTCAAGTCGAATTCACAATCCGTTCCTTGATAAAATCATCATTCTCTCTACACGTCAAGGCATTTGTCCTCAAACAACTGACGTCACTGCTACCAGCACACCAGTTGACCACGAAGGCATGGACCCATCTGCACAACCTACCACTGGCCGATCCGTCTTATAGCTCGCCAGGAAAAATTTACCTCCTTCTAGGCGCTGATGCATATGCATCGATAATATTGGAGGGTCTCGTAAAGGGTGAAATAGGAGCACCTATTGCACAATGTACTGAGTTAGGATGGATTCTCACTGGGAGTACAACCAGTTCAGGTCGATCCAACTCATTAACTATTCAGAACCATTTCAACTCGCTGGATTCTCAATTGAAAAGATTCTGGGAGTTAGAAGAAGACCTAGACATTAGGAAGTTAACTCAGGAAGAGAAACTATGCGAGGAGCATTTCCAAAGAACATGCAAAAGGTTAGAAGACGGCAGATACGAGGTGCAGCTACCATTCAAAAACAATATTCCCCCCATCCTAGGCAATTCTAAAAGACACGCACTGGCTAGATTTTTTCAAATCGAGAAAAGACTTGATTCCAACATCAAATTGAAAGAGGCATACACATCCTGTATCAAAGAGTACCTCACACTCGGGCATATGGATGAAAGATCTGTAGATACACAATTCTCGACAGGAAGACACTACTTTCTTCCACACCATGCAGTGTTTAAAGAGTCGAGCACAACCACGAAACTTCGCGTAGTCTTTGACGCGTCATGCAAGTCATCAAATGGAGAATCATTAAACGACAATTTAATGGTTGGGCCTCGCATACAGTCAGACATTATAGATCTGATTACCAAATGGAGGAAGTTTAAGGTGGCATTTGTTGCTGACATCAGTATGATGTACAGGCAGATTTGGATGGCACCGAGCGATACTCCCTATCAGTTGATTTTGTGGAGAAACAACACTTCAGAACCCTTAAAGACATTCTCTCTTAAAACTGTCACCTTTGGTACCGCATCAGCCCCGTTTCTAGCAGTGCGGACATTACATCAACTAGCAGCCGATGTTAAAATGTCTCATCCTCATGTATCAAGGGCACTTACCGAAGGATTCTACGTAGACGACCTCATCTATGGTTCAAACAATGAATCCGATGCAATTAAACTGCAAGGAGACACTCTCAAAGTCTTGAAGTCGGCTGGATTTCCGCTCAGAAAATGGGCAAGCAATTCGGCAAGGCTTTTAGGTCAAATACCTGAAAATGAAAGAGAAATAAATCTTCCTCTCAACTTCGACTCAGCCGATGCCATAAAAACCCTTGGCATTCGGTGGCACCCAGCACAAGACGTCTTTAAATTTCAAATTAACTTACCCGAAGCAAAAGGATATAAAACGAGAAAACGTTCAGTTCTGGCAGACACCGCCAGACTATTTGACCCTCTTGGATGGATATCGCCCTGTATTATCAAGGCAAAGCTGATCCTACAACAGCTATGGATCCAAGAGTTAAATTGGGATAACCCAATCTCCAAAGAAACGGAAGATCTTTGGAAACATTTACGAAATGGCTTCATAGCCCTTGAGCGCATCCACATACCTCGATGGACTCGGATGAGGTACAACTACATGGCTTTAGCGACGCCTCTGAGAAGGCATACGCAGCTGTGGTATATGCTCGAATAGTTAAAAATGGCGGGGAGCACATACACATCCTAGCGTCGAAAACAAGAGTGGCGCCATTGAAATGCATTTCATTGAATTTTTAGAATTATGTGCAGCGCTTCTCTTAGCAAAACTTTTACGCCTCATAATACGGGCAATGCAACTCCATGATCCAGAAGTGTTTGCATGGTGCGACTCGACTATAGCACTAGCTTGGATCAAAGGAAGTCTGATAATACGAACTACGTTTGTAGCTAATAGGGTGTCTGAGATCCAGACTCTCACCAGCCCCACAATTTGGAGGCACGTCATCTCCAAGGACAATCCTGCGGACATCGGCTCACGAGGACTTTCACCAGAGGAACTCGTCGACAACCAGTTGTGGTGGCATGGTCCCAAATTTTTGCAAAATTTCACCCTTAATGAATTTCCAACAGCGATTCCAATGGAAACTAATCTGGAAACAAAGGGGAAAATCAATCAAACTGAGGTTCAGGTAGGCCTCTACCAAACAAATTTACACAACGCCTATAGAATGCCCAAACTCGCACATGTAGTAGCTCTCTGCAATATTAACAAGGCATTCTTTGAGCAATACTCCACATTACGGCGAATGGTTCGAACGGTTTCTATATGAAAAGAAAACACAAAAAACAAAACAAAAAAACACTTACCAGATATCCCATCACTCCCAGCGAACTATCTTCAGCACATGAACAACTTATGAAGATAGTACAGAAAGAATTGTTCCTGGAAGATATTGCATCATTAAAAATCAACAATCATGTGTGTAAGAGAAGCAAAATTTTGAGCCTAAACCCTTTTCTCGACTCCCAGCTGAACGAGTCACATGCGCAAGACCGTTCACAAACACCGGAGTGGATTACGCCGGACCCATCGAAATTAAGGCATGGAAAGGGCGATGTAATAGAATCTCAAAGGGATACATAGCGGTGTTTGTATGTCTCTCAACAAAGGCCATACATATTGAACTCGTTCATGATCTAAGTACGGCTGCTTTTATAGCCGCGTTCAGAAGATTTGTCGCCAGAAGAGGCGCATGTGCTAACATATTCAGCGATTATGTGACGAATTTTAAAGGAGCCCACAACGAACTAAAAAGGGACAGCAAATTTATTTCATCTGAATGGTCCGTACAAGTGGCCAAAGAACTCGCCGCAAGAGATACAACTTGGCATTTTAATCCCCCTTCATCACCTCATTTCGGAGGGCTCTGGGAAGCGGGAGTCAAGACCATCAAGCACGACATCAAACGAACCATTGGGAACTCCAAGTTGACATTCGAGGAGTACTCGACATTGCTTACCCAAATTGAAGCATGTCTCAATTCAAGACCACTATGCCCCATGTCTTCGGATCCCGATGACCTAACAGTTTTGACTCCTGGTCATTTTCTTATCGAAGGATCAATGCACACAGTCCCCGAAAGCAATCTAAACGACACGAAACTCAGCAGCCTGGAAAAATGGCGCTATATTCAGCGGCTCCTGTAAGAATTCTGGAAGCAGTGGAGCGTATCATACATTCATCTGCTCCAACAACGACCGAAATGGCTCCAAAGGCAGCCTAACCTCAACGTTGGAGACATCGTCATCGTCAAGGAAGACAACTTACCACCCTCATCGTGGGCACTCGCGCGAATAACCAAATTACATCCGGGTTCAGATGGTCTAACGCGCGTCGCCACAATAAAAACCAGCACATCGATCCTTCAAAGACCAATTGTAAAATTATGCCCCTTGCCGGTATCTGAACCTATGAACAATACATAATAAGTACAAACAAACATTCGCGCTCCCCCCTCAACCTACGTACCATTTAATAAATGAGAACATGAACTATTATCTACAAAAAAAAAAACATGAACTATTATCAAAAACTCACCCTCCTTGAATTTTACCATCCCTTACAACCAAAAGGGAGTACAGATCCAGAAATCCTGAGACGTAAAGACAGCAAAGGCTTCGTCCCCGAAGGCCGGGAGCATATTGGTTCCCAACACAACATTACTACTAATATTTTTTATAATTGCAAAAAAGCACATTCGACATTGCAGAATTTGTCATATTGCGCATATTTGGCTAGTCACTGAGAGATGGAAACAAATCTCCATTCAAGGAGACACATAATCTCAGATGACTGACACACAATATGAGCAATAAATAAAAAATCACTCGCGTCAACAATCTTTCCGGATTTTATTAAATTAAAACACCGCGAAAAGAACTACGATCGACCAAGCAAAATAAACAAACACGAAATGTCAAATCTGCTGCACAAGAGTAAAAAATGGTCACAACAGTGCGTTGTCTCTCTTCCTCTACATATGTAAATAGGAAGGAAACCATCGGCGGTTCCCCTTTAACCAACCCACATAGCGGAACAATAATTGTATAAGGGACAGGAAGAGAGAGAAAAATATTGTATGATACCCATAATCAGATCGTCAAACATTATGCTAAATAGGGGGCATTAATGAATGAAATAGCAATAGAATTTTGTAATTATGTTACACACACTGCTCGCCAAATAAATATAATAGTATGCAATAGTATATAAGAAGTTAAATTCAAATTCAAAGTTCAATGACCATATTATTTAGAAATATTATATAAAGTAACAGTAGGGATTAACGGCGAAGCTTCTAGGAAACTAATATGTTCTTTTGCAAGTCACTTGTCATTTAGCCGTGTACGAAGTAGTACGAAAAAAATTATAACGTTGAACCGAATTTCGTCTTTCTTTTCATCATATTTTTTTCTTCTTAATTTAACTCAATTAAGAACATACTCCATCCGTCATATGTAGGTGGCGCTGCTCATGGTTGGGTTTATAGTTAACATATTCAAGAGACCAGATACAAAAAAATTTATTCACTTTTATTAAAAAAACAACAAAAACTAAATTATTCACAAAATGACAGTGTCAAGAAAATCTTTTTACATATTTTCCACAAGCAATATCTAAACATTTTGCGTTCTAAGCTGCATAGTAGCGCCCGTAAATTTGGACTTTATTGCGGTGATTGCACCAAACACCGAAATTCAAATTTTACCAGGACAATGATCCAACACATAAGGAGCATACAGTTGAGATGAGGTTGCCTTACAATTGTACCAAAGGGATGAATACACCTGCCCATTGTCCTGATCTTATTCCCTAGGAAAATTTGTGGGCACATGTGAAAAAAAAGTTGGTAAAAGAAGGCATACGACACGAAATCAATTAGTTCAATTAATCCAAGAGGAATGGGCAAAAATACTAAGCGAGTACCACTTTAAAAATTAATAAGATCGATGAAACGCAGTCTATAAGAAGGTATGCTTGAGGCACAAGGCGGCAACTTAAAATATTGAATAAAAACAATTTTAATCACAATAGAATTTTAAATGCTTACGGACAATATGTAAAAAGATGAAAAGAGCAAGCACGGATACGGAGCTGTTCTTCTTCAAAAGGACAGCAAAAATCTTGTGTTCAATCCCGTCCAGAATATGAGCCGGAAGACGACACCACTGGAAGAGAAGTACTGTTCATATGAGCTGGAGCTTTTAGCGATTATAAAGGCCTTAAAGAAATAGAGGATCTACTCAGGTGAAAAGCCAATTACCATAGTATGCGATTGCAACGCTTTTACCAAGACAATCGGAAAGAAGAATTTATCTGATCGAGTGGCGAAGTGGGTAATAATGCTAATTTAATTTAATTAAATTAATTTAATTTTGGTGGGGGCGAATGCCCCCATTTATTAGGCTTATTACAAGCTATGGTACTTATATACTAACTTAAAAACTAACATTTACGAATGGGAATGGGAGGAATTGGGAAGGATATTGAGTTTGAGACAGGCAGTGCTGCTGTTAAAATCAAAAACCGTAAGTTTTGTGTTTACCTTTCGCAGCACACAGTAGATTGGTTCGTTGGAACCATAAGAATTCCGGTGGGTTGGTAAATAAAAAAGAGGAGGACAACGTAAATTACGATGGTTAGTGTTGAAGAAAATAGATTTGTATATAGACGTGAGTTCGATAGAACCTGAAAGGAGTCTATGAATGAAAAGAATGTCTTCTACGTCCTTGCGTTCTTCAAGGATATTCAAGGTTATAAGTTTAAGGTGATCTTGATAGGGAGGCAGGATAAGAGGGTCGTTCCAGGGCGAATCGAAGAAAACGACGTTGAATGCTCTCGATTCTGGATAAATGAACTCGCTGAAAGGGCGACCACACTTGAATGGCGTATTCGAGGAGGGGGCGAACAAAGGAAATGTAGAGGGATCTTGTCACATAAGGGTTGGAGAATTCCTTGGACCACCGTTTAACAAAACCAAGTGAAGAGTTAGCTTTAAGAATTATCTCATCAATGTGCGAACGGAAATTTAGCTCCCTGTTGTACAGTAAACCAAGATCGCGAAGAGATGTTACAAAGGATATAGGCTGGCCAAGGAGAAGGTATATTCGGGTAGGGGACTGGTTTCGCCTACGAGAAAAGGTAATAGATTTACATTTGGCGACGTTAAGCTCTAAGCAATTTTTGGGGCACTAAATCGAAAAAATATCAAAGTCTTGTTGAAGGAGACTAGAGTTTCGGGGGGAAGAAATAGTTTTGGAAAATTTAGTATCGTCAGCGTAAAGGAAGATGGAGGAATGTTTAATTAAGTGCTCCAGATCATTTATTGTAAGGATAAAGAGAAGCGAACATAGATGGCTAACTTGAGGGACACCAGAGGTTGCCATAAAGGAGCCGAGAGGAAGGAAAGAACGGCTTTCTAGGTAAGGAGAAACCCATTTTAACAACATAGTTTCGAAACCTAGCGCAGACAATTTGAATATTATTAATTAATGAGATATCCTATAAAAAACCTTATTGTAATCGGTTGCAATTACATCGACTTCGTTTCCATTCTCTAAGGCAGAGAAGGATAATGAGACGAACTCGACGAAGTTTGTAGTAGTTAATCTGCCTTTTAGGAAGCCATTTTGGCAAGGGGAGATGATGGACTTGAACATTAAAAGCTTAAAGCTTCGTATAAAATACTGTCAAAGAGTTTGGGAATGCGAGAAAGTTTAGCAATGGAGCGATAGTTGGTTACTCCGTTCTTTGATCCTATTTTGTGTATCGGGTCTTCCAAACCTGAATGAAATTCTCCTTGTGAAAGAGATAGATGAAACAGATTAGAAAGGGAAAGCGTAAGGTTGGAAGAACATTTTTTAAGAAATATGGCGGGGATACCGTCTGGACCGGGTATGAATTCATCATTGAGATTTTGTAACTTAAATTCGCTAAGAGTAGGATCAATGCTATGAGATAGAAAAGGGTTAAAGAGGAAGTTAAGTAGGTAGTTAGGAGGGGTCCGGCACGAAAGAGTTATCGGCAAAAGATTGTTTGAAATGGGTAGCAAAAAAGTTGACAATAGTGGAGGGATCGGTTGATGATTTGTTTTCGAAAGATAGGGAGGTAGGCTATCCTTCAGATTTTCTTTTATAGTTGACGAATTGGTAAAAAGTTTGGGGTCATTTATAAGATTTGCTTCCGCATTTGTAAGGTAACGCAGTGATTTGTAGTGATTGATACCATCGGCAGTATGGTACCTTAATCTTCGGTTATTGAAATAGTCCATGACTATCCTCAGAAGATAGTATGAGGTGTCCATCCTAGACAGGGATCTCCTAATAAAGGACCACCTCGCAAAATTGAACGCGTTTTTTTACGTCGAGCGTTACTACTGCGCAGTATCTTCTAGTTCCTCATCTCCATCTTTCTCCTTGTATAGCATTGTCGCTAAAAAGATGTCCGGTCTCGTCTTAATAGCCATCTTTAGTGGCCTATTAGGGATGCCGTTCGGTACAGGTGCCTTGGTGTCCCCGATTTTTTTGCATGCCACAAAAAGTTCTTCCGATGTGATGGCCGGGATGTCTTCAATATTGATTTCGCTTGTGATGGTGACCATAGTAGTTGGTCTTTGCGGGAATTTACTATAGTCCTTCAATAGTGTTCAAATATAGTCCTTAGCCTTGCAGGAGAGGTTAGTTGTTTGAAACTGTTGCCTTTAAGCTTCTTCATCACCACTCTATACGCTAAGTCCCAGGGCTCTAGGTCAGCCTCATCGCAGAGCCGTTTAAAACTCTTTGACTTACTCTCTTTAATGGCACTTTCCAGTTCCCGTCTCGCCAATTTAAAAGTGGTTAGCCGTTCTTGGAAATCTTATCTTCGTCTTGCTTGTAGGCACTTCGTTCTGAGCCGTTTTATCTCGTCAGTCCACCAGTAACAGGGCTCGCCTCTTTTACTGACAGACCTTCTGGGAATTCTGCATTAGCTATTGAGAGGGGGCTTCAGCCGATCCACTCTTCGTTGTGGCGCTGGTGTTTAGCATTTCCTTCAAAATATCTTCGGCGAGCAGCGCGTCTTTGGATTTTGGCCACGTAAGGGTGGGGCACAGACTGCGTTTCTCCTTACCGACATTTTGGCCACGTAAGGGTGGGGCACAGTCTGCGTTTCACTTTACCGACATTAAATAAAATAGCCTGGAGATTACTTGGGGGATATTCTTCACTGACTTGCCATTTGGTTTTCCGCAGTTGCTCATATAAGTGATGTCGATGATAGACCCTCTGCCTGCCTTCCGGAACGTATCGGTTACACCTTCGCTGGCGAGACTTATATCCAATCCAACGAAGGATTCGAAGAGAGCTCTCCCCCTTAGGTTTGTGGTTCTATTTCCCCTATCAGTAGCCCAATCGTTGAAATCCCCAGCAATAATAACATAATAACTGGTTGTTTCCCTCGCGCGTCAGCTATAATTTCGTCCAATAGCTTCTTATAGTCCGCGAGCGATAAACTGGGAGGCACATAGCAACTATAAAAGTGTACACCTTTTATCCTAGCAGATACGAAGTGGTCCCCCCAATAGCCGACTGACTGCAGACCATGGTTCCCGCAGCTCCATATCGCGGCCTTTTTTGTGTTGTCATCTATCCAGCTGTTTCTGCCATTGTGTTTATACGGTTCGCTTATTAGGGCTACGTCGATTCTTTTCTCCTTTACTGTTTGCGCCAGAAGGTCATGCGCGGCTGCGCAGTAATTAAGATTTATCTGGACCACATTCATCATATTAATTTGGCCAGTGCCTTCTTGAATACCGGGCACTTGCTACCAGCTACATGTCCTGCGTTTTCTGGCGCATATACCAGAAGTATAATGCGTCTTTTATACCAGAAGTATAATGCGTCTTTTTTTAATTTTTTGGCTATGTGACCTTCTTCTCCACAGTTTCTGCATTGCTTGGATCGGTCGTGCTCGCTCTTGCATTGGCGCGCCATATGGCCAAACTCCAGAGACCTGAAGCATTTAATGAGGGACTTTCGAGCACGAATACGGCAATTTACCCAGCCGACTTTGATTTTGCCTAATGCCAGTAACTTGTTCGCCATCTCTGCCGGTAGGCCTATTGTCGCGATCTGCGTGCCACCGTAGCTCTACATATATGTAAATATATGTGTATGCCAATCTAATTGCAATTAAGGAGTAGGATCGTGTTTTCGCGTGAGTACAAAAGATGCGTTGACCGCAAACAGGAATATTTTATGACTAGGATTATTTTATGAATATAGGAATATTCCATAATTACTGCTTTTTTATGAATATAATATTCATTTCTCGCACGTTCTCTAATTTTGTGGCACCCAACGTGTCCTTTGCCCAAATGGCAGCTGGACCGGGTAGAGCCACAATGAAAGTAAATCCACCAAGGGTTGCTCAAAAGGCGCCTGAAGTGGACTTGGACTTAAAAGCGATCCTTCTGTCTTTGCACGGAAGGATCGATAAGTTCCAAGCACAAGTTAACGAACAAGCGGGTCAAAGAGACGTTATCTATTCGGAGCTGTTCGGTAGGTCTGGCGTGCGATTATTCCAATGGCTACGCTAGACGAGGGGATACTAAAGATCCTTGCGGTGAATGTTAATTCACTAGTCTGGATCGCGAAAAGAATGTCATTGTCCAACCTGTTGCAAACCGAAAACCCAGATGTCCTTTTGGTTAGCGAAACTAAGCTAAATCAGAGGCTGAAATTGGGATACAGAAACTAGCATGTAGTTAGGCGAGACCGGCCCAAATCTGCATATGATTATGGGGGGGGGGGTCGGAATCTTAATTCGAAAAGGCCTGCCCCACAATGTTATATATAGCGGGGACGTTCGTAGGTTCTAGTTGCTGGAAGCGTGCATCATATGCATTCCTCTCCATAGACGGAGGAGATTGTATGTGGTGTTGCTTTACGCCCCTGAAGCACCTCCATCAAATCTATTTTTAGCAGAGCTCGAGACACTTTTTCGAAGCCTTCAGCTTCATTTGGAGGAGAATTCTTTCTTCTTGGCTGGAGATTTAAACGCCAAACATGCGGCATGGGGAAATGTGACTCCCAACACTAGGGGCAACCATTTTTATGACTGGTGGCGCCTCAATACGATTAAGTATAAACTTGATTTGTACGCGACGGATATCGCTTTTTTCCCGAGAAGCGGTGCTTTCTTGGACTTGGCCTTAACGGACGCAAGACTTGAACTGACAAACGCGGATCGACTCACGCGGAACTGTTTGCGTGCATTCGAGTACGATAGTGACCACTACAGACTCGCTGCCGCATTTCGGATCCCGAACGAGCAAACGATGCTGGAGGAGTACGAATCAGTGTGTTCTTTCGATTATAGAAGGGCACGCTGGCCGCACTTCTCCGGGTTGTTAAAACGTGAAATTCGTTTGAGTGGGATTGATCCACCAACTAACGAAAACATGACGAACATTGACATCGAGCGTCATCTAGTACAGATGAACGATGTCATTAAACGCACAATGGAGCGGACTATCCCTCAGATAGTACGGTCCGACGACGACCAGACAGAAATGTACAGGAACGCTACAATTGACGCACTTAACAGACAAAAAAGTAGACTGCTCTCTAGGCTTAAACAGCTTCATAGACAGTTCACAAACCGCAACGAACCGGAGGTAAGGTCACTGAACTCAGAGATCCGAAACCTGAAACAGTTGATTAAACAAAATTACAGAAATTCTGTAAGTCTGTATTGGGGCAATCGAATTCGGGCTATAAAAACCAGTAGTCTGAATATGTTCCCACAGATAATTAAACTATTCAGGAAGAAAGATCAAAATGATGTTTCAACTGTCCGAATCTCCCAGACTACTGAAAACGGACAGACACTACTGACTGCAGGCATAAGCCCAAAAAATGTTGCTTCGACCGATGGGTTTTTTGTGGTCGAAGATCCCCAGGATAAAGTTGACTTGCTGGGCGCTTGTTTCGAGGCCGTGTATACGGTGAACAATCCTGTTCGCCGTAATCACGACATTGAGAATAGGGCCCTGGTGAGTCACTTTTATCTGCGCACTGAGCTCGAGAAGTGCCGATCTGAGAATAACAGTTTTACTGTTTTCAGTGATGAAAACCATGCGAATGCCGTTGTCGCCAATATGCGAGAACCACCTCATTTGTTCGTTACGACAGATGATCTCTTGGGGATCTTTGATTCTCTTAAGATCAACAAATCGGCGGTAGTTGATGGTATCCCAAATGTCGTATTGAGACACCCGCCCCTAGAGGCTGTGGAGATTTTCACAACGCTGTTTAACAATGCGCTGAATAATGCATATTATCCCGCGCATTGGAAAATGGCAGTGGTACATCTAATCCCGAAAAAGGGAAAGGGTAATACTAACCCTGCTAATCTTCGGTCAGTTAGTTTGGTTCTTTATATTAGCAAGGTGTTTGAGAAGGTTGTTAATAGAGCTCTGCTGAAATAGGTCGAGGACAATAAAATAATCCCGGACAACCAATTCGGTTTCAGGGCGAGGCATGACACTATTCATGCCGCGTCAAAACTGGTTTCCGACATTCAATGGAATAAATGCAAGAACCAATACATGGTTGCTTGCCTGGTTGACTTTGAAAAGGCCTTCGACACCGTATGGTTAGAGGGGCTTTTTTACAAGTTGATCAGACTGGGAATGCACAAACCCTAGCTATATATAATTTATAACATGCTAATGGAAAAGTAGTTCGTGGTAGAATGTGGCAACGTAACTTCGAGCAGAGTCTATAACATTAAAAACGGTTAACAACAAGGTGTGGTGAATTCTCCGATCCTGTTTAATATTTACACTGGCACGTTCACTCGGTCATGCTATAGCGTATGCTGACGGTTTGGTCGCATACAGATCAGATCCTATGATTGAGGTCATCAACATCCGTCTGCAGCGTGACTTCGAGCATATTAAGGGATATTGCGACGACTGGAAGTTGAAAATCAACTTCCAGAAGACGGAAACAATCCTGTTTAGGACCCCATTGGCTAATGTCACTATGGATACCAGAAAAAACTGGAAAAAATTGCCCATTATTGGACCGAATGGGCAGGCATTGGCGGCGAAAAACGTGGCCAGGTATCTTGGAATCTGGCTCGACCAATATCTGTATTTAATAAACATATAGATGCTTGTCTTGCTGGAGCTAAAAAGGCTTTTGCTCTGACAAGAAGACTGTTTCATAGCAGTCAACTTGCTTCTAGAATTAAGGTCATATGCTACGTGGCCCTAATAAGGCCCATCATCGCTTATGGCTGTCCATTGTGGTTCAATATAGCGCCATCGTATATGGAAAGGATTCGGGTTTTCGAGTGACAATGTCTTAGGACATGTCTCGGGTTGTTTCGAACACCTGAACACCCTATCATAACACGGCATTATATGATGGGACTCCCTTGAATAGGATTGACAATTTCCTCATTAAGGTGACTCGAAGGCACGTTGCGAGGGCGATGACCAACGATAATAGCCTGATCTTCGGGGCATACTACCCCAATGAAGCACACATGGAGACAACGCTCCGATCTGGCTTTGCTCCGCCAGAGTCTTTTCTCCATATTGATAAAAAAGGGCTGGTATCCCGGTACTATACCACCGCTACCGCAGAGCGACTAATAAGCGGCTCACCTACGACGGGGACGTCGCTAATGCTCCCGAGCTCCTTCGTTTTAGTACCGCGATAGAGGGGAGGGATCAAATTGATACGGATACGCAATTTACCGAATATTGGTGGCTTACGGAGGGAATAAGGGAAGAGGTAGACATACCTTTCCAGGTCGGTGCATAACCTTAAGGTAACTCCTCTTAGTTTTAAGAAGTCTTAAGTTTGCTGTGCTGGGCATGTCGGCTGCAAGGTGTGGTGTTCCTGATAGTCGACCGACGCATTTCGGTGTCAGTCGGCCCTCGGTGGCGCATGTGTGCTTTGTTGGCGGCTGCTAGGTGCTGGTAACGGTGTTGGGGGGTAGGCACTCGGTGCCTCTGTAGAAGAGGCGGCGAGTGCAAATCATGCCCGATTATAATTAGTAATAGTGTTTTGTGTCATTAGTTTTAAGTTGTTTGTTTGTTTGTCTATATGCATAGTTTTAAATAGTAGTTTCTAAGTATTTGAAGAAAAATGATTATAAAGATTGCAAGTTTTTAAAAATTTTATTCCAAAAATCATATTTAAAAAATAAAAAGTATTAATATTTAAGTCCGAAAGGTAATAGCAATAAGTGATATAGTTAAGCTTAGAGTGTCCGCATGAGGACCATTAATCTAGTATAAGTATCCTGTTAATATTAAGTTAGATTTAATCATTTTTGTCTAGTATGTAAGATCTTTTAAAAATAATAAAATTAATTTAAAATTGAAAAATAGTGGCAGACCGGCACGTAGCAGACCCAGGTTCGACAACTGGCCGGGGAAGAAAAATCTAGCTTTTTTTTAAATTTCCAATTTAAATTAAACTATAAAATAAAAAACACTGCGTAGCAGAAAAAAAACACGTGATAAGTGGCAGCGAGAACGGTCCGCGCTTTCAGTAGCGGGAGTAGCGACCGAAAAAGAATGGGGTGATATGGCTGTACAATCAGCCCACCCAGTACATGTACCACCACCAACAGTGGTGTCAACGAAGAGGAGGAGGAAGCTATTAAGGCCAACTCCCAACTTGGTGGCGCGTCCCTCCTTATCAGCCTCAGCCGTTAAGCTGCCAGTTGAGGTGGAGGAAGGCAGATACACAGGGGCAAGCAACAGCTTTGTTTCCCTCATTCCATCGTCAGATTCCGATGGCGAAGACGACGAAATCGAAAATTTAAATAGTAGCATAAGGCAGCTACGAGCCAAAGTTCCGATGCCAAACATCAACGGCCACAGCAACAGCAGAAGCACCGACAAAAACAACAAAATAAGCCAAAGCAGCAAGTGCAGAAGCACACGCAACAACTTGAGCAACAACAACAGCCGAAGCAACAACAACAGCAGCAACAAAATCAGCAGCAGACACAACAAAAGCAGAATAAACCAGCCAAGGTGCGAGTGCCGCCCATCAACACATATAAGATGGAGCTCAAGAACGCCATTGAATTATGTAAGTCGGCCATAATGGCTAAAAGGGAGAAGCGCAAACTACCCTTCTTCCTGGTTCAGCTGTCGACGGAGAGTACACTGGATGGTCTAAGGAATATTAAAGTCCTAAACTAACAGGTCGTAACATGGGAAAAAAACAAAGCGTAGCGAAAGCATTATTCAATGCGTTCGCTGCCAACGGTTCGGACACGCCGCGTCGAACTGCGATATGTAGCCTCAATGCGTGAAGTGTGGAAAGTACCGCAAGACAGAGGAGTGTCCTTTAAGCACTGTCTTTTAAGACAGCAAATCTGGCTCGAAAGCAGAAAAGCGTTATGAAAGTCCGACAAGGTCCCGCTCAAAAACTAACCGTGACTCCCCAAATCACTTACGCCCAAATCGCGTCAGGTAGGGGATCCACGGTACAGCAACAGCCTAAGGTTGCGACACAGGCCTCCGCGCCTGAGGCACAAGGCGAACTGCTTACCATCTTGCTCCGAATCCACGGGCAGATGGGACAGTTGCAACGCCAGTTACATGAGCAGGCGATCCGTGTGGACAGGATCTACGCGCTTCTGCCGAGCCTAACGCACCTGCAATCGTAATGGGTACGTACGCGACTGAAAATTTCTTGAAGATCCTAGCGATGAATGTGAACTCATTGATTAGGATCGAACGCAGGGAATCGCTCTTCAAGTTGCTCGAAGACCAAAGTCCTGATGTGTGTCTGATTAGCGAAACTAAGCTAACACAGAAACGGCCCATACAGGACCTAAAGCCTAGCTTCTCCAACCATTGTGAGTGCGAAGTTATATTTTTGACACGAATGGAGGGACCTACAGTTTAATGCCGATTCCGAACGGCAATTTATTTTTGAAAAGCTTTTCACGACATTTTTTACTCTTGGATGTTTGTCAGACGTTCTCAAGAGGTGGGGGAGCGAATAAAAACTTTCAGGTGGTACAGCTCGGGATTTGAACCAGCGACCTCTCGCTTAGTGATCTAACGCACTTAATCACTAAGCGACTGCAGCCAAGGCATACAAAATACAATATCGAAAGAAGAGCCCGACCCAACTCCATTCAAGGAGGTGGTGTTGCCATCTTTATCAGTAAAGAACTCAAATATAAGGCCGTGTACAGTGGTGAAGTACAAAGGTTTCAAGAGCTGGAGGGATGTATCGTCTGCATCTCCCTTCATAGTGGAAAGAGGATGTGCGTACCACGTGGTCGCACTCTATGCCGCCGAAGCCACTCAATCGACTTAATATATATCGAAGCTCGAGACGTTGTTTCGATACCTACGGCTGCAGTCGGGGGAGAACTTTTTCCTCACGGCCGGAGACCTCAATGCCAAACATAGAGATTGGGGAAATCGAACTCCAAATACTAGATGTAACTCACTATTCAATTGGTGGGGTCAGCACAATGTCGAGTTGCGGATCGATTTGAAGGCTACAGATAGTCCTTCGTTTCCTAGAAGCGGCTCCTATCTGGATCTATTGCTATTCGACGAACGGTTACAATTGACTGACGTGGACCGATAAGCAAAAAACTGTCTGCGCACATTTGTTTATGATAGTGACCATTGCGGACTTAGTGCCGAAATAACGATTCCCAAAGAAATTGCGGAATTGGAAGAGTTTGTGCAGGTGTACTCCTTCAATTACATTAGGGCACGTTCGACACGCTTTTCCCGAGACGTGACAAGAACAATCTCCTCGAACTCGCTCTACCCACCGTCCAATAGGAATCTGTCAAACGAGGAGATTGACAGGTACCTTAAACAAATGGACGAGCAATTAAACGAACAATGGACAGTACGATACCTCGGTATCGACCAACGAACGACGTTTACCGCGACGCAACAATCGACGTACTGCGTGTAACAAAAGGAAGACTGCTTACAAGACTCAAAAACTTGCATAGGCAGTTTACTGACAGACAAAACTTGGAAATTAGGCCGCTGAAGTCGTTGATAACGAACATCCAAATATTAATTAAAGCAAATTATAGGCGGTCGCCCAATTTGCACTGGGGCAACAAGATTCGAGCTATCAAGTCCGATAACCCGAGTATGTTCCCCCAGATTAATAAAATATTTAGGAGGAACGATTGCAACGAACTTCCGTGTCTGAAAATCCCCCGGACAACGAACAACGAACGATTACTTATAGCAGCAAGAATAGATCCAGTTAACGCTGTGGATGGTGACGACTTTTTTGTGATCGAAGAAGTCATCAACAGAGCCTTGATTAAGTGGGTTGAGGAGAATAAAATAGTTCCGGATAACCAAATCGGTTTCAAGGCGGGGCATGATGCAATACATGACGCGTCTAAACTGATGTCCGACATTCAGTTGTACAAAAGTAAAAAATAATGCACGGGTGCCTACCTGATTGACTTGGAGAAGTCCTTTGATACCATATGGTTGGAAGGGCTCTTTTACAAGTTTAGCAGGTTGGGGCATGATTCAATAAATGACGCGTCTAAACTGGTGTCCGACATTCAGTTGCACAAAAGTAAAAAATAATGCACGGGTGCCTGCCTGATTGACTTGGAGAAGTCCTTTGATACCATATGGTTGGAAGGGCTCTTTTACAAGTTTAGCAGGTTGGGGCATGATTCAATACATGACGCGTCTAAACTGGTGTCCGACATTCAGTTGTACAAAAGTAAAAAATAATGCACGTGTGCCTGCCTGATTGACTTGGAGAAGTCCTTTGATACCATATGGTTGGAAGGGCTCTTTTACAAGTTTAGCAGGTTGGGCATAAGTAAACCACTACTGTACATGTTGCTTAATATTCTTACCGGTTGAAAGTTCGTTGTAAAAAATGGCAATGTGACGTCTACTGGAGTGTTCGAAATCAATAATGGTCTGCAACAGGGAGCGGTTAATTCGCCGATCCTTTTTAATATTTTCACAGCTGATCTAATAGGTTCTCTTCAGCACGCGATTGCGTGCGCGGACGATTTGATCGCGTACAGATCAGGTCCGAAGATCGACGTTATTGCAACGATGTTGTCTATGGCCACTAGGGATACCAAAAAGAATTGGCGAAAGCTTTCTATTGTTGGAACACACGGGCGTCCACTTGCGCACAAAAATGCGGTCAGATACCTTGGACTTTGGTTAGACCAATGTTTATATTTAAACAAACATGTAGATGTTGCTCTCTCCAAAGCCCGAGGTGCTTTTGCCCCTACAAAAAGACTGTTTTACACCAGCCAACTCGATGCAAGGGTGAAGGTAATCTGCTACATGGCCCTCATTCGGCCCATGCTATCATATGGATGTCCCGTGTGGTTCAACATAGGGGCAAGTAGGATGGAAAAGTTCCGGTGTTTAAGAGGGCCTGCCTCCGGGCTTGCCTTCACTTATACAGAACACCAGAGTCTCAGTACATAAAATTATATTCCAATGAGGTCCTATACAACTGATTAGAGTGGACAATTTCCTGATCAAGATGACTCGAAGGCACATAGCGAGGTCAATGACCTCGATGAATAATCTGATCTTCGAAGCTTATTACCCCAATTATATGTACCATGAGAGGGTACGTCTTAGCGGCTTTGTCCCCCCAGAAGCATTCCTCTACTTTGATCAGACAGGTCTGATCCAGGATAGGTCAGTGGTACCGTTAATCTTGCGCGTTGCCCGGACAACTGTGGACAGGTGACTCAACTACAACAGAGACTTCACACAGAGCGCTGAGGAGCGCCTCCGGTTTAGTCGGTCGGTATCGGGGCACGACAAAAAAGATGTTGTAAAACAGCACCAGCAATTTTGGTGGCTTCTAGAGAGAGCTCCCTCGTCTATTCCCTTTGATCCGGGGTAGATCCGACTCGGGAAAGTCGACCTTTTACATATATTATATGCCTTTGCCGGCTTAACTAATTTAAGTAGGTGGTAGTTTTAAGTTTCAGTTGTAAGATAGGCACAGCACGTGGCTTTTAGGTTAGATTTCAAATTTAAAAAAAAATAAAATCGCACAGCACGCGGGTTGTTTAGTTGTAAGAGTTATTTTTATTTAATTTTAAATACTAAATATAAGTTAGGTTAAGTCGAAAGGCAATTTTCATCAATTTTGTTTATCTTAGACCGCCCGAATAGGGCCAGTAAGTTTAAATTTAAATAACATAGTTATGTTAGTTAAGCTAGTTTTAAGCATTTTTGTCTAGCATGGAATCAATGAATTACTCAATAAAAAGCATTAAAACTGAAACTGTAAAAACTAAGTGCGTTGGGCCACTAAGCGAGTGGTCGCTGGTTCAAATCCCGACCTGTACCACCTGAAAGTTTTTATTCCCTGCCCCACCTCTTGCGAACGTATGACAAACATCCAAGAGTAAGAAATGTCATGAAAAGCTTCTCAAAAATAAATTGCCGTTCGGAACCGGCATTTAATTGTAGGTCCCTCCATTCGTGTTAAATATATAACTCCGCACACACAATGGTTGGAGAAGCTAGGCTTTATGGGCCGTTTACGCCTAATATTTATTTTTATTTTTTTATATGGAAAAGGAAGGGATGATGTTTACATGTGAGCACATAGATGCATTGACCACAAACACAATTTTCTTATACAAATAGGAATTTGTTTGCATTTTCACGGCTAAGGAAGGATTGTTTTAAGCGTGAGCACATTGATGCATAGATCGCACAATTTAGTTATTTGCTTATTTGCTCAGGAGAGCTTGGAAAATTTAGAGGATTAAAGGAAACTTGAATGCAATTTAATATAGGATCGCAGACAAAAAATTAAATATTTGCTCAGGATAGCTTGGAAAATTTACAGGAGTAAAGGAAACTTGAATGCAATTTAACATAGGAATGTAATTTTGTATTCTTTGGAATGGAACTTTTTGTGACGACACAATATGTGTTCACAAATATTATTAAGTTATTGAAATATAATTTTAGGATTAATTTTGGAAATATTATACTTTTTATAAATGAAAAAATGGATATACAACAAGGATTGTAGGGGGGAAAAGAGCTGTATGTGGCTAGGAAGCAATGATGTTAAATTACTTATGGAAATTTTTTTGTATATTTAATTAATTTTTTACAGATTCATTTATTCTCTTTATATAGCCACAGGAGTGAGCAAAAGGTTAGCTGCAGTACGGCCAAAACAGATAATAGATACGGAGTCGGAGCCGGAGGAAATCAAATTTAGAACAGTACAGCGTTCTAACGGGTGATCCAAGTAGAGATACTTTTTTCAATAGCCTTTTTTGACAGATCACGTATGAGTCGTGTCATGCTGTCATGTTGTTTTTATTTAGTATTGTTTGGCATTTCATAATGGAAAGACTTACGCGTGAACAACGTTTACAAATTGTTCAACTTTATTATGAAAATTCACGTTCTGTGAGGAATGTGTTTCGTGCACTTCGCTCAACTTATGGTCAACATAATCGGCCTACTGAGCGTACTATTCGCAACATCATCACCCATTTTGAGACCCAGCATTCATTATTGGATAATATTCGACCAAATAGACCACGTCCAGCACGCTGTGAAGAAAATATAGCGGCCGTAGCTGAGAGTGTACACGAAGACCGTAAAGAGTCGATTCGGCGCCGTTCGCAGCAACTCGGACACATAATTTCACGTTTTGGGCCGGTCGATTGACCACCAAGATCGTGTGATATCACACCGTTATACTTTTTCCTGTGGGGATATGTAAAGTCAAAAGCTTATGCCGACAAACCTGCTTCGATTCAGGCCTTGGAGGAAAACATCACGCGTGTCATTCGCCAGTTACCAGTCGAAATGCTCGAACGAGTGATCGAAAATTGGATTCAACGGATGGACCATCTGCGACGTAGCAACGGCCAACATTTGATAGACATAATCTTCAAAAAATAAATGCCAAAGAATGTGAAATGAAATGGATAGGTTTTCGTGATCGCTTTGTGGCGGCGGTCCAGGACGGCTCGGAGATATTAATGGCATACAAGTATTCGTATTTAAAAAAAATCACTGACAGGAACCAGTAAAGGCCTTAGAAGAAATCCATCAGGGACAGTTCGCCTAGACCAGGAGACGAAGAAGCAGTGGGAGCTGCAAAGATCTTTAGAATTTTCTAAGGTATGGGAAATGCTGGACTTTTTAGACAAACAAATGCCAGAACTGTTTGGAGAAATCGGCCTTCGACCAGTGTGTCTTTAGGCATTCACCACAGGAATATTCACAGGAGTGACACAATGGAATCTCTGCGCACAGGAAGTACAAGAAGGGAGCTAACAACAAAGCAATGTGGGGCATGTTTACTATTATCCGGAGTTCACGGCATTAAGCTTAAATGCTCGGAGGGATTTCGTGAATCGAAGGAAGATTTGCGCTAACTGCCTTAGGAAAGATCACAGGAAGGAAATATGCACAGCGATCAAATGCCAAAATATTGCGTCCGGAGGGATTTCGTGAATCGAAGGAAGATTTGCGCTAACTGCCTTAGGAAAGATCACAGGAAGGAAATATGCACAGCGATCAAATGCCAAAATATTGTGTCCAATAAAAAAAAGTACGCAAAACATTCTAACTGTAAGGATACGAAGAGGGATAGTAAAAATGAACAAATCTGACTAGGAGAGTCAGCAATGAAAAGGAAGAAAATAGAGCAGAAGCTTAAAGATGAGGACATCCAGGAAGATATCCAGGAGGTATTAAAAATATAAATGGATGAATTAAAATTAGGAAATAAGGAAAAATTAAACTAGGAATAGTAAAAGGGAAAATAATGTTAAATCAGACTTTTCTAAAAAAGAAAAACAAAAAGAAATGAAAATTAAAATACCGAATTTAGTAATAATTTTTGGTATTTACAGTATTTGATGACTTTGATTTTTCATTAGGAAGGAAAAATTATTTTATGCCAACAATAATGGTAAAAATAATTTGATGAGCTACAAAATAATACAGAAGTATGTCCTTTCTGCTTTGTCAACTACAAGACGAGCGATAGGCATCGAGGGGGAACCCTTTACAATACGGAACAAAGTGAAGATAAGCATATCTTCATGGCATGGAGAGGAAGCTCAGGAGGGCATGGAGGAAATAATTTGGATTCTTCCAAAAATATGTAATTGGGAACCGATAAAGGCTTGTTACAGCTGTTATTCACGGAAATATAAATGGAACTACATTAATAGAAACATTATTAGGAGTTTTTATTTTTAGAACTCAAAGGAAAAGGGTAGAGGAAATGACAGGAAATAGAACGAAGAGGATCAATTGTATAAATTGTTGGAACGACTCTGGCAACAAGACCAAGTGAAATCATGCTCTAGGCTTACAAAGGAAGAAATTTTAGTGGAGAAACATTTTATGGAAACACATAAACGGGATGAATCATGAAGATTTATTATTCAAATTCCGTTAAAGGAGGAAATTAAAGAGTTAGGAAGCTCTAGAGAAACCGCATTAAGGCGTTTTCTACATCAAAATGAAGGAAGAAATACAGATGGGACATCTGATTTTGGAAACGGAAAGGCGGAAAGGAGAGGTGAAAAGGTATACTATATACCACATCACTGTATTGCAAAAGATATAGTATAAAAGATTTTCGCTAAATGACATACAAATGCTTGGACCAAAATTGCAAAAGGATTTGCAGGAAACTATAATAAGATTTCGGAGACATAAAATAGCTAACTATCCGAATATTAGGAAAATGTTAAACCATGTTAAGCTTGCAACAATGGTAATAACAAAGGATATTTTGGAGGGAAAATCAAAATCGAAAACTGAAGGAATAAATTTTGGATTTTTATATGGATGATTGTACAACAGGATCTCACTCGGAAGAATCGGCAATTAAGTTGGCAAAGGAAATCGGCACTATATTAAAAGGAACTAAATTTGAAATGTGCAAATGGAAGTCAAATAGTAATGCATTTGTGGAAGCGATGAATTCAAAAACAAAAAAAACTGTGTTGTTTTCCGATGGGGAAGGCACAACCATTTTGGGACTTAAATTTACCTTTGTGGTGAAAAACCGTAGGTTGAATGAAGTTTTAATAAAGTGGAAAATATTAAGTTATGTGGCACAACTTTAAGATCCCAACGGATACATAACACAGGTCACCATATTAGGAAAAACATTAATACAGGAATTATGGAAATTATCGATCGATTGGGATGACCATCGATTGAATTGGAAAATCTATGGGTGGAATTTTGGATATATCTATCAAATAAATAGATGGCTAGGTTTAGGAGAAAAGGCAAAAATACATATTCATGGCTTTTCAGATAGCAGTGAATCTGCATTGGGAGCAGTTGTATATCAACAACGCGAACAGCGCCATTAAAAATGGTCACTATTCCCCCATATTGATGGTAAGGAAAATCCAGCTGACTTATTAACAAGAAGAGTTTTACCAGAGGATCTGGTGGATAAGGATTTATGGCTTAATGGACCTAATTGGTTAACTATAGACCAGAAGATGTAGCCGAAAAGCAAAATAATGATAGAAATGTGTAAGGAATTTCTGTAAGAAATTAAAACACATACAATATCAACATATAAGGAATCATTACGCATAGGACTTGAAGTGACAATTTCAAGTGTACCACTGTTGGAATATGCTAGGAAGCTAGAACAAGCCATCAACATTCTAAGCTATGTTAAGCGGTTCATAAACAAGCAAATGACTGGAGGTATAGATTTAAAACAGAAAAAGAAAAGAGCAGTGATGCAACAGGAAGTTGCACCACCTACTCTGGAGGAAAAAGCTAAAGCTATGGAGTATTATATTAAGAAAAATAAACAGGAGTATTACAATAAGGAAATAACAGCACTAAAAGCTAGTAAATATTTACAGGATACAAGCAAAATAGAAGTATTAAAACCGATACTTTATGAAAATGGATTGCTCCGTGTTGGTGGAAGGTTAGGAAGATCGGAGATCAATTACGAGATGAAACATCCCGTCATCATTGCCAGCGGTTCACAATTGGCAGAGCTACTCATTGTGAAAAATGGAGGAATTCAAGTAATGATGCATTTCATCAGACAAAAATACTGAATACCCAAATTAAGGAATGGATTAAGGAATCACATTCATAAATGTGTTGTTTGTGTGCGTTTAGATTTACAGAAAGAGTCCAGGTTGGGAAACCTTTTTTGACTACAGGAGTAGATTATGCTGGCCCTTTTGAAATAATAAGAAAAAAAATATTTTACAGATAATCACCAAATGCTGGATCATTTACATAAGAAAGGTACCGACTTGAGTTTCATGACTCCAACGGCACCACATCAAGGAGGAATCTATGAAGCTGCGGTAAAATCCGTGAAGTTTCATTTAAAAAGCATTGTTGGGCAGAGGATGCTGCCATACGAGGAGTTTAAAAGTTTACTCACTCAAATAGAACCCATACTTAATTCAAGACCTCTTAATCCTTTGAGTGACGACTCAATGGATATGCAGGCGCTAACGCCAGGACATTTTCTAGTAGGAGAACCATTAATTATTCCTTTATCTTTCAGATCCGACGAAAGACCTAGCACAGTGGGATTTGGTCTTTGGAAAGAAAGGCAGCGAATGGTTAAGTACTTTTGGGAAAGATGGCAATCGGAGTACGTAACTAACAGGAGCGGAAAAAATGGAGAGAGGAAAAGGAGAATCTGAAGGTTGGACTTCAAAAGCGGGTTTTTATACCATTTTCCCCACAATAAAAGTCGTACTTGTATCTTTTTAATTCAGGATGGAACAGAGATTTTAGTCAGGGGATTATGGGGAGGTGTAAGAAGCTGTTTCGCGATGTTGTATATTAGCCATCTTACACATCTAGCAGTGTGCTTAGGATCGCTGTTCTGTTGGAATACAAATGTACCTGTTAATCCAGTATCTGCGCACTATTTCTTAAATTATGTTTGTTTTTTATTTTGATCCATATTGCCATACTGCAAGGAATCATACAATCCCAAACTAATACACCTCACCCACCACATCTTTAAATTTAGATTCATCGCTAAAAATAACGCTCAGACAGAAGTTTTGTGGCTTGTTGAGATGAGATTTTTGGAACTTCTACGTTTTTTCAGTTTTGTCATGGTGGTGGAGGTGTATTGGTTTGTAGGTGTTTTGGTGCATCCGGTTTTGGCAATATGGTTTTTATCGATGGTATTATGGACCATCACATGAGCCTAGATATTCGCAATAATAATTTAAGGTATAGTGCGCAAGGAACTTAGATTACCATTATCACTTGTATTTGAACAGGACAATGACCCTACCCCACTACCATACCATTTTATTTTCGTTGGATTCCCATTAATTTCATCCTAAGAAATTTTCTTCAATGCTGTGGTATTCTGGTATGACTTATACGTAAATATAAGTGAGGATACTTCAATTTAAAGTAAGTGTACGTAGACTTTTGTCAGCTACTGTACGTTGGTTGAGTAAGAAAAAGGTTGGCAGGTAAATTATTTTTGTTTTGGTAAATTGGTGCATAAAGAGGATGCACGAGTTGAATAATTGGAAATAAGTATATGGAGAGACTGAAATAAGGAGAAGAATGTGAATATTTTGTGTATGGTTTCTTAGAAACAAAAATTCAAATAATATCATCTGAAAGTTAGGCGTTCATGCACGAGTTGAAGAATACGACGCGTAAACAGAAACAGTAAACACTGGCTCGAAACAGAAATAAGGAATTAACTAGATAGGCAACTCGAGAGAGATTCTCTGCTCACCCCCAAGCCAAGTCAAGCTGAAAAAATACAATCCAAAATCGTCATGATGAAGAAGACGTTGATGGACGCAAAAAGATACCAAACTTTCCAGTGGAAAACCCTCTGCCAAAAAGCTAAATTCCAGAACATTTAGGAATATACCCATACTATCACAATTTTAAACAAGTCTGGGTTAATTCGTCAAATACCCACGATTCAATCAATACTTCAATACTTCGTCAATCCACCACATTTTCCCTCGCTGCCTCACCGACCTCGCTAACAAACCCAAAACGAAGATGCCAGAAATCGAAATTGGAAATGGCCAATTTAAAACATCACCCTTAAATAGAATGCATCTAGAGTGCAAGTAACCAAAGAAAATTAACGAAATATTATAATTGTTATTTCAATTATTTGTAAGTAACCGCCATTATTAATTCTTTTTAATTGTCCTCAGTATCTAAACAATATTTGATAGTCTATGATTTTATTATCTTAATGAAAATTTATTTTTGTTTTCTTAATATATGTTTTATTCAATAAATCAAAGCAAATCATAATATTTAATATTGTGCTACAATTTATGTTTTATATCATGACAACTAGTATCTGCTGCACGAGTTTCTACTATCCAGTGCATTAACAAATTGCACTGAAATTAGAAATCGAAAAAAAATGTTTAACAATATATTTAGCCAATATTTTTTCCACGCCCACTTTTTGGGGGCGTTTTTTCAAAAAAAAATATTTTTTTCAATAAATTTCATAGAATGAAATAAAATGCTATCTATCATCTTCCTTATGCTTTTTTTCTTTGGGGTACATAGGGATAAGGATAGGGTATTATACTGTTCGCCTTTCTTTATGTCTTTGGTGTGATTTTAATACTTTTTGCATAAATTTTTTTATACATGAAAATTTTGCAAAATTTTAAATTGCTTTATAACTTTCCTATTTTAAGTGATTTACACTTTCTTTTCAAAGATTCTTTAAAAGATTAATTAAGTAAGAAAAATAAGTGTTCATGCATTTTTTTATGTGTCATTTACAAATAAATGAATTATTTTCTAATTGAAGAAGAAAATAAACAAGTAACCAAAGAAAATTAACGAAATATTATAATTGTTATTTCAATTATTTGTAAGTAACCGCCATTATTAATTCTTTTTAATTGTCCTCAGTATCTAAACAATATTTGATAGTCTATGATTTTATTATCTTAATGAAAATTTATTTTTGTTTTCTTAATATATGTTTTATTCAATAAATCAAAGCAAATCATAATATTTAATATTGTGCTACAATTTATGTTTTATATCATGACAACTAGTATCTGCTGCACGAGTTTCTACTATCCAGTGCAATTTGTTAATGCTATCAAATATTGTTTAGATACTGAGGACAATTAAAAAGAATTAATAATGGCGGTTACTTACAAATAATTGAAATAACAATTATAATATTTCGTTAATTTTCTTTGGTTACTTGTTTATTTTCTTCTTCAATTAGAAAATAATTCATTTATTTGTAAATGACACATAAAAAAATGCATGAACACTTATTTTTCTTACTTAATTAATCTTTTAAAGAATCTTTGAAAAGAAAGTGTAAATCACTTAAAATAGGAAAGTTATAAAGCAATTTAAAATTTTGCAAAATTTTCATGTATAAAAAAATTTATGCAAAAAGTATTAAAATCACACCAAAGACATAAAGAAAGGCGAACAGTATAATACCCTATCCTTATCCCTATGTACCCCAAAGAAAAAAAGCATAAGGAAGATGATAGATAGCATTTTATTTCATTCTATGAAATTTATTGAAAAAAATATTTTTTTTTGAAAAAACGCCCCCAAAAAGTGGGCGTGGAAAAAATATTGGCTAAATATATTGTTAAACATTTTTTTTCGATTTCTAAGAAAATTTTCGCAGAAAACAGCATTTTAGTGAAAAACGCCCACAAAAAGGAGGCGTGGCAATAAACTTTATATGACAAATTTATAAAGGTGGGCAGTACCTACATTTCTTGAGAAGGTTGTACAACTTTATCTCTCTAACTTAAGCCTGAAAACGGTTTTTTCTAAATTGTGGGCGTGGTAGTGGGCGTATTTTGACAATTTTAACACTTTACCATTTCGGAACCCTAGCTCATTTCAGCTTCCTAGCATAACTTTAAATGCATCAAAAGTTGATACGGACGGACGGACTGACATTGCTAAATAGTCATAGATTTTGGTCCTGATCATAAATATATATACTTTTAGGGGTCTGCGACGAATATTAAGAGGTGTTACAAACTATGTGTCAAAATACCCTTAGAATAGGGTATAAACATGAATGTTAAAGAATAGCCAAGTTCTTTTATACAAAAATCGCTTTTGGCCTACAAGTCAGCCACAAAAAGTACTGAACCCCAAGTTTGTGTTGCAATTATTAAAAATTTCACAAATAACTAGTATTCAGTTATACTTTTAAACTTGGCCAGTTTTTAAAATCGTGAAAATTGGGGCTATATACAAATGTGTTGTATTTATATTTATGTGTGGGATATTTATTTGTTATCAGCAACCTATTTATTCGCTCCTCCTGTCCGTTCCCATGAGGTACACCTGTGGTTATAACCAGATGGGTGATGTCTTCCTTCTCGCAATACTCCGTAAAAACTTTGGACGCGAAAGCCGTACCTCGATCAGAAATAATCCTCCTTGGATTCCCAAACGTCTCGGACTATCTTCTCAAACGGTCGATAACTTCTTCGCTAGTCGTGCTCTTAGTGGGGTACAACCACACAAACTTAGCAAACGCATCCACAACGACGAGAATGTGGTTATACTGCTTCTTCGTCTCCTGCATCGAGCTTACATTTTCGATGTGGTAAGTCTGCAACTGACTGTTCTCTTTGGCCATTGGTGTTAAGAACCCTTCTTGCTTTTATGCCTTCTTCTCTTCAAGAATGCACTCAATGCAGTTGCTAACGATCGCCTTTACTTTCTTTAAAACATCAGCTATGAAATAGCTCTGGGGCACGATATCTTCGGTTTTCTTCGCTCCAAAATGACCTTGCCTGTGCACCATCTCTACAACCTCCTTCTCCATAGCAGCTGGTATAGCGACCAACTCTTTGGCGGGATCCTTGTAAACGACGTCATTCTTTAGGAAGTAATCGCTGTGGCTCATGTGCTGTAGAACCTTCCTCACTACACTAAGCTTCTCGTCTTGGGCTTGCGCTTCTCGAACTCGGTGACTCAGGGTATCCACAATCAACATTCGACTTAGATCATCTGATCGCGTCTGCGATCCCGATCGGTGAATCACCTTATAATCAAAGTCGTTCAGCATTATTGCCCACCTCGCCACCCAATCAGATAAATCCTTCTTTCCGATTGTTGCAATCGGTTACTATGGTAATTGGCTTTCGCACTAAGTAGATCCTCCATTTCCTTAAGGCGTTTATAATCGCTTAAACCTCCAGCTCATATGAACAGTACTTCTTTTCCGGTGGTGTGGTCAGTATCGTCTTCAGAAATTGGCATTTGCTCCAGTTGATCTACAGGCCATGGGCGCTAGCCACATTCAGCACTACCTTGAGCCTATCAATTGCCTCCTCGTGATTATGGGCTATTACCAGTAGGTCGTTCATATACGTCACTAGAACCCCATCGCTGACTAAGTTTCGAAACACGAAGTGTATAAACCTGGTAAAGACTGCAGGAGAGTTACATATACCGAACTGAACCTTAAAGAACTGAAATTGTACACTGCGCGTGATAAAGGAGGTGTACTTCCTAGATCGTACTTCCACTGGAACATAGAAGAACCCATTGATCAGATCCAGTGTAGTAAAAACGCTACCACTCTGCATTCGGTCGATGACATCTTCGATGAGTGGCATTGGAAAGTGGTCTTTGATGATCTGCCCGTTGATTCGCCGGTAGTCGCATCGTAAACGTCCAGTCCTTCTTTGAGACCAGAAGCACTGGAGAGGAAAACTCTAAGTTTTATGAAAATAAAAAAAAACAATTTACTAGTACTACTATTAGTAAGTTATTACATATGTTCTTAAAAAAGAGTTTTTACATACCAAAAATAATATTTGTAAGGATTTGGATCACGTTGTATTAAAAAGCGTTTTTAACCAGTGCCCAATTGTGTAACGCAAAGTTTCCACTGAGCACTAAACCGAGATTAAGGTTAATCTGCCTTTAATACACTTTAAATCTCAAGATTAACCATATAAATTTTAATCTGCTAAACACAAGATTGAAAATAAATCTAGGTAATCAATTTTTTGTGCTTAATCTCGGTTTATTTTATGGTGAAAACGTAGCATAAAAGTACTTAAATGCATCAATATAACCATCCATAACAATATTCGTCTTTCTACAGTTATACTTAAATTTATTGTAAGACGAAAATGTATGATGAACTTACTTATTATATATTAGTCACGTTAATCAATATTATTCTGATTATTTTTCATTAAAAATTATAATAAGTTTTTTATTTATTCTCAATATTATAATATTTTATTATGTTACTAGTTGTGTGGTAAGTATGTTTTTATAAATCCATATTCACCGCATATTGTGCATGTTTATTTTACACACCCAAATAATGTGGTGTAATCTGCTGAAATTCGTCAACTGTTCCCAACTTCTTGCTATAAAAAATGACATCTCATGGCTGCCGCCATTAGCCCCATATAATTCGATTCATGTGTGCGTGATTCCCACTGGATTTACACGTAAAAGCCCATAAAAGTGCAAATTGTGTGGGGCTTATCAGTTCGACTTAGCTTGTAGGCAAGGTGAGAGATTCGCTCTCGAGTTGACTATCTGGTTAATTCCTCATTTGTGGAGATAGGTCTTCATCAAGGCCCAGTCCCAGACTCCAGATTCGCTTTTAATGAACATCTTGGCAGCGCCCGTCATCAGCCGCCTGCCGAAAATGTACCTCTGCAAATAATTCCATTTCACGACGGAACATGTCTCTTTGAACTCCCGAAACCAACCAACGATATCTTGATTCGCCTCGCCACCGAACTTAGCCAAACTCTCTTCCACATCCGTGAAAGTGAACGGGGGGCCTTGACCACCTGTATGTAATCACAACTTCCCGCGCCGCTGGTTCCTTGTGCAGCCCATGCATCGTCCGTCTGCCTACCAAAATCATGTTCGTCTTCAAATAATGCTGTATAGTTCTCTTTACTTTTGCCTGCGCCGTACTTTCTGGTGATGAAAATACATCGTCGATCAACCTACCACCAACATTGTCGTCATCGACCAACGCTTTAGTGTTAACATAGCTCATAGTCGGTGTCTACCCGTCCACGATAGTGCGCAACGAGTTAACGTTTTCTGCCAACCTCTTCCCCAACTCCTCTTATCAATTAGCATCGCAATTTTATTCCCAGAATACATTTCAAAATAGCGGAAAAAAACAAACTACCAAGAAAGTGCAAAGTGATTCGTACTTACAATATTATCTCGTCTTCTTTTTTTGCGTTCTGCTATTGCAACTTTCTTCCTCTCGTCATCGATCGTTTTCCTCTTCTTCTAAATCATCTTCTTTTGACGTCAAACTTCTTCGTTTTTTCGTCATCTACCGTTCCGCTGTTGGAGCGTATAACCATGAAACCAGTATACCGCTTTCTTTTGGTTTTGTTGTTGTTTCTCTATCTTTTGTCACTATCACTGCACACGGTACTGGTTTCTTTCTGTTGTCGCCCTTTCAATGGCTTTTTATACATCCCTTAATATTCGCCGTAGAGCCATAAAAGTATATATATTTATGATCAGGACCAAATCCCACGACTATTCAGCAATGTCCGTCCTTCCGTCTGTACGCAATTTTTAGGCCTTTAAAATTAAGCAAGGAAGGTGAAATTAAAACCACATATTCCCTAGGGCTCCGAACTTAGGGGACTTAGTTTGCTCCACCTTGGACTGTGGGAATTTGCTTCTTCATGTAGCACAAAAATCTTTAAGATCAATGCTTTTCTTACAAGAACATTTTCACAATACTGCCTATGGTTTACGGGACCCTGTTTGTAGATGCACGAAACTATGGAATTTAGTTTATGATGACAATATAGATATAATAATGCCTAGAAATCAATTTAAAATGTATTTGAAGTCAATTTTTAACGGTAGAATCTAAATTAATTGTGAACACAAAATGTAAATATTTAAGTCTTAAGTAATTATTAATTTCAAAATCTGTAGATTATAATTTTAAAATAGTAGATTGAATAAATAAATAAATAAATGGTTAAGTTCAAACATTTTTTGAATACGCCCACTGCCACGCGCACAATTTAGAAAAAACCGTTTTAAAGCTAATGTTAGAGACATAGAGTGTTGCATACAACCTTCACAAGATATGTAGGCACTGCCTCCTTTATAAGTTCGTAATATGAAGTTTTTTTTGCCACGCCTACTTTTTGTGGGCGTTTTTCACTAAAATGTTGTTTTTTTCGAAAATTTTCTTATAAAACCGAAAAAAAATGTTTAACAAGATATTCAGCCAATACTTTATCCAATATATCGCTCATACAAAGTTTTTGGCCACGCCCACTTTTTGGGGACGTTTTTCAAAAAATATTTAGTTATTTTAATTTAAATAAAATTCTACCATCATCTTCTTAATGTATTTTGCTTTGGGGCAGATAGGGAAGATAGGGCAGATAGGTCCAAGCGAACTGTAGCCTTTCCCTATTTTTTTTGTTTCTTTCATTTCTGCACTCACTCAGTATCACTATTTTAGAATTTACCTGAAATTTTTTTTTTTATTTTTTTAATTTAATTGATTGCAATTCGCTTGGTGGGAATAATGTCAATTATATGAAATCCAGGTTGAGCCCCCAATTTTTTAATTCAAGCGTAATTGAATTTATTGTTTGTACCAAATTTGTTACTCTTTCTCTAGCGTCAAAATCAAAAAATACACCAAAGCTCCCGTGGTACAATTATTTTACCAATTCTTAAAAATGTTAAACGTAAAGCTATTAATAAATATAAGAAAACAAATATTGAGTAAGACTAAGCTAAGATGCTATGCTCAGATGCTTCGAGTATTGCTTCGATTCTGAATCTATTTGCCGATTTCTTTCAATCCGTATACTTAGATCAAAACAACTTAAACAAGCAGTATTTGCCCAATGTACCAAGTAAGGTTGATATTGGTGCGTTAGATCTACGCATTGATGAGGTTCTCTTAGAACTCAAATCACTGAAGCAGGTTTAAGTTTACACCTGGCGCGGATGGTATACCAGCTTTATTTTTAAAGAACTGCGCCAATGCACTCTGCTTTCCTCTGCTCTGCATTTCCAATAAATCGCTCTCCGATGGTATCTTGCTTAACGAATGGAAAACTTCATATCTTATTCCAATTCATAAATCTGGGTCTAAGAACTTAATAGAATATTACAGCGGGATCTCTAAAATATCCTCAGTTCCTAAATTTTTCGAAAGCATTGTGAAAACAAAATTAGAGTTTTTAACCCGCGAATTCATACCTGAATTACAACATGGTTTTATCTCGGGGCATTCTACAACAACAAACATAGCCCTTTTTTCATCGTATCGAGATATTTGAGGGTAAGAGTCAAATTGATACAATTTACACCGATTTCAGTAAAGATTTTGATTCAGTAAACCATTTAAGCTTACTGCGAAAACTTAAATTATTTGATTTCCCCTCATCACTTCTAAGTTGGGTCTCATCCTATTTAACTGGTCGATTACAAAAAATTGTAATCGATAATTCTTTCCGAAACTTCGAACTGCCTTCTGTATGCTGATGATGTGAAATCATTCCTTAAAATTAAAAGTGTTGGTGTAATTTAAATTGTTAAAAATTAAACATAAAAAAATGTAACGTTATCTCATTCTATAAGATTCATACACACATAAACTTCGTTTACTAAATTTATTCTGACCCACTCTTGCATGCAGAAAATATTAAGAACCATGGTATTATGCTGGCTTCAACTTTCTCTTTTAAAAGTCATATTGACTATATGATTGAAAGAGCTAATTTACTTGTTGGTTTCATTAACCGAAATTGTATTAATTTTTGTGAATCACATGCTTTGCTTTCCTTGTATATATCTCTAATAAGATCGTTACTCGAATATGCTTATATCCGCAACCCTGGACCCCGGCCTTGAAGACTTTCTCTGAACGTATTGAAAAAGTCCAAAGACGTTTTTCTAAATTTATATTTTATAAAATGAAATGGACTTTTATCCCGGAATATAAGTCGCGTTGTTTACTTCTTAACTATTCTTTATTTATGAAATTTATTTGTGTTATTTGTTTCTTTTTCTTTTTTGTAAGTATTCTAAATATTTTTATGATACTATTTCTAAAATCTGTTAGCCTTAGCTTGTAGATAAATAAATAAATAAATAAATATTGGTCAGTTAAAAAATAAAAGCGGTCAGTATAATAATTTTTAAACGGAAGGTTTAATAAAAATTTGAGCAGTGGCTTAATTAAATACTATGTGAAATTATTGAAATGGTCAGTTAACTACTCATTAATTTCATTCATTGAGCTTTTATTTATTTAACATACAGTTTTAGTAATTTTACAGAATATTTCATTAATTAACTGTTGAAATATTTATTAAAACTTCCGTTTAAAAATTATTTGAGTTTAATAACTTTACTCGACATTCGATAAATCAAAAATTATTTTATAGTTTAACTACTGGCTAACAAATTATGATAATCCTTATTTTACGTTTAACTTGCGTTACTGCCAACATGTTTACGAAACTGCTTAAACATGTTTACCCAAAATAATACATACTAGTTGAAAACTTTCAAGAAATTTTATTCGTTTGCAAATACATCACAAATAGTCGCATGTTATTGGACACAGCCCAGTTTGACTTTTAATATGTCGACATTAGATCTTTTTCAAAATCGATTCTTAGGCGCAGAACTGCTATTGTGTGCGTGAGCTGGCTCTTTTTTATTTGACGATAGGCAGGAGAGCCAAAAATCCTCTCAGTCGACTATCTGTATAATAACCACAGATGAGTAATTATACAGATAGTCGACTCAGCATAACCTTTGAACCCGCAAAAAATTTTTAAAAATGGAGAAAATATCCTCTCTCAAATGTTCTATCTGTGAATACGTATGAACCAGCCAAATAAAGTATGGTGGGGTTGATGTGTCAAAAGTATGTCATTAGCGCGAGCAGTTTTGCAAGAATTCCAGCTGGCAACAAAAAACAGCTGATTATAGCGGATGTGTTAGGGAAGTGTTGCGAAGTATTGAGTTAACGTCGTTCAAGTTTAATAGATATTTTAATTAAAATGTTTATACAAAAAAATAGTTGGGAATATAATAAAAAATGAAGTTCTTGCAATTAAATGCGAATATTTTTTGTGTTTATAAGAAATAGTTCTCAATTTTTTATCTGCCTTAAAGTAAACATACTTGGGTTGTTATATTTTTTCCATTTTGGTTATTAGAGTGAGATAAAATGTATATATTATTTTATAATTGCATAAATATTACTAAATTAATAATGTTTGGGTGCAAAATATTTAAAGTTAATAGTTTTGGATTAGTTTTTCATGTATATTAAATTCTTTGGTTGTTTTATTATGTTTTTATATATGAATGTTTAATATATTTACATACCTACATATTCGGAACGTTCATATGAGAGCGAGCGAGCGAATTGACAAACTGCAAACGCATTTTTAAACACAAAATGTAGACTTGACTATTTCAATTCCAAGATAACAACGTTATTAAATTTATTTCATCATGTTTAACAAATTTAATAACGTTATTATCTTTGAATTGGAATAGTGAATAGCGGTGAATAAAATAGCAGTGAATTTATGAAATAATATGTTAAATTATTGAAATGGTCACGCGTTACTCATTTATTTCATTCATTGAGCTTTTACTTATTTCACCTACAATTTTAGTAATTTTACAGAATAATTTATTAATTCACTGCTGAAATATTTATTAAACCTTCCGTTTAAAAATTATTTGATTTTAATTATTTTACTCGACATTCGATAAGTCAACCACCAAAATTATCTTATTATTACTGACAATTTAAAACTGCTAAATTAGTTTAACTACTGGCAAACAAATTATGATAACCCTTATTTCATGCTTAACTTGCGCAACTGCTTAAAAAATGTTTACCCAAAATATATGCTTGCTTGGTAAAACTATTATTTTAGTTTACATAATAATTAAAAACATTCACCAAAATTTTATTCTGTTGCAAATTCATTATAAATCGTCGCATGTTATTACGATGTTATTGGACACAGCCCAGTTTTGACTTTTAATATGTCAACATGAGATCTTTCCCAAAATGGATTCTTAGGCGCAGAACTGCTATTGTGTGCGTGAGCTGGCTCAATTTGATTTGCATGTAAAAACATATAAAGGGTGATTTTTTAGCTGGTTTGGTTTTGGCAACACTGGTTTTGACAGCTGACGTGTGTTTAGTACCTTGTGTCACTGTCAAACAGCTTCAGTTTGGTTTGCAATTTAACCATGGATCGTCTTACAAATGAACAACGCTTGCAAATTATTGAATTTTACTATCAAAATTCGTGCTCGGTTCGAAATGTTCATCGCGCGCTGCTTCCATTTTATGATCGGCATTCTCGAACCTTCTGAGCAGTCTATTCGGAAGATTGTGACCAAATTTCGCACCAAATTTACTTTGTTGGACATTAAACCACCAACACGTTTACGTACTGTGCGTATTGAAGAAAATATTGCGGCCGTATCAGCTAGTGTGACAGAAGACCGCGAAATGTCGCTTCGGCGCCGTTCCCAGCAGTTAGGCCTTTGTTACAGCACTACGTGGAAAATTTTGCGGAAGGATTTGGGCGTAAAGCCTTTTAAGATACAGCTGGTGCAAGAACTAAAGCCAGCCGACCTACCACAACGCCGAATTTTTGGTGAATGGGCTCTTGGAAAGCTGGCCGAGGATCCGCTTTTTTATCGAAAAATTGTGTTCAGCGATGAGGCTCATTTTTGGTTGAATGGGTACGTAAATAAGCAAAATTGCCGCATTTGGAGTGAAGATCAGCCAGAAGCATTGCAACAGCTACCAATGCATCCCGAAAAAGCCACTGTTTGGTGCGGTTTATGGGCCGGCGGCATTATTGGGCCATATTTCTTCAAAGATGATGCGAATCGCAGCGTTACTGTCAATGGTGAACGCTACCGAGCGATGATAACAAACTTTTTTTTGCCCGAAATGGAAGTTCTTGACTTGCATGATATGTGGTTTCAACAAGACGGTGCCACATGCCACACAGCACGCGAAACAATGGCGCAATTGCGAGGCGAGTTTGGTGAACAGTTAATTTCACGTTTCGGGCCGGTCAATTGGCCGCCTAGATCGTGCGATTTGACACCATTAGATTATTTTTTGTGGGGGTATGCCAAGGCTAATGTGTATAGGGACAAGCCCGCTTCGATTGACGCACTGGAAGCCAACATCCATGCATTCATTCGTGAGATACCGGCCGATATGTGTGAAAGAGTATGCCAAAATTGGACTCAGCGGATGGGCTACCTGAGACGCAGCCGCGGTCAACATTTGCATGAAATTATCTTTAAACATTAAATTGCAAGGTTCAAACTATCGATTCAAATAAATATTTCATTCATTTTTTCGAATTTTTTGTGTTTTTTTTTTTAAAAAAAGTTCTAAACCTCTTAAAAAATCACCCTTTATGAACACAGTACTGTGCCTTTTTGAAGCAAATAAAAAACGATAGGCCGGAGAGCCAAAAATCCTCTCAGTCGACTATCTGTATAATTACTCATCTGTGATAATAACTCCTCTGTGCTAAAAATGCTAAAAAATGTTACAATTATGATTTGTATGCGAATGAGTTGAAATCACGGTTACAACACGCTCATCATATTGCGAGCATTGAGAGAATTAATTTAAAATAAAGAATGACAAGAAACAAAATATTGTAACTTTCAGAGAAGTGACCACATTTTACTTTAAAATGAAAGCTGACCTAAAAACAAAAATAAAAGGTTACTTCCCATATGGAATGGTCCATATGAAATTATCTCTTCCTCTGGTGGTAATTCCGTACTAAAATACAAAAATCAAACTCTTTCAAATTGTTTTCTTCCTAATAAATAAAGAAATTATTCCTATATCTTTCAAGACTTTGACGAAATTTTGGTAAAACTCCTCTTTCCAAGCACCTTCGGACATTTTACCTATCCAATGGCCCTATGTAATCAACCCGTAACCCCTTACGAAATTCTCGATCTACAAAACAAAACTGGACTCTACTACGAAAACATCGGTAACCTTAAGCTCTTCTCAAATCATTGGGATTTAGTAATTAATTCTAGTCGAAGTGAATTACCAACTACTATTACTACCAAATACAAAGCTATCTTATATATTATATATATATTATATTATAAATATTATCCCTTTGCGAATAATTCCACTCAACTCAAGAATCTCTAAATCAATGTACTACCCTTTACATCCATCCTCCATGATTCTGGACAGACTCAATGAACAGGATCTCATAATAAACATATATCTTAGTACCACTGTTAAACCCCGCTTTTTTGTTTTTTTTGTCGGAGGTTGCTGCTAACAGATGGAGGGCTCAGACACAACTACAGGTCCATTGTACTACCATTCAGACACCTTACATTAATGTACTTAGTTTTCCCGACTTTCGAAGAAAAACGAGAAGGAGCTTCAGTGATAAAGAGCTTAGATGTTCGGCACTCACCACGTCAGCCCCGAAAATCCGCCACCTGATGCGTTCATAGGCCGGACAACTGCAGAGAAAGTGTTCTGCTGTGTCATTCTCCTCACCGCAAGCAGGACAGGTAGTGGTGTCGCTTAAGCCCAACACATTTAAGTGTTTAGCAAAAGCTTGGTGGCCCGAAAGAACTCCTACAAGCAGCCTACAGTCGATTCTCCTCAGAGATAGAAGAAAAGATGCTGACCTTTTGCAAATGTCCGGGGCGCATTAGTTTGGTCTGTCTACATCCACCGCAATCGCGCCACGAGAAACTCAAGAATCGATAGAAGACATGACTAAAGATGCAGGCAGACCCAACACAGGTTCGGGTCCTGAGAAAACTTCTTCTGAACCTTGCCTAGCAAGCTCATATGAGATCTCATTTCCCTGGATGCCAGTGTGACCAGGAACCCAGACAAGATTCACTGTGTTCAGTCTTCCGACCAAATTCGGAGAAAGCTTGAGTTCTAGCACTAACTTGGACGAGGTAAGAGGGTTTAGAAGCGCTTTTAATGCAGCTTGGCTATCACTGCAGGCGCAAATGCCTCTAGCCCTCCACCTGTTGTTCACAATATAGCGCATAGCCATTAGGATGGCAAAAATCTCCGCTTGGAAAACAGATGCATGTTTACCCAAGGGTTAGTAAAGTCGTATATCATCGCATTCCACAAAGACTCCAGCACCAGACCCCTGCCCGGTTTTGGAGCCATCCGTGAAAATACGATGGCATTCAATCCATGGTTCAGAGTCTGACCGAAGCCATTCCGTTACCTGTGGAAAGTTGACGTGGTATTTTTTTCGCAGAAGGATTGCTGGTGTCATTTCATCAGAATGCATATCCATAAGACATGGGTCAACGGATAATTCACGAGCAAGTTCTTAAAATTCCAGTGCGCATGGTACCAAAAACCACCTCTCTTTAAGCGAAAGATGGTTTTTAGCGTACACCCCATGATATATAAATCAAGGGAGTAAGATTCATCAAAGCATCTAGAGTAGAGCCCGGGGTGCTAGGGAAGGCCCCTGTGCAGCCGAGACATGCCGTCCTTTGGAGTTTGGCAAAAGAAGCAGTAACACGCAATAAGCCTGTTCCACCAAACAACTGATGCGTATGATAGTAGCGGTCTAATCATGGCCGTATGGATCCAAAGGACCCGTTTCGGAGACAAACCCCATGTCTTACCAAAAGCGCCTTTACACTGCCAGAAAGTCGACAGCGCTTTATCGGCTTTCGATTCGACATGTTTGGACCATAGAAGTTCTTTATCGAGGATTACACCCAGATATTTGACTTCATCGGATATAGGGATGGTGAGACCTTTAAGCACGAGATGGGACAGACCAACAGATGGGTCATACAGATGCAATATACCAGCTGTGCCGCGTGGTATCAAATGTCGCCACCGTCGTTTGAAGGGCTGAAGACTTTGTAGTATTTTTTGGCTCAACTTTGGTCTTAGGTGAATTTGACACGATTGCATTGCAGTCGTTTCTGGCTCGTTTGAACTTTATTCGGTTTTCCTCAGTTGGGTTGGCCTTATAAGACCGAAAGCTCACCTCTTTTAACCTCATAGCCTTTTTGCAGCTTAAGTCACACAATGCGTTCTTTGGGTTTGATACTTTTATTCTTATTAGGGATAAAACGTTTAATACCCAAGTGAATTATGTTTGTTATCATATCGGCAGCAGCATCCACATCGCCATCGAGGAAGCATAGTGACCAGTTAAAACTCCTAAAGACATCGTTTAATTCTTCTCATTTGGCTTTATCGTATTGTCATATAGTTCTTTTAGGAGCTTGTTTGAGTGTGCGTGTGTTATGTCCATAGATGAGGTGAGGTGCAACGAGATTGTCAGACTCTGATGACTCTGAATCTGAACCGAAATTACCCTTTCTTTGAAAATGGCCTCTTGTACCACTGCCCATTCTCTGACCCAAGTCAACCCATTCCGGACATTTATTTGAAAAGAGTGTGAAAAGTTCAAATATCTGGGATCAATGATCAACAGCGAAGTAACGGTTGATGACGACATCAATCATCGTGTAAGCGTAGGGTGGATGAAGTGGCAGGAAAACTCTGTCATCTTGTACCATCTGTGACCGAAAAATGTCCCCTAAGCTGAAAGGAAAGCTCTACACCGCAGTTGTGTGTCCGGCACACACATACGGTTCACAATGCTGGACAATGTACAAAAAGTATGAGGTCAAGTTGACAGCAGCTAAGATGAAGATGCTTCGCATGACAGCAAGAGTAACAAAGCTTGATCGAATTAGAAGTTCCAGGATCCGAGGAAGCCTTCACGTCAAAGAACCCATCTCGAAAGAATTGGAGCACGACCGACTCAGTTTGTATTTTCAAGTTTAAAGGAGGGATCCTACGAACCCCGTCAAAATCAATGTTCCCTTACAATCGCGTAAGAGAGGCAGGCCTAAAAACTCCTGGATCACTCAAATGCAGAAACACCAGCATTTGATTGGCATCAATGATGAAGTGATCCGGAATCGGGATGCCTGCAGATATTTTTTCGAACCCGCGAACCCCACAGGCGTACCAGTAGAAATGCAGTGAAGTGGGAGGGTTATGATCCCTGTAATCCTAATCATAATCTCGTCGTTAAATGGAGAGAAGATAAATGATCCCATATGGAATCAAAATACCGAAAGGATTAATAAAGAAAATACCAAAATACATGTGTGTTTTGGTTTTTTACATACATACGTATGCATTAATATTAAGTTTTTTATTTCTTCATAGATTATATTTTATCTCCGCACAAAATACATCCACTTTTAATTTATTAATTTTTGTTTAGAACATAATGTTAATACAACTATGTTTTCAGCATTTGTTTTTGCTTAAAAAATTTACATAAAAGATTTTAAGGTAAATAATGATTTATTTTGTTTATTTTAATATATTTAATAGTAACAGTCATGATACATTTATTTAATCGTACCAGTCTTTTTCTAAAAAAAATGGTGTGATAAACTTTTGTAAGAAATCGGCAAAAGTGTTATATTTCTTCAACATTAGTATTTGATTTTTTATTATATATTTACTATATAGCGCATAAAATTGTGGTGTTATTTTGTTTAGAATATATGCATACACTTCTTGAATTATTATTATTTTTAATTAGTCGCAATCAAAGAACTTAACTTAAAAGAACATTCCATTTATAATTTTTTGATTTTTATTGTTTTTGAAATCAACAATAATGATTAATATTTTTTTTCACGTTCTTAAATGATTTTCTTTACTTATAATTTAAAAACATAGGATATTCTAAAATGTTTCTATAAATAAAATAGAACTGTAAAATTTGTCTATTTGGCACTTAATGTTGTTTAAAACTGTTCGACTTATTTCTTATATATTCTTGAATGCATGTCTCTCGTAAATATATTTAAGTACCCTTTTTAAATATAGACACATTGCTCTATGGATTAACTCGTATTGTTCGGAGTTTTGCACCATTCCACCACGTTGTAATCTTAAATTGCAAACAATACCAAGGATATCCACATAAATACTTGGACTTTTTTTGATTGATTCACAGTACATATTATTTTTGCTCCAATCATGAAAAATACTACCAGCATCTTTATTTTTCTTAACCTCTACTATATACCCACAAATATCTTCACTAGGAGCTTTAGAATTTTTTATAATCTTACCACTACTGTTTAAATTACTATAAGGAAACGATTGACTAGGAAAACTTTGGAGATTGTCTACTTCACTCGTGTTGCCATCACTGCCCACTGAATTGAAAATATTAGAATTTTTAGCTATAGCTATTAATCGACTCGTTGTGAGTGGAATAGTTGTTGGATTTGTATTCTCGTGTGCCACAGCTGCTGCTCCACTTGCACTCGCATTCGCAGTCGTTGTCATCATTTGCTTTGAGCAAGTAGAACTTGAAGTTGAACTCAAACTTGTAATTGGACTCAGTGGTACTGAAGATGATATTGATGCTCTGATTTGGCAGATAGCATTTAATATAGCTGCCATGCAGCCAGTACGACCAATCCCAGCTGAACAATGAATAATTGGCAATGGTTGATCATGGGAGTTTTCTGTAAGGGAAGAACCAAATTTGCGTTTACTTTGATAATGAAATTAAGATTCACAATTACCCAATGCCAGCAAATGCTGACTGATTTCGAGAAGAACGCTAATGTCACTGGGTGAGCGATGATCTGGCCAGTCGGGATACCAATAATGATAACAAGTAAACCGATGCAGCAGTTGTATTCGCTTTTCATTGTTCAAATTGCCATTGACTTCATTGATGGTTTCGTCAAGAGTGTTTTTTGAATTGTTTATATTGCAACAGAATAAGCAATTCAATTGCCTTATCGAGAAGCCATTTTTTGTAATAATACCAGTGTTTTTGATAATGAAGTAATTTGCTTTCGGTAAATGATGGATTAGTTGTTTGTTTTTAATTTCAATACGAAATGTTTCTATGCTAAGGGGGGATTGCTTATTCGTAACGTTGTCAAAGTACTGATTGTAAAATGTATCAATTTCAGGATGTTTTACTTGATCATTGCTATAGGTTATGAGGAATAGCTCATCCTCATCAATCGGAAAGTATGCTGAGCATTTTTGTCGGTTGTTTTCAACGAAGTTTGTTAACATAACAATTTTTTGTTGAGCGCTTTTCAGTTTATTCGAAGAAAAATGGCATTGATGATGATTATGCTCTAACTCAAGCCTTGGAAAGGTGTGTAATTTTGATGTACTCGATGCAGCCGGTGGAGTTGTTGGTTTAGTTGATTGTGTGGGTTTTTGTTCGTCATACTTGCGAATATTTTGGAAAACCATTAACCAAAAATCGTAAATAGTGTTTGGTAATGGACCTTGAGTAGCTATGTACCTTTTTTGTACGTAATCCGGTCCCTACAAGAGAAAAAAAAATATTTATAGAGGTAACATTTTAATAAGGTTCATACAAATTCATTTAGACCTTAATAAGCTAGTACAAACAATTTGGCAATTTAAACTTATAGCTAACTAATTTTGATGAACTTTTATTTGTAACATGCATTTTAAATAATCAGTTTAACTGTATTCACTTAATTTTAAAATTTGCAAAATTTCTGCGAAAACAGACAAAGAACGCAAGTTTTACTAGTAAAAATCAAATATTTAATTACTAATAATAAAATAAAAGATGTATGAACTTATTTTTTTATTATGTATTGCTTTTTTTATTTTTATACTAAGGCCATACTTTTTTATTTCTAGTATTTTACATCCTATTAGATTTCTGACAGATTTCTGAGTATTTAGTATTCCCACTATTAAAGCCACTTGTAAAGTAGCCCTTCTACGACCGTCAAACCGGCATATATCTAAACGGTAACATTTACTAAGGTTCTGGTGTAAAAACCTGATAGAGTTTTTCAACAGCACTCATTCCTATGCCAGGAATAGGTTTTAGAACAGTTTAGTTAAAACAACTGCTTTGATGCCTATTAAAAAAACAGTGACATACAACATCTCCTTCCCAGAGCGATTTTGTTGTTGAATACTAGAGGTCTGCATGAATACTGCATTCAATTGCATTTGCTTTCTTTTAACGAGTACAATACTTCAATGTACTCTATTTATTTTATCATACCAGCAAATTTACTGCACACATAAATCCTGTACACTACTCAATCACTTGATCCCAAAATGAGAACGTGTGTTGTAGAGTGCACCACTTGATGCATACTAAGCACTTTACACTTCTTACTTTGTATGCAGATGTTTAAACATCCTCCCAAATTTCTATTTCAGCTTGCCACTTCCATCGTCAATGTCCAATACTTCCGACAATGTTTTTTTATTTTTCCCTTGCGCAACTAAGCACACAAGTGAATTAACTCATTATGCTGATGTCGCACTTCTATCACCATACGAACGATCGGTTTATGTATCGGCCGCATGCGCGACATAGTAATATTAGCCACTTGACTTATCAGGGAATTCCCTTCCGGATTTCCCTATTCCTTTTTGTTATTTTTTTTCGTTCGTCGAACCTCGTATCGAATGATTCAATCGAGGCTATTTATATTGGTCACCGCGCAACGACGCGAGCTCAGTTCCTGGCAGTCACCCAACTCAGTACGATTGCTTAGTAGTCGCTCGTACATACTCCCTCTCGTCGTTGCATCTACCAAGTCGCTCATAATCGTTTCATAACTCGTGCTTCTAATTCCTTAAATCCTACAATCCATATTTAGTATAATAAAATTGTATTAAATAAATGTAAATCAATATCTAAGAAATTAAGTTGATAGTAATATAATATATATTAATAATATAATATATATAATAATAGAAGTTAATAAAAATAATAAAAAATTATTTTTAATAAAGACAAATCGTGTGTAATTGTTTTTTTTATACATTAATTGGAGCACACGGAACGCTAACCAGGTAAACCCAACTGAGAGCCGTACCTCTCAGTACAAAAGATAAAAAGAGCGCAACATAAATTTGGTGTCAGATGTGGGGTTTTGCCGAAAAGTGTCCAAGTGAACAAAAACAAAAATATCCAGTGATCAAAAAAAAACCTGCCCATCAGCTGGCCCATCAGTCGTCATCTCTTATCCATCATCTCTAATATCGTCGGCGTATTAATTAGTAACTATTATTAAATCATCTTATATTATTGTTACCTACATCTTACATATTTAATACTTAAATTAAATTTTGTTTGTATTGTTAAATTATATTTATATAGTTTACATACTTAATTATAGATCTTAAGAATTTTTTTTTCTTCTTTTCACATGTTCTTAAGTTATTTCCCATCCTTCCTATATGCTCCCTGAAGACAGTTTAGTCTCCATCCCTGATTCAGAAGATTCCAATACAGCCCGTAATTCGCATTCCTCCGATTCCTCTGAATCCTCACAATCCTATATTATGGCTCATATATTAGACTTACCTTTCGCTTTCAAACTCATCCCCGAGTTTGACTGTAATGACCACAAATAAAACTAAACTAAGTAGTCCGGCGTACGATATCTTCAAATACACGGAATTCGAGAATTGGACAGGCTAAAAAAATAAACTGTTACAACAATTCCTCGAAACCAAATCATTGTCTCTGCTTATATTAGAATTAATTCAAATCAAACAAAAATCGAACGAGACAGTCCGCAACTATGCGAATCGCCTAGAGCAAATTTTAGCAAACTTAAATGACGCTTGTAATACAAAGACTTAACCGTAAGACTGCACTTAAGTCTTTCGAAAGAGGACTATCCCCCAAAATATCACTGATAATTAAAGCCTCCAGATTCGAGTCCCTTACAAAGGCCATAGAAGCTGCCGCACAAGGGGAGAAAAGCTTCTCCACCAATTATTCTTATAATCCCTGTAATACGTCTTCTACCAAATTGAAGGTCATTTCTAAATATTGCTCTAAGCCTGGTAATACTATTGAACAATGTTACAATGCGACAACATATCTCTAACTCTTATTCCCTTCAATCTCCTAATCAGCACATAGAAAACCACACAGAGGCTAGAACCAGTGGCAGGGTCCGGACCGAAAACTAAAATCTTCTCGCCACATCTTCCATATCAATCTCAATAGCAAAGTTAGTCGTGTAGACTCTATTGAGATTTCCTCTAAAACCCTTCTAAATTCGAATCCTTCTAAATTCCTCCTTGATGGTGGTAGCGAAATTTGTTTAATGAAAATTGATAAACTAAACCCAGAAGTAGCAATCGACTCCAGCATAATTTACTCTTTGTCTGAAATATACTGAATCAACCCAGGGAGTTGCTTATTTAAATTTAAACTTACATCACATACCCATTACATGTAGTAGACAGGAATTTTCCCATTATTACTGATGACATCATCGGTAATAATTTCCTCGATGATCATCAAGTTGAAATCAATTATGTCACTAAAATTCGAACTCTATTTTTTAGAAAATATATCATCGAATATGACTTGCTTAGCCAGGAAATGTCTTGCCTATCACATGTGCCTCTCGCACGCTGAATAAGAGTGAGAAGAACTATTCCACTACAGATAAGGAATTTCTTGCCATTGTTGGGTCAGTCCGGCATTTCCGTCCCTATCTCTATGGAAGAAAATGCATCCTTATTACAGACCACAAGCCACTCATCTATATCCATAATTGCCAAGACATTAGTTCAAGGCTAATGCGATGTCGCCTGCAACTCGAAGAATTCGATTAGGAAATCATTCACAACAAAGGCGAACAAAATACGAATGCCGACTGCCTTAGCAGGATTGCTAAAATGACTCTTAGATCATCTCCAAATTCGTCCTCTACATCGTCTACTACATCGTCCTCAAATTCGTCTGCTAATTCGTCTATTACATCGTCTACACATTCACCTTCTATAATGTGAACTAATTCGTCTACTATATCTTGTCCCAAATCATCTTCTAAATCGTGTTCCAATTCTTGTCCTAATTCTTGTGCTTACTCTGGTTCTAAATCGACTTCTATCTAGCTAGTGCTCAAGATCGTCTCCTATACCATGTACCAATTCTTGTATTAACTCGCCTGCTACATCGTGTATCCACTCTCCTATTAATTCGTTTACCAACCCATCTAGTAATTCGTGTACTATTTCTCCCAAATCGTCTACCAGCTCTTGTACCAGTCGCTCAACAAGTTCGTCTCTTACTAGCTCATCTCCTACTTCGTCGCCAAGCCTACCTACCATTTCGTCGTCTTACCTTACCACTCCGTTTCAAGATCCGTGTACTTATTCACAACTCATTAATTCGTTAGCTTATCCTTCCCCTACTCGTAAACTTACTTGTGAAGAAATCCAAACTATATTAAAGGAATGCCACCTAAATCCTATTGGAGGACATTGGTGAGTAAACCGAACCTTCAAGCGTATAAAATTATATCACAAATGAAAAAACATGTTCCAAGACATAAAAGCATACATCAAAAACTACGAACTTTGCCAGAAAAACAAAGTCACAAAATACACCATTCTAACATTTAAACTTCTACTGCCAAACATCCGTTTTGAAAAAATATCTATTGACATTGTTCTCTACGTACCAATCCTAAGTACAAGTTTAGTTCTTAAGGGGGGAGGTGTTGATTGGATTGGATTAGAAGTGACAGAGAGCAGATCATTGATAAAAATGAGAACGAGAGTCGGGGACAAAACCGAGCCTTGGAGAATACCAGCATTTATTTTTCTGAGTTTCAGTTTGATTTTGCTTTATTTGGCTTAAAAGCCATTATAAAATAATATGGTGAGTTGCAGATTTGAAACAGTTCAAAACAACCTGAATTGAACGGTCCGAAAGATAATTTCTAATCCATTGAAGAAAGGTATCATCGATTCCAAGTGCACGCACTTTCGACAAAAGAGCTTGATGTAAAACTCTCTCAAATGCCTTTGAAATATCAAGCGTAACGACCTTACTTCACCAATACGTTGAATAGATTGGTTTCACTTTTTATACCCTATATTATATATAGGTATATTAATTTTGACACATAGTTTGTAACACCCCATAATATTCGTCGTAGACCCATAAAAGTATATATATTTATGATCAGGACCAGATCCTAAGACTATCTAGCAATGTCCGCCTGTATCAACTTTTGAGGCCTTTAAATTTATGCTAGGAAGCTGAAATTTGGAGTATATACTCCCTAGGGTCCCGAAATAGTAAAGCGTTTCCATTACGTTGGAAAGAAGGGTCGTAAGTGCAATTGGTCGGTAGAAGGGATGGGGAAGATTCGCTTTTTTTTTTTTACTGGCTGGACAAATGTTATTTTCCATTTTCTCGGAAAGCGCCCTGAATAACAGGACAGATAGAAAAACTTACGCAGTGGTTTTGCTAGCGTGGAAGAACAGATCTTTAGAACGATAGGGGAAATACCACCTGGACCAGGATTTATGTACCTTATGTATATTATGAACTCTTGTCCCATAGTATATTCTACGCACTCGAGTACAGGGATTCTTTGCTAAAGACCAAAAGTTGTTACTACCGGTGAGACTTTATACTATTTTTTGGCTCAACTTTTGGTCGTAGGAGAATTTGACACGAATGCATTGCAGTCGTTTCTGGCTCGTTTGAACTTTATTTGGTTTACCTCAGTTGGGTTGGCCTTATAAGACCGAAAGCTCACCTCTTTCACCTCATTGCCTTTTTGCAGCTCAAGTCACACAATGAGTTCCTTGGGTTTGATACTTTTATTCTTATTAGGGATAAAACGTTTAATACCCAAGTGAATTATGTTTGTTATCATATCGGCAGCAGCATCCACATCGCCATCGAGGAAGCATAGTGACCAGTTAAAACTCCTAAAGACATCGTTTAATTCTTCTCATTTGGCTTTATCGTATTGTCATATAGTTCTTTTAGGAGCTTGTTTGAGTGTGCGTGTGTAGTGTCCATAGATAAGGTGAGGTGCAATGAGATCAGAATCTGAACCGGAATTAGCCTCACGTTGAAAATGGCCTCTTGTACCACCTAACTTTATGTGCAAATGTTATTCATATCCAAATTTAAGAGAGAAACTTAAGTGTAAAATATTTTGATCGTTTGAGGGGCCAGTTCAGTGCCAGGGGCCTTGGAATATTGAGTCTCTTTCTCATTGAACCTCATTTTATATCTGTGATCTGATTTTTGTCATTCAGTTGGTAATTGTATGTATTTTATCGAAGTATAGTACATTTTTAGTACATTTTTACATTTAAAATAAGTTATTATAAATCAGAGCTAATGACTGCACACGGTAGTTTACAAATTTAAAATAAGAGTTAAAAATAAAATATATTTTTAAGAAACAAAAATTAATTTCGAAAACAAAAATTCATGAAGTGGTAACACTAAAAGCATTTGATAACAAGTATAAAGTAAAGAAAAGAAAAGAAAATGTATAACAAAAACAAAATCAGTTGAAATCAACATCAACGTTACACATTTTGTTTTCTTTTGTTTACTTTTTACTTGTTATCAAATGCTTTTAGTGTTACCAATTTATGACATCAGATGTATTAAATTCACCAACGGAACGAAAAGAATCCAGTGAAAGCATATCAACGATTCAAACCGAATGTAAGCACTTATTTCAACGAAGTTCGTTTGCTCTTCGAAAAAGACCATGATTGTGTTTCGTCAGAGTTGTACGTGTTTACAAACCGGGTACTCGTGAATCCAAGATCGCTTAGGGATTGTTTTTGTAGTACTCAGTTGATTTCCTTAGTACATGTGTTTTCATTCGTGCATGTGGTAGTTTAACGAAGACTGCACAGTAGAGCTACGCAACGGTTAAGTGCGTCAAATAATGATCGGTGTTACTGAATTTTCTTTAATCGTTGCACAATATTGTTTAAAGATTTCAGAGAGATTCTCATCAGAACTCATCGGAATACCATGCAGAACAAGATCTCCTGATATGTTTTGTCTGGCGAGAGCATCGGCTTGCGATTTAAGATGTGAGTTGTCACTTTTAAGCTGTTGAGCTCTTACCATGGAAATTTCTTTTTGCAGTCCATCCAAGTGAGAGCAGTGACTTTCCACAGCATCAATACTGCTTTGACAGTTTAAGACCATGGTGTTGATAAGTGCAGCTTTATTAAAATCACGCTAAAGCAATTTTGTTTTGAATTCCATCACAGATATAAGCTCCTTATCGGTGGTAAACATGGCGTCAAATTCCGATTTCAGCTGAAAAACTATTGATGTTGTTATAGATTTTGTAAGCTCCTGAAAACGGCTTTCAATTTTATTCCATAGGTTGACTGACGACAGCGCCGATGCTGGAGACTCAGTGCGTGGAATATTTAGAATATTTTATGGAAAATAAAGTAACCTTTTTGACCTTTTAGCTTGTATAAATTTCGGATTACAAGTTATTTATCCCTAGAGGTAATTTGTAGGCCAGTACAGCACTTAATTAACCAGAAAAAAAAATTAAAACTTTCAAACTAAAACTTTTGCAACCATCTTCTGCGTTTGACAAACAAACATCAGTTAACGCTTACAGTTTCCTGTTACAATTTGTTTCCCAACTGACAATAAAGATATCCCAGAGATAGACACTAAATACGCGGGTGTGGATCTTGATAATGTGTGTTTTTCCCACGGTCGGTTGTACGTTGCATGTTCTCAGAAATCAAAAAATCAACCCTCAAAAGTTGACAAGGCGGACTGACGGAGATTGTTAAATCGTCTTAGGTTTTGGTCCTGATTATATATATATTTATATACTTTATACCATGGAAGCAAGGCAAGCACGGCCCGGCTAGTGACTTTATAAAATGGAAAATCATCATTTAACTTAATTTTTCTTCCGAAATTCAATAAATCTTAATATTTATTTTCGGAAGAAAAGAAAGAAAAATCAATAATTAAAAACAAGTTTGAAATGATGAAATGTGGAATGCAACTGGCTATTTCGTTCGAGCACTTTCGAAGGAAGTAGCGATAAAACAATGACAGGCAGGAGACATTGCGACGATGACTGAGTCAAGCGATTTCGCAATACCTCGATCGCCAATAAGTTTTATCGGACGTTTTTAAATGCTATCCAGTAGCTCCAATTATGTTATTTGTGCACTAGACCAGATATGAGCATTGTTCAAGTTTGAGACATATATATTTTTATATTTTATTATTATTTAGATCAGAAGGGGTGAAATATTTCTTACATCGATTGATGGAGCCTAGACATTTCGCAGTGTTCTTGGCGACGTCGAATATGTGGGCGTTCCAAAGAAGTTTGTCGTTGACACACGTACCGAGGATGGAAAGCCTTTCGATTTCAGCAATGCAAGTGCCATTCATAGATAATAACATAGTATTGAGGTTTCGCTTTAATGACAGAAGACAGCCTTGTGTTTTGGAATAAATTCTACTCTATTGGTTGTACCCCACTTAAGAATGCTGTCAAGGTCAAAATTTAGTGACCTTAAAAACGTTGCCGTTCTAGCTGCACGACCGAAGATGAGGGACCTGAATCATACAACGAATATGGAAACCTAAGGGTGCTGTCATCAGCAAAGGAAGGATTGGATTAGAGGTGAAAGACATGAGATCATTGATAAAAATGAGAAAGAAAAACGGAGACAAAACGGAGCATTGGAATACACCAGCATTTATTTGGTTAGTTGCCGACTTGAAAACAACCTGAATTGAACGCTCCGAAAGATAATTTCTAATCCATTGGAGAAAGGTATCATCGATTCCAAATGCACGCATTTTCGACAAAAGGGCTTGGTGCCAAACTCTGTCAAATGCCTTTGAAATATCAAGCGCAACGACCTTGCTTTCACCACCACGGTGAATAGATTGGTTCCACTTTTCTACTTTTCCACTTTTCACTGGGTCCAGATCGTGTGAAATGAAAACGATCGGATGTTTTTGAGCACGGTACATACATCGTTCCATCGGTAAAATAATGTTTGCTTTATCAACAAATTATTCAAAATTTTGACGCAGCGATTTTTGAAGCACTAAATACACTTTGCATAATGTAGTAGTAAAAAAAGAAAACCGGTCGGAGATACAACATGACACAACATTCATGCAGAGGACTACATTCTCCCGAAGACGAAATTGAAGAAACTAGCGGGTCCATCAGGAACTACAGACAACTCAGCAAACCGATTAAGTCAAAATCAGGGGCTGACAAAGCTTCAACTCAACATTAAAGAATCTTCAATTTCTTTAAGAAACCGAAGAAACTTTGCAGAACTACACAAAAGAGATACACGAGTATCAACAAAAATATTGATTGCACAATTGTGCAATTTAACCGAATTTCACAATGAGTTCATGTCAAACACATAATTTTCCCTGTCCTTAACTAAATAACATCAACCACATAGATAAAGTTGTTAACAATAGATTAATCGCTACCTACACCAAAGGCATCCAGACTTTGTTAAAGTAACAAGTAACGGGGACATCAGACAAAGAGCGAGCTAAGACTACTTCAATTTAAAATACCTTCATTTCGTGGTAGTTATATGGAGTAGCGGTCATTCCATTGCAAATATTTGGAATTACAGCAGAGAATATACCAAGCTTTGGACGTGTTACCACCCGAAAGGTAATAAAAGTAGAAGTGTGTAGATGACTTCAAGCACACAGTGGGCGATTTTTACATCAACTTTAGAAAGAATGCAGTATGCTATTTGTAAAGGCAAACATTTCATATATTCATGACATGTATTTATAAATTACACACCAACTGAAAGTTGTCAACAAATAAAACAAACCACGATTTGCTAAAATTGTTTACGTCATTCCGAAATCTTTAGGTCTTTCTTTCATCTGTTTGGACAGTGCCTTAGCCTTTTTCCGTCGTTCAGAAATTTTAGCGACGACTAGAGGACTTTTCTTTAATACATTGCGCCTACTTTGTAGCTTTTCAGCTACTTCGCAACCGCTTTAATTCGCCGGGTTATTTCAATTTATCCAATTTGGCAAATAGTTTCTATTCAGACGGAATCGGTAACATACATTCGGACGCAGGGGTCGTCAAATTTGGGTTGGGGAATATCGAGTTCTCCTTCGCCAGTACAGATAGCCGACATCGGAAAGCTCAGGGTGGTGCAGATTAACTTGGACCACTCTCAAGCTGCCACCAACGACCTGCTGCTATTCATGATGGAGGAGAGCGTGGACGTGGTCTTAGTCCAGGAATCGTGGCTATGCAAAATTAACCCCATAGGTACATTGTCGAAAGCGACGCTTGTCAACGAAACAGTCAATCTTATCACCATGACCTTGCCAAAAACCCCGCCCCTGTAGGGTACCTGTGTAAGGAAGACAATAGCTGGACATCTAGGAGACTCTTGATCTGCTCCTCGGAACACACTTTCCAGGATGCACAATCCCAGAAAGTCTGCTACACAGTTCTGACGGCAGCCCCCTCATTTCTGGATGAAAAACTGGCTGTCATCAGAGACTTTACTAGCACGAATAGAATAACATGGGCTCTTCAATCCTTTCAACCATTCAAGTCGGCCCGACCGGACGGTATTACATCTGCCATGGTACAAAAGAGGAGTAAAAGGCAATCTTCCGTGGTTGCCTTATACTTGGGTTTGTTCCTGATTGGTGGAAAGAGGTGAAGGTGGTCTTCATTCCCAAAGCAGGGAAACCCAGTCACTCCACATCCAAGGATTACAGGCCAATTAGCCTTTCATCTCTTCTTTTGAAAACACTAGAAAGGTTATTGGACCTGCACCTAAGGAACATTCTCGAAACAACCGGTGCTCTGGAAACAAAGAATTTACGTTGGCGGCCTTTCTGGACATAGAAGGTGCATTCAACAACTTGAAAATTATATCCTCACTTGAGGATTAAGGTTTATCACAGTTCCTAACAAACTGGGTTAGGACTATGCTTAACAGCAGCCTAGGGGACTGTGCGATTAAGAAAAACTTTAATCGTGGAACACCGCAAGGGGGAGCCATATCTCCTCTACTGTGCAACATCTCAATTAACAACATTCTTATATCTCTTGTCAGACGAGGTATTAATATAGTCGCTTATGCGGATGACATAGTTGTACTAATAACAGGAAAGTACCTTTCCACCATTGGAGATATTATGGAATCTGCATTATCAGAACTATCCAAATGGACGGAACACAACGGTCTTGCGGTTAATCCGATAAAGACCGAACTTATTCTGTTCACCACCGAAGCTTAAACGTGTCCGACTCATTCTTTCAACCGAGGCCAAATACCTGGGTGCGGTATTCCCTTCCAAATTGAACTGGAAACGGAATACGGAAGAAACGACTTCATGCCTTTTATGTAGAACAACCTTTGGGAAAAACTGGGGCTTACAACAGAACATTGTACACTGGCTGTACACGGCGATTGTGAGACCCATTCTTACCTACGGTTCAGTTGTCTGGTGGGAGGCGGTTAAAACCAAATCCTTTCTTAAGAACCTGAATAAGGTGCAGAGAATCGCTTGTTTGGGTATAACAGGTGCAATTAAATCCACACCGCAACTAGGTCTGGAAACGCTATTAAACCTGCAACCCAATTGAGCTATTCACTAAGAACACGGCAGCCAAAGCCGCTCTCAGATTAGAGAGAAAGAATTTGGAAGCCTGGTTATTAAGGACACTCAAGCATACCTGACATCTTTGATCGGAAGGGACTCATGACACTTACTGATTACAAGAAATTTCAGAAAAATTTCAGAATCACTATACCCCAAAGACAGGACTGGAACTCACCCAGCACCATCATTAAAGGTATATCCGTTAATACGAATGGTTCAAAAACAGGAAAAAGGTACAGGAGCTGACGTATTCTCTGAAAGACGTTTCGACTGCCCGATCACTGCAGTGTCTTCCAAGCTGAGATTTACGCGGTTAAGAAAGCAGCAAAGACTATCTTATCGATTGAACTACCAGCAATGAAAAAAACCATCTATGTGGACAGTCAAGCAGCACTGAAGGCAATCGGCTCCAACCTTGTTAATGCGAAATATGTTACAGATTGCCTCTTGGCACTCAGGGCTAAACGTCATCGCTCAGTTCTACTCTGCCGGGGTCCTGGACACGTTGGGGTGGAAGGGAACGAAAAAGCGGACGAATTGGCCAGATACGGCTCTGATATGAACCCTCGATTAGCGGACAGAGAGGTGCTACCGCCTTTCAACACAGCTTAGACTTTTATTGACGGCGTCACCACACAATTGGCTAAGGAACAATGTTGCAATACCAACGGTTGCGTCACAACCCGTAGTCTGTGGCCTGTTGTTGACACCAAAAGATCAAAGTCCCTTGTCTCTCTTAATAGAAGTCAAATCCGGATGCTTGTCGGGTTATTAACCGGACACTGCATCATATGAAACATGGCTAAAAGGCTAGGGCTCTTTGCAAATGACATCTGCAGAAGCTGCAGAGACAAGGAGGAAATAGAGTCCGTGGAACATCGTCTATGCCACTGCCCAGCTTTACAAGAACGCCGCTCATCATGCATGGGAGCACGGTTCTTCGAAAGTCAGGACGACTTGGCTAGGATAACTCTATCAGACATAAAACTATTTCACAACAGATCGAAGTGGTTACGTTAGTCACATGTCCTTACATGTTTGAATAGGGTACTCACAAAGTGCGGTAAAATTGTGTGCAGAAACGAGTTGAAGATCCGGCACACAGATGAGGAATTAACCAGATAGTCAACTCGAGAGCGAATCTCTCACGTTGCCTACAAGCTAAGTCGAACTGATAAGCCCCACATAATTTGCACTTATATGGACTTTTACGTGCAAATCAAATGGGAATCACGCACACATTATTCGAATTATATGGGGCTAATGGCCGCGCCCATGAAATGTCATTTTTTATAGAAAGAAGTTGGGAACAGTTGATGAATTTCAGCAGATTACAACTCACAATTTGGGTGTGTAAAATAAACATGGTCATTATGCGGTGAATATGGATTGATAAAAACATACTTACCACACAACTAATAACATAATAAGATATTATAATATTAAGAATAAAGCTGTGTTTTAACTAATTTATTCTAATTTTTAATGAAAAATAATCAAAATAATATTGATTAACGTGACATATATATAATAAGTAAGTTCATCATACATTTTCGGTTGACAATAAATTTAAGTATAACTATACTAGCAAGGATTTCGTAGATTATGGATGGTTATATTGAAGCAGTTAAGTAACTCTACACAATTGAACACTTGTTTAAAACATAATCCAAATTCTTACAAATATTATTTTTGGTACATCAAAACACTTTTTTAACAAAATTTGCAATTACTTCCTAGTAGTAGTAGTAGTAGTAAATTGTTTTGTTTATTTTCATATAAAATAAAATTACAAAACATTATTACTTGACAAATAAAAACTGTTAAAAAAAGTGGCCAAATAATTCAATATATATGTAACATAATGTGCATGCTTATTTATGATATGTACTCAAATACCAAACATTTTCGTAATGTACTCAACTACCAAGCATTTTCGATAAAAAAATGCACCCCCAATATATTTATGCAGTGCATTCCAGCTACCTTTTTTTCTCGTTCTTCCGTCTATCGCTTACTTTAAATTTTAAAATGAAGCATATTAACTTATATAAAAAATTTCAAAACCGCCTTAGAAAAGAAACGGCTAAGAAAATTGATTGACTAAACGTACAAATTTTGTAACACAAAATAATTTAAAGAGGATTACAAATACTTTTTTTTCACTTTTTTTTATCCATGCACGGAACCCAAATATATACATATATTCATTAAACTTTCATATGTTGAATAAAAACAATCAAATAATAAATAAATAATAAATCAAAGAATTTAATATGTATATATATAAAAAAACCATTGCAAACTATTTATTACAAATATTTTACACCCAAACATTACTAGTTTAGTAATATTTATGCAATAATACAATAAAATATGCATTTTATCTCATTTTATTAACCAAAATGGAAAAGTACAAAAACCCAAGAATGTTTATTTTTGGGCAGATAAAAAATAGAGAACTATTTCTTATAACCGCAAAAAATATTCCAACTAAATTGTAACAACTTTATTGGGTAACACTAATTTTTTGCTTCTTTATAAACATTTATATTAAAATAAAATAAAAAGTTGAATCACATAAACTCAACACTTCGCAGAATTTCCTATTTCCCAACACATCCGTCGTGACCAGCTGTTTTGTTGTTGCGATTTGAATATATTGCAAAACTCCCCACAATTATTTTTGGCGGGTAATCTAGTAAATTAGATCTAACTTCATGGGTCTGGCTCACACGTATTCACAGATGGGAAAATTGAGAGAGGATTTTTCGGCTGTCATTAAATATTTTTTGCGGGTTGAAAGTGATAGGGGATTGCAGAGTTGACTATCTGGTTAATTCCTCATCTGTGATCCGGCATTGATAAGCTCACACATCTCAGTTGGTCAATGGCGTCCACATCTCTCACTTAAAAGAAATTACAATTACCTTTATGTTTTTCAAAACATTTTCAACACGGCAGCCACGTTTCTTTTCTTTTACAATAAACTCTGCCGAATGAATCAAAATTAAATCTGACAACCAAAGGTGTGCTACAGCTTTGAAGATCCGGCATTGATAAGCTCACACATCTCAGTTGGTCAATGGCGTCCACATCTCTCACTTAAAAGAAATTACAATTACCTTCATGTTTTTCAAAACATTTTCAACACGGCAGCCACGTTTCTTTTCTTTTACAATAAACTCTGCCGAATGAATCAAAATTAAATCTGACAACCAAAGGTGTGCTACAGCTGTCTATGTCAGAGTGTGTTGAACAACGTTGCTCAACGTGCGATTCTTGGTGTAGTCTAGTGCACGAGGATATCAGGGCGTGCGTCAACTCAACGCGCAACCAATCAAAAATGTTGTTAAACAACTCAAGCAACGAAGTTTCTCGCCAAAATGAAACCAGTTGATCAACTAGGTGAACGGGGTTATTCAACAATTTTATGCGTTGATGAACTAGGTGTACGAGGTTATTCAACAATTGGATGAGTTGATGAACTAGGTGTACGGGACTTGCAACGCGTTGAACACAAACATGGTAGAATTTTAACCTTATTGCGTTGCTCAACACGAGAAACTTGAGTTTATACAGTAGTGTTCGAGGGTATTCATACTTTTGAGTTGAATAAAGAATTGGACGAAGTTGGTTAGATGGGTTGGGCACCTAGTGGACGACCGGCATAAGTGCCATTATTCTTTTCCTAGTGGAATACAGACGTTGCAAAAGTATCGCGAAGAACAAGTGTGCCCAAATTCAAGCTAAGTGTATGGAGAGCCTGTACCAGGAGTTGGAAAAGGTATCTTCTTCGCCTGCTGATAGGAACCAGGTAACCCACGAGCTTCGACAAAGCACGATTGCGATTGGGGTTACCATCGTCGCATTGTTTGGCAATATTTTTTATTCCGGTTTATTTTTCGCTTACTTTTGCTTGAGTGGGTAATAATAATAATTTTGCATTTTCTTTTGAACTACATATTTATCGAATTGTTTTAATTTTTTTCTCTATCGCCTATTACGGTGTTGGGCAATATTAAGTACTAAAAAAAATTATTTTTTTTTAATTTCCTTGCTACGACTTACGATCGGTTTGGTTTTTATTTTTTTTTCACAAGCTTTTGATAAGTTTTTCGAATTTGAACCTTGGGATTGTCGTTCAGCTTATTGTGTGAATTCTTAAAAATTCTTTGGGGGTCATACGGTTTTATCCCTATATATATGTACATTTGGTGGTGAATTTTGGGGAAATAATTTTAGTGGTTTCTTGCCAATTTGGTTTCAACTTGCTATATTTCTCTTCCTTTTGTAACAAAATACTAAACGCCTTCTTCCTTTTAGTCTCGTGGTTGAACAATATAACTAACGTTGAATTTTATCTTGTTCGCTTTTGAATTTCGTTTGTGGGTTTGACTTTTCGCTTCTTGTGGCGAACAGCGTATTTTAAATTGTGTTTTTCTCTTCTACATATTCTGTTTCGGTTTTTCGCTCGGTTTTCTTTTTGGTTGTCTATTATGTTCAAAATGGAGATTAATAGATTATCGGCCGACGAGCTGGCATATGAAGTCGAGGCTCGGAGACTTCCTACAGGCACAGTAGATGCGATGAGGAAGTCACTGAGAGCTGCGCGTATGCTAGAGCGTCGAGGTTCGATGGGAGGGTTAGAGAAAATTACCCATTTACCTTCGAACAGGACCGGGACGCGGTTAGGGGAAAACTCGTAGAAATATACACCCTTTTGAAAGAGCCTCCAAGTGATCCTAAGTCAAAGGAATTCTTGAAGATTCTAACAAAAATTGAATGGGCAATGGGTAGGATCGATCGCTCGATCCCAGAGGGCAGTGAAGAGGTCGGGGAGAAACTCGACCTTAGGTTCGAAATCATCACTGCCTTAGGTAAATTAACCTCAGGTAATGAAGAGGATGAAGAGGGTGGTGAATATGACTCTGAAGAGGGTCAGAAAACTAAACAACCACCGCAGGTTGAAACCTTGCCACCAGAAGAGATGACCCGGGACCCTTCGCAACCAACGACGTCCACCTTTGCCAGAGAAAGGGATTCTCTTGCAAACGTTGGTGAGCGAAGTGAGCGTTTCGAAGGTGAACAACGTTTGGCAAGGGAACAACAGTTCACCTCTGAACGCTTTGAAAATTTATCCAAGTGGAACTTGAAGTTTTCGGGGGATGGTGCTTCCGTCAATGCCTTCTTGGAAAGGGTTGATGAACTTCGCGAAGCAAGGGGGATCACTTTTACTCAACTTTACAGGTCAGCAGTGGAACTTTTTGATGGGAAGGCGCTTCTTTGGTTTAGGGCGATTAGGAGGTCGGTCTGTTCTTGGCAAGAGCTGGTGAGGGAGTTGAAACTGGAGTTTCTCCCTCCCAATTATGATGATCTTCTCCTAGAAGAGATCAGGCGGCGTACCCAGGGGAAGGAAGAATCGATAGGGGTATATGTTGCTACAATGCAGAACATGTTTGGGAGACTTTCAGAACCGATTTCGGAGATGAGAAAGCTCTCAATTCTGCAAAGAAACTTGGCACCGTTCTTTCGGACGCAACTGGGCTTGGTGGATCCCAGATGTGTCAATGATTTAGTGGTGCTGGGTAGAAGATTGGAGACGGTGCGGGCAAATGTCGAAACATTTGCTCCACCTCCAACAAGTCGCAGCAGACATTTGCTGGAGCCAGATTTGGCATACATCAGCACGGAAGAACCAAGGGTTTCGGTTGTCACTCAAGACAACCAGCAGCGTCGGCAACTGCGTTGTTTCAACTGCGGTAATGAGGGCCATTTCGCTAATAGGTGTTCCGCTCCTAGGCGTTGTTTCGGTTGTGGTACTGTGGGGATTTCCAGAAGGGATTGCCGACGTTGCTCGGGAAACGCCCAACGGACTCCTGGGTCAGCAGGACAGGAGCGCCGTCGGAATTAACTAGGTCGCCTGCTGGCGACCAGCTGGATAATTCTCGGGTTCATTTAGGCTTTACGTTGGAGGCAAACGGAAACGATAATCGGCCATTTTTAAATATCTCGGTCTACGGGATCCAGTTCGTCGGTTTGCTGGATTCGGGTGCTTCACGCACTATAATTTGTAGGGACGGGTGGGAAACTTTGAAGAATTTAGGGTTAGTTTTGTTGAGGAGTAGGATTAGTTCAGTAGCTTTAGCGGACGGGGCAGGCATAGAGGTCCTGGGCGTGGTAGGGCTCCCAATTGTGGTACAAAATAAGTCGGTTTTCTTAGAGTGTTTGGTCATACCAGCTCTACCCCATGTCATGATCTTAGGAGCAGATTTTTGGGCTCTGTCGGGAATCGTCCCGGATTTAAGATCAGGCGTGTGGAATTTTTCGAGTCAACAGGTGGTTGCCTCGATCTCCGTCATTAGGGAGAAGTCCGAGTTGGACGATGCCGAAGTAAGGCAATTGGAATCGATGGAAGAACGAATCTTCAGGGAAATGCCAGAGGGCCTAGGTTGTACCCAATTGGTGGTGCATAAGATTAGGACGTCGGCCGAACCGATTAAACAAAGATATTACCCTGTTTTGCCTGCGATGCAGGTTCATATCGATAAAGAACTAAAAGAGATGCTAGACGCGGGAGTTATTGAGAAATCAAACAGTCCGTGGGCATCTCCGATAGTTCTCATTAGGAAAAAAGACGGTTCGTTTCGGTTTTGTGTCGACTATAGGAAACTTAATAATGTTACAGCTAGGGATGCTTATCCACTACCCTATATATCAACGACCCTAGACAAACTTCGAGATGCGAAATATCTGACTTCTTTGGATATTAAGTCTGCCTATTGGCAGATTCCAATGGAGGAAGAATCGCGACCGCTCACAGCCTTCACGGTGCCGAATAGGGGCCTGTTCCAGTTCAAGCGAATGCCTTTCGGCTTACACAACGCACCGGCGACGTGGCAGAGATTTATCGACAGCGTTCTTGGTGCCGATCTCAAGCCACACGTATTTGTGTTTTTAGACGATATTATAATCGTCACCAACAATTTCCAAAAACACCTTGAGATACTGGAGGAGGTCTTTAAGCGACTTTGTGCAGCGGGATTGAAAGTAAGCATAGAAAAATGCAACTTTTGTAGGCCGTCACTTAAATTCCTAGGTTATGTCGTTGATCGAAATGGACTACACGTCGACCCAGATTAAGTGGAAAGCATGGTTAGGATTCCTGCACCAAAAAACGTGAAGGAAGTTAGGAGCTTTGTAGGGACAATTTCTTGGTACAGACGTTTTGTGCCAAACTTCGCCGAGTTAGTTAGACCTTTAAGAGATTTGTTAAAGAAAAATAGGAGGTTTATTTGGTCAGTAGAATGTGAGGATAGCTTTCGAAAGGCGAAAGAATGTCTTGTGACAGCACCGATCCTGACGTGTCCGGATTTCCAGCGACCTTTCGTGGTGCAAACGGATGCGTCAGACTTTGGTATCGGGGCAGTTTTGTCTCAAGAATTCGGGGAAGGGGAGAAGGTTATTTGTTATCTAAGCAGGTCACTCAATAGATGTGAAAGGAACTACTCGACTACCGAAAAGGAGTGCTTGGCTGTACTATGGGCGATCAAGAAGTTGCGACCGTACATCGAAGGCATTCGGTTCACGGTCGTTACTGATCATTACTCTTTGGTATGGTTAAGTAATCTTAAGGATCCGTCGGGTAGGTTAGCTCGCTGGGCGGTAAGACTTCAACAATTCGATTTCGAGATCGTCCACAGAAAGGGGAAGGAACATGTCGTCCCAGATATGTTGTCGCGGGGAGTTCCGGTCGTTGCCGAGATCTCTAGAGTGGATATGGACCCTTGGGTGGCGAAGATGACTTCGGCAGTTGAGTCAAACCCACTGGCATACCCAGCGTGGAGGGTGAAAATGGTCGTTTGTACAAGTTCATAAAAGCGAACCATATAGTAGTCCATGAGACTAATAACCAATAGAAATTGGTAGTAGGGAAAGCAGGTAGAGCGGGTGTTTTGGCTGAATGTCATGATAACCCGTTAGCAGGACATATGGGGGTTCGAAAGACTTATGCTAGAGTGGGGGAAAAATACTACTGGCCAAAAATGAAAAGGGATATTACGCGTTATGTTAAAAATTGTACTGTTTGCCAACAAGTGAAGCCGGTGAATGCGAGATTGGCTGGTCTTATGAAGGAGAGAGTAGGGATTTCAAGGCCTTGGGAAATGATTTGTGTAGATCTGGTAGGCCCACTTCCCAAGTCCGGTAGGGGGTTCATTTATATTTTGACTGTGGTAGACTATTTTACAAAATTCCCATTATTATTCGCGTTGAGATCTGCTACCGCAAAAGCAGTCTGTAAGGAGCTGGAAGACAACGTCTTCCTATTATTTGGCGTTCCGTCGGTGGTCGTGTGTGACAACGGCCCACAATTCCGAAGTAAGGAATTGAAAGCGCTTTGCCAGGCGTACGCGTCACAAATTAAATACACAGCGCACTACCATCCGCAGGCTAATCCTGCAGAGCGCATCAACCAGATAATAAAAACAACGCTGAGAGCGTATGTTTCGGAGAATCATCGCAGCTGGGACTCCCAGTTACCAAAGGTGGCGTGTGCAATACGCACCGCCCAACACGACGTTTTAGGTTTAACTCCATATTACGCGAATTTCGGGAGGGAAATGATAACGAGCGGGCGAGTATCGTCCCCCACACGCAAACACTCCGAGGGTAAAGAACCGGGCGACGATGAAGGAACAACCACTTTGAGTAGTAGAGGGGGTTCAGGTAGTCGGAGCTTAGATTTAGTTGGGGACGACACTGGGGAGAACGATAGGTCGACAATAGAAGAAAGATTTCAGGAGCTAAGATCAGATATAGGTAGGAAGTTAGCGGCGGCAGCCAAGAAGTCCGCGAAAGCCTACAATCTCCGACGGCGAGATGTTCAATATCTCCCGAACGAGATCGTATGGCGAAGAAACTTCGCGTTATCAGAAGCCGCTAATTTTTACACCGCGAAACTTGCTCCGAAATTTATCGGACCGTTTAGAATCAAGAAACGCGTTTCTCCCTGGACCTACACTCTGACCGACGATAACGGTAGAGACCGCGGTACCTGGCACGTGAAGGACCTTAAGCCCTATCACAATGCCACCGAAGACTAGTCTAAAAGTCCCTAATAACGTAGCTTATTTCAACTTTTTTGCAATTTACGTTTGCTTTTCTCTCTAGTCGTATTTAAGTTCTAGTCGGGCGAGTTGCCATTGATGAAAATTCTGTCCGTCGTTGTTTTGTTTACCTTAATCTTTGGAAATGGCTTGGGTTTCTCTGTAAACCAAGCACATTTCCTAGGAGGTGAGGGTGGGGTTTGTCGCGGTAAAATTTACCACGACAAGAAGCACCCTTCGGTCCCTTTCTTTTCCCGACCCTTATCCCTCTCTTTATCGGTTCGCGCCCCAAGGCCGTAAGAAGTGGAAGGGCAGCCATGGCCTCATCAACCAATGGCCCACTTCGTTCGAACCAGGGGAGAGCAACCACCACAGGTGAACCCGGGGGACTCAGGACGGCCCAGGAAAGACGGACGGTCTACTGGCCTAAATAAAGTGATAGAGCCTATCCGAAGGTGAGCCGGGCGGACGGCCTGGAGACTCCCAACGGATCAGCGAGTCTAATCGGACGGACGGTCCGCAACGGTCGAGTGCCACCCAACAAGGCACAACAAGAGGCAAGACGGACGGTCTGGGTGCAAAGCCAAAGCACTCCAACGCGTGTAAAAGGGTGTGGGCGGACGGCCCTTGTCATCAAACCACCCTAACACATTTCATAACGCCCCAAAGGCACACATTAGCAATTGTGGAGCACGGGCGGACGGCCCAGAGTAAATAAGCTCCAACGAAAATTGCAAAAGAACTACCACCAAAACGGTAGGGAGTCAGGTTCGATGAGGGAAGGGGAGACGATCCCTTCTGTCCAACTCCACCATGGGGAGCACCGGAGGAGCAGCAGAGGAGTGCGGGCGGACGGCCGAAACATTGCGCACACTCATATTACCCAAAAGCTGAAATGCGTGACACTTAACGCACCACCGGCCCCAACTGTCAAATGGGGTCAGAACAAAGCGTGGACACACACCACCGGCCCCAGCTGTCATACGCCAAGTTTGGCCAACGAACGAACACGAGTGGCCGTCAAGGCCGTTCCAACAAATAATCTATCCAGTAAGGCCGAGAGCCCAACATATATATATTTTCCTACATGTAAGGTATGACACGCTATCGGCAATTCCCCATTCCCCAAATCTGCGCAAAATTCCACCAAACCGTAAGTTACGCGTTGTTTACTATACTTGGTTCCTTGTCCTCCTCTCGTAGCTGGGGTATGACTCATCACGTTGGGTGAGCAAGGGTTAATCGTCCTCCTCAGAATGTTTCGGGGTTTTTCCTCCACTTAGTGGGTGTGTGGTTACAAATTTAACTTCGTCCAGTGGGGACATTAACGCGTAGCTAACTTTTCAGGGAAATTTCCTTAGCGCTTTGTTTTCATGAGTCGGGTAAGCCAATCGGAATGGATTGGAAAGGTTGTTCCAGGTTGGTCAGAGAATTCACTGCAACCGGACTTTCCAGTTGCGGTGAATGGTAATATAAGAGCGAGTGGAAGTTGAAAGCGAAGGGGTAACGGAGAGCATTGGCACACCACTGCAAAAATTGCTTTGGAGTAGCTGGAAAGTGCCGCCCGTTGGTTCGCTAGTTTGAATGTGTGGGAAGTGGAATATATGGCGGACAACCACCCACACAGAGGGGGAAGTCCATGGCACGCCATACGTGAGATTCCACTGCCAATGTATGTATGTGAGTGTGAATGTTTTTTAAAAACAAAAAAAAAGGTACGGGACGATTAAAGGACGAGAGGAACATACATTGAGGAGGAGGAGAAGGGAACAAGAAGGATAAGTAGAGTGGAATAAATCGTTTTTTTTTTAATTGCAAAATTTTGGGTTTGGTTGGGTTTTGCTTTCGAGAATTCCCGAGAAAAGACGGGACACGCGACCCCAGTGAATCTTTTGCTTTGCTTAAATTTCGGGATAAGTGATAGCGGGTCACCCCAACGGTTTATGTAAAGAACTTGTGCTGTACCGCTAATCTTCAATTCGAAGAGGCTTCGCCGAAAATAAAAGACCGTACTCCAACGGAGAATTATAACGTGTTAAAACGGTCGTTTTATTTTACACTTTTCTTTTCTTTCGATTTTCAGTTTCCTTCGTTGCATTCGGATAATTTGTGACTTCAAGGTTTCACAATTTCCCAAAAAAAAAAATGTGTGGCGCCCATTTCGATTTTTAGTCGAAACAAATTCTTCTGATACCTTTGCCTAACTCTCCTAGTGAACGAACCCACACCTTCCACTCAGCTGCAGGGAATTAGCAAGATCTTTGCTTTCGTTGTATCTGATCTGTGGAGTGTGACAATCGGATTTGACTTTCGGGCGGTGGCGGCCGCAGTTTGTTTCTATTTACTTTTCGTTTATTCCGCCGGTAAATATTTTCTTTAGTAGTTTGTCTCGCGTTACTTTTTTTACAATAATTTAAAGTGCAACAAAGGGAACAACAATTTTCAAGATTGCCGCACAGAGAAGAAGAAATGCTCAGCAAATTCGTTCGCCGAAGTTCATTAGCAATGCTGAAGACCAACTACTTGTGGACGACGAAAAAATGTTACACAGGTGGCGAGAGTATTGCGAGCATCTTTTAAACGAATAGTTTAACCAGCTGTATTTTCCAGGAGCCGCCCCCAACAATGAAGAAGTGACCGACATAATAGTCGAAAAAGTTGGGAAAGCGGTCAAGAACTCCAAGAAGAGAAAAGCGGTTGGGCCGGATGAGATACCCAGTGAGTTCTGGAAAAAAATTGGAGGCATTGGGCTCAGATGGCTGATGATTCTTACCTCCAAACTCATGAGAGATGATCCAATGCCCAATCAGAGGAGCGAAAGTTATCTTCTTCCTTTGCACAAAGGAAAGGAAGATACGCGAAACTGTGATAAATACCAATTAATACGGCTGTCTGATGACCAATGCGGGTTTGTCGCGGGTAGTTAAATCAACCACAGATGCAATCCAAAGTATAATGCATATGATTCTGGTTGATTTTGAAAAAGCATTCGATAGACAACCAAGAGATTTGATATGGGTAGCGCTAAGACAACGAGGAGTTACTGAAACCTACGTACAGATGATCATGGACATGTACGAGGGAGCGAAGACAAAAGTCAAATGTCGCGCAGCAGTCAACGATGGATTCCCAATAAAAGTCGGTGTTCACCATGCAAGTGACTTAAGTCATTTGCTCTTTATTACAGTCCTAGATTATCTGCTTGAGGGAAAAGCGACGGACAGCGACAGGGTGCATCAGTTACTCTTTGCTGACGATGGAGCCATCATAAGTGATGATCAGACTTTTCTGCAACGAGCACTTAATGTTTGGGTAGACGCTTTAGAGGGAAATAGATATCGTATAAGCCAAAAAAAGACGGAGCATCTGTACTGCCCATTCTCTGACCCAACCCATTCCAGACATTTATTTGAATGGGGTGGTGGTTCCCAAGTGTGAAAAGTTCAAATATCCGGAATAAATGATCAACAGCGAAGCAACCGTTGATGACGACATAAATCATCGTGTAAGCGTAGGGTGGATGAAGTGGCAGGAAAACTCTGCCATCTTTTATGATCTAAAAATGTCCCCTAAGCTGAAAGGAAGGCTCTACACGGCAGTTGTGCGTCCGGCGCTCCCATGAGGGCAAATTGACAGCAGCTGAGATGAAGATGCTTCGCACGACAGCAGGAAGTTGATCAAATTAGAAGTTCCAGAATCCGATGAAGCCTTCACGTCAAAGAACCCATTTTGAAAAAAATTGGAGCACGACCGACTCAGTTGGTTTTGTCATGTTCAGAGGAGGGATCCTACGAACCCCATCAAAAAGGCAATGGCATTAATGGTTCCCTTACAATCGCGTAAAAGAGGCAGGCATAAAAAATCCTGGATCACACAAATGCAGAAACACCAGCATTTGATTGGCCTCAATGATAAAGTGATTCAAAATCGGCAGGCCTGCAGATATTTTTTGAGGTCGAATCCCACAGGCGGACCAGTAAGAATGCAGTGAAGTGGGAGGGTTATGATCCCTATAATCCTGATCATAATCTCGTCGTTAAATGGATAGAAGAAGATTCTTTTCCTATCGTGTCATCGCCGTTTATAAACGTATTTATGTAGCTTACCAACTAATTTTAATTTTATTTATCTAAATTCCATGTCCATTACTGCTTTATTTACAGAAGCCCTAACCACGACAGACATTCGACTTATAATGAGTTTGATGCACTGTCTGATTCCATCACCATAATTGTAATTCGGCGATTTCAATATACACAATTCAAGTTGGCTTCGACATTCTGGACAGACAACACCCGAAGGAGGGTATGTCGAGATTTTCGCTGAGGTTAATAATTTGAACCAGGTTGTAAATGAGCTTTCACGGATACTGGGCATTAGCGGTCAAAACGCCAACACTATGGACTTGTTTCTTACCTACCGCCCTGATAAGCACACTTTAAAAAATGTATTATCGCCTCTAGTTTCATAAGACCATTGTATCATATCGGGGAATTTCTCGTACTTCAACCACACATTTAAAGAACAAGCTTCAAAAAGAACCGTGTGGCAATACGAGAAAGCCAATTGGGATGCTTTAAACGGGTTCTTTATGAGTTTTAACTGGACGTTGTGCTTCCTCGACAAAGACGTGCCGTTGCCGATATGATTACAAGTAAATTTTACCTGGGTATGCTTTATCCCATCCAAAGTAAAAAGTAACAAACCTAAGGAAACGCGTTGTGTGACATGAGCTGTAAAGAAGCAATCAGGGCTAAAAAGGTAAGTTTTCGGAAAACCGAAAGAAGTTCAAACGAGCCAGAAATGACTGCAATGCTTAAAATCGTGTCAAATTCTCCAACGACCAAAAGTTGAGGCAAAAAATAGTACAAAGTCTCATCGGCAATAACAACTTTTGGTCGTTAACAACACTCGGACAGTGGCAATAGTACTTCAAGGTCGTGGCATACACAAATCGCTGGTCCAGATGGTATTTCCCCTATCGTTCTAAAGAGGTGTTCTTTTACGCTGGTAAAACCACTGAATAAGCTTATCTGTTCTATTCTTCAGGGCTCTTTCTGAAAAGATGGAAAACAGCATTTGTACAGTCAGTCCCAAAAATAGGCGAATCTCCCTCTCTATTCTTCTACCGACCAATTGCACTAAAGTCCCTTTTTTCCAAGGTCATGGAAACGCTGATAAATAGTGAGCTTATGAAATATCTTCAATCCCGAAAACTTTAGAATCGATGATAATTTGTTTTGGTCGGCTCCAAGTCTGCAACTCACCAAATAAATGCTGGTGTTCGCCAAGGCTCCTTTTTGTCCCTGAATCCCTTTCTCATTGATCTCCTCTCTTTCACTTCTAATCCAATTTATTTCTTTGCTTATGACAGTATGCTTAGCTTCTTATATTCGTTTTCTGATTTACGTCCTTCATCTTCGGGTGTGGTAAGCTAATGGTAAGCTAATAAAATTCTGACTTTGACAGCATACTTAAGTAGGATAAAACCAATAGAGTAGAATTTAATGCTTCCACAACACAATGCTGTCGTCTGTTATTAAAGCGAAAGTCCAATACTCTGCCATTATCCGTAAATGGCAGCTGCATCGCTGAAACCGAAAGGCTTTCCATCCTAGGTATGTGCGTTAGCGACAAACGTTAGAACGGACACATATTCAACGTCGCCAAGAACGCTGGGAAATGTCTAGGCTTTAAACGGTGCAAGAAATATTTCACCCCTAGAATTTATTAGGCGTTTATCTGTCCATCTGGTCTGGTGCACCAATTACATATTTGGAGCTGTTGGATAGGATTCAAAAACCTGCGATGAAATTTATTGGCGAAAGGGACATCGCGATAGTGTACAGACATTTAAAACCAACTTGTATCGGTATCTACCTTTCTCTAATCTTCATTTCCCTAATGGCCGCACTGTGTTACTTTATTATATTGCCGGTCGTCCACTACGTGCCCAGCTCATCAATTTTATATTCATCGCATTCAATTCTAGTATACGAGGCTCTCAACTTTGTTTATCCAATGCGTTGGAGATGGTTTTTATCGTTGCTCAACGCGTTGTTCAACAAGTGCACGTGTGGTGGTGGTGGCTCTTATTGCTGGTTGGATATGGTTGCGCATCGTGTTGATAATGTGCAATACATTATCTGTTCAAAGCGTTGTTTTTTAATTATTCGTTGGTTGTGAGCCGCCATTGATAAACAAACATACACACACACACATCTTACACATATGAGTTGTCAATGGCGTCCACATCTCTCACTTAAAAAAATATTATAATTAGCCACATTTTCTTTTTTTAATCGGGCTCCTTTATTTTTTTCGCAAGACCTTTTCAACACGGCAGCCGCGTTTCTTTTCTTTTCTATTAAAATAAACTTTGCCGAATGAATAAAAATAAATTAAAATTAAATCTGACAACCAAAGGTGTGCTACAACGTTGAACAACGTTGCTCAACGTGCGATTCTTGGTCTAGTGTACAAGGGGTAATCAACGCGTACGTCAGCTCAATGCGCAACCTCATCGAAAATGTGGTTAAACAACTCGAGCAACCGAGTTTCTCGCCACAATGAAACCAATTGATCAACTAGGTGTACGAGGTTATTCAACAATTGAATGCGTTGATGAACTAGATGTACGAGGTTATTCAACAATTGGATTAATTCATTAACCGAATGGCGTGCGTTTATGCACTAGTGTACGGGGGCTATGAATATATTTGAGTTGAATAAAGAATTGGACAGAGTTGGTTGAATGAGTTGGGCACGTAGTGGACGACCAACATAAGGGTATCCAAAGTCGCTTTACTGCGCGTACATTATAAAAAAAATGTGGTCTGACTCCATTTTAAGAATTGTTTCCATGCTTTCTTACAATGAAATCGTTCGCCACTCTGGATAGATAACACCCGCAGGTGTGTGTACAAAGATCTAAACTTTGCTGATTTACATAATTTAACCCAGCTTGTGAAAGAGCCTACTCGGATTCCAGACATTGCAAATAATACCGCCAACACTTTGGACTTGTTTCTCACCTCTCATCATGATAAGTACTCTATTGAGATATTATCGCCTCTAGGCTCGCCGGACCATAGTATCATATCAGAAATTTGCTCGTCCTCCTCCCAAATTGAGTAAGAAAAGATTCCTACCCGTACTGTGAGGCAATACGAAAGCCAATTGACGCCCTCAACAGCTTCTTTCGGAATTTGAACTGGTCACTACGTTTCTTCGAAAGAGCCGTGGATGCTGCTGCTGATAACAAACATTATTCTCCATGATATAAAACTCTTTATTTGTAACAGAGTATGTTGTGGGTACAGTGGCTTAGTTGTTAAGTGCGTTGGACTACTAAGCGAGAGATCGCTAGTTCAAATCGCTACCAGCCCCACCTCTTGCGAACGTCTAAAAAAACATCCCAGAGTAAGAACAGTCATGAGATGCATCTACAAAATTAGTTGCCGTTCGTAATCGGCATTAAACTGTAGGTCCCTTCCATTCGTGTCAAAAATTATATCTTCGCACACACAGTGGTTGGAAGCTAGACTTTGGGTCCTATATAAGCCGTTTACGCGTAATATGTTTTTTATTTTCATATTAAAGATTCATGTTTCTAGTTTTGAGATCTTCTGGCAAAATATTTTTGTAAGCAATGGTTATTGCTCCACCTAGTTAACTGGAGCCTTTAAATTATGTTTACCAATATAAACAAAGATACATCTCTTTTATAAACACACACAAAAATAAAAATATAAGTCTTGAAAGCTTTAGTTTAAAAAGATCAGTTTACATCTACTTAATTACCAAGGTTTTCAAAAGCATGTCACAAGCAAATAAAATAATTGAAATCTGATTTAAAAAATGGTTACCTTAATGTAATTAGCATTGATGTAAGATGCTTCTAAATTTCCCTCTTCCGGTACCAACAGAACTCTTGAGTGCTCATTTGGAAGAATACTTTTGTAGCGGTTTTTTGTTTGCGATCCGAAGACCATTGGTTTCTCTTGATGATTTGTTGGCAGATCCCAAAACTCCTGATGTAAGTTTCGCAGTAAGCGTTTCTGTTCATCTTCTACGGGTAATTCAAATTGAATATCCGAACGTAAAACTAATTTCCATTTATCCTCTTCCAACTCTTCAGTTTTGGTTGGATGGTTCTCTTCTGCCGCCGCTGAAGTCGATGCATCATCTTCATTACCGTAACTTTTATCAAACATATAGTTAAGCTTCATCAGATCATATTCATTTAAAATATTTGAAGCATTCTGCAGCAGTTGTACATTCGCTAAATAGATTTTAAAGTCCTCGGACGTTGTTTGTGGTGAGAGTGGACGTGTAGAGATATTTCTTACACCTGTGCAAGAGCATAAATTGCTTTGTTTGAAATTTGGCATACATTTTTCTGACAGATTCGTGTCTTTCGTTTTTGGTAGATTTAGACATATTTCATCTACCTCTTGGTTTTTGAAATGTATTTCCTTTTCTTCTCCGATGATTAATGACAGAGGAAGTTGACAATATGGTTTTAAGTCGGACACCGATCCAAAGCAAGTCTTTGTTGAACTTCGAACATGAGCTTGGTTTAATCTTGAATACTGAGTCATACAGTTGAGATTGTTTAAATTCTCAGAGCTAAAGAACTTCCTTCCGGAATTGTTGCCCGCATTGTTCATGTTTATGACGTATGCGTTTTCTTGAGGGTGGTGTTGTTGGCTATCGTATTCTTCCTCTAACTGATTCGTATTTATACTGCTGAGGCTGCAGGCTGATCCACGTAAGTTGATGTTGGACACCGCCAAAGCATTGCTTTGTAGATTAATTGAGAGACTGGTATTGGAACCTCGTCGCTCAAGAAGCCCTCTTTTGGATTTTGGAAGCGGGTCTGTATTTTCATTGGTTGAATCTTTTATATGATGCTGGATTTTAAATGCTTTTTGCTGCTGCTGTTGCGATGGAATATTAAGAGAACTGTGGCTGTTAAAACGATTTAAATTCACACAAGGTGAGCCGTGAATGTTCAAAGTCAAACTAGTATTTGATCCACGTCTTTGTAGGAGATTTTTCTTTTCGACTGTACTACCACCGGTGCATATGTTTGCATTAACGTGAGAACTCACCGCACCACCTACTGCATTACTATTTTGTATGAAGGCTGATATTCCAACTGGATTTCCTTTCAAAAATAATGACTGGCACGTCTTAAACGAGCCCGGTTGGTTATGTGACAAATTATAAATGGAGTTGGACAGATTATATTGTGAATTGCTGCCCAAACTATAGTTGGAAGTACTTAATCCTTTGCTCAAACTGCCATATGAACCGTTTAAGTTTAAGGTAAGACTGTGGTTGGATCCTCTTCGCTGGAGGAGCGAACTTCTCACTGACCGTCCACTCGGTAAATTTGCCTGTTTTGCAACTGTATGACCTGCCGCTGTCGTTGTTGCGGCTGTAGAATCTTTTTCTAAATTTATTTCGTTATCTCTACTGCGGGTGGTGAAATCACTTAGTGTCATTACTTCAGGTAGCGTTTTCAAATTGCTGTTCGAAAGGCTTAGAAGTGTCGTGCATTTTTGAGTCTGGAGACTCGATCCAAGTAAATAGTCTGGACTGAGTTTTTTCATGTTTGCTACCGATAGCCTGCTATCTTCACCAAAGCTCGCATTGATTGTGTTATCATCATTTTCAGAAAAGTTTTCTTCATTTACCACGGCGACTTCGTCGATATTTAAAAAGTAGTTGTCACCGTCTTCCTCATCAGCTCCGGCCTCCTCCTTATCGTAGTCCGCATCATCCATAGTATTTTCATTGAATGAGTCTAACTTGAGTATAAAACCCTGTCTCTCAGTACTCTTGCTGTGATCAAAGGAAGATGTCGACGGAGTGGAAGATGTCGGGGACTTGGTTAAACTAAAATGTCGTCCTTTCGATTTGATCTGGGTTCCACCACTCATCGGCGAGGCTAATTTAGATCGATTCAAATGGTTTGCGTTCTTATGTACTGCTAGTTGTCTCTTCGGGGTGCCGGGCATCGATAGCGATGATATATGCAGTAGTGATACACCTAATGGACGATAATCAGTATTAGTGCCGCCAGGAATACCATCGTGTCGTTCTTCCACACAACGTTTCGATGTGGAGAATTTTGAATCGGATGAATCCAAAGATATGGCCTTTTGTATTGTTTGTACTAGTGTTGGTGTTTTGGGAGCGTCTTGTTTGTTCTGTTTTTGAATTGTGTTGACATCGTTTACATTCTCAATGCTTATAGTCAGATTGTTTTTATTTTTATTATTATAATCTGATTTGATTTGTATTTGGTTAAATTTTGATTTTAGTGCTGAACACTCTAGATTGTCATTTTTTGTATATTGCTTCAATCCAGACTGTGGAGTATGCATTATGTTCTTAGTGAAAAAATCGCTGGCCACTGGACCTGCTCTTTCAATAAGCTCTTCCACAGGTACACCCAAATTATCCTCGACCAATTTAGCACCTTCAGAATCTAAAGATATCGACTTGAGCCGCGCGCGTCGGGATGCCTGGCAATCCACTGCCGAGTTAGCAACCTTCAACTTGTCCTGCAGATTGTTCGATTGGGCATCATCTCTGGTAAAATTCACAGCAGATCTTAGTTTACAACCGTCAGGTGAAAAGCAGTCTACTTCAGGAAACTTAAAATAGTTACCATTTTTGTAACCGGCTGAACATAAAGAAGGGCTGGATTTTATAGTTGCATGATTCGAAAAAATCTCCGCTCGATCAATGATATTCGGTGAGAAGGAAAAGGTTGGAGATGCTTCCAAAATTCGTGGTGAATTTTGTTGCAATAGAACAATGTCACTGGTCTTCAATTTAGGAGAATACACCTCGCCGCCAATGGGAATTTCATTTTCCTTGTCACAATCCAAATTTGCTGTTCGATTTTCATAGACCTTTGGACTGCAACAATTTTGTCTATTAAATGAAAACTGGCGACCACTGTCTACAGCTGTCGGTGATGAATTTAGTGCAATGGCTGATATCGCGGAATGAATGGGACTCGAGAAAAGCTGTTCATAATTTTCAATATGAGACTTACATGAAGACCGGTTGGAAACCAAATTGGATATGTGGGTTCGCTGTGGTGAGCATGACCGTCGTTCATAGAGCGAGCAACGTCTTAATCTTCGAGTGGGCGATTGAATTGAATCAAAGGATGCATTTTTCGTTGGGCACACACGGCTGCCATTCGTATTTAATGATTTGGTGTTTAGCGCAGGTGAAATAGGTAAAAGAAGATCTTCATTCGAACATAAGCTCGTGTGGGGTGGTGATGGCAGTGGAAATTCAAAACGACTGCAACCCTCATCCATTGTGCCCAATGGCGTAAAATAAGGAGTACTCTTGTTGCTGCCGATACTCCTGTCCATGGGTTCTCCACTCGCGTCTATATTCATAATTTTAGTAAGATGCGCAGCTGTATGCCTTGTGATAATTTGAGGCTGTTGCCTTAAAGTTTTGTGCAAAACAAGAAGATTTCGTTTGTTTGAGATTAGGAAACCATAGTTCTCGATTTTCTTTGTTGCGATCTGTTTGGTTGACTTCTGCTTTACTAAATTGAAAATTGCATTCTTTATCCAATAAATGAGGAATGCTACCACTAGAAAGATGGCCACCAAACCAATTGCTATTCCACTAGAAAATTCGGTTGATGCTCCTCTCAGCAACAAGACATCAACATGATCTTTACCGGAATTTTCCTCCAAAATACTGGCCCTTCTCGTATTTAAAGACTTTTCCGATGGTATGTTCCAGGGAACACCTGAATCAAGAAGTGAATATTGGGCTTCTTTACTTTTCAATGACTTGAAATGACTTTTTACTTTTTGCTGCACATTTTTCTCTCCAGAATGAGTCTTTTGTTCTGTATCCTCCAAATATATAAATTTCTTCGGGCTACCACCGTTGTACGAAGGTACATTGTGTCGTAACTTAAGTTTCTGTCTTAATTTAAACAGTGAATTTTCGCTGCTTAATGTTTGTCGTTTGTCGTTCGTGTTTGCTATTAAATTTGCAGCAAGTTTTTGTTGCCTCTTTAAAGCGTACTTCGATAGCGGTTTATCGTTAAAAAATAAGCGATATGAAGGACGTTGTTGTAATTCGGAAAAGTGCTGCTGTTCATCTGTTCGAAAATGCGCCGCGAAAGTACGCGATTTTTTGTCGATTGAATTTAATATTGCTGGGCTTTCATTACTTATTTCATATTTTGATGCCATAATGTGAATTTAAGAGCCTGCAAAAAGTTATGTATGTAATGAATTTATAGAAAAAACATGATCTATGCTATGACGTTATGTTGACATAAGTGAGTATATACATGCGTACATTACGTATAAACTGAAATGAGACCGAATTCATTTTCAATGCAATCAATTAGAATTTAACGATTGTTCAACTAGCCTTGAACTGTGTGGAAGCGATGAAATAAAATGTAAGTTTAATATGTCTGATTTAAACAGAAAGAACAAGGGATATACAGACAGGGAGCTCATCATGTAACTATACAGACGATTATCTTCAAAGCGATAAAAGCAAACGTCATATATTGCTCCATGTATTTTCTTCATTTTATTCTTTATTCTATTCAATTTAAGCCTGCTTCTAGGCTCTTGCAGAGTAGCTGATTTTTTTAGTAGTGGTGAAATTATTCACGAAAGCAGGTATCGGTATTTTGAGGTGTTTAGTTTGGATTTTCTCTTAAATTATTGAAATATGTATATTATTTTCCTTTTGTGAATCGACGATCGGTAAATGGATGACCCAATTACGTCGTTTTTCCTAAGAAAGCGAAAATTACTCCTTTTTTTGGAGCAACGAATAAGCTTCAACGTGCTATTGACAGTGTTTGTGAGTGGTCAAAGACTTGGCGTATTGTCCTCAATGAAATCAAATCTGCCCAAGTTAATTTTACTTACAGAAATGGAAATACGCTACCCATTTTTATAGACTCTGTACAAATTCCGTACGCAAATGAAGTTAAATATTTGGCAATGAAATAAGACGCGAAACTAAAATTTAAATCACACGTAAAAAGAAACGGGAAGGGCTCGTTATTAAATTTAATCAAATGCATTGGCTGCTTGGTCGGTTTGCCAAATTTAGCATGCAAAACAAGCTACTTTTATCTAAGCAAGTGGGTGCAGGGTTCAAATCCCGACCTGTACCACCTGAAAGTTTTTATTTGCTGCCCCACCTCTTGCGAACGTCTGACAAACATCCAAGAGTAATAAATGTCATGAGAAGCTTCTCAAAAATAAATTGCCGTTCGGAATCGGCACTAAACTGTAGGTCCCCCTCCATTCGTGCCAAAAATATAACTTTGCACACACAATGGTTGGAGAAGCTAGGCTTTAGGTCCTGTATTGGCCGTTAACACCTAATATTTATTTTATTTATTTTTAAGACCTAAAACCGGTTTGGGCTTTGCAAAATAAAGGATGAACAATTATAAAGGCTCCGTGGTATATTAGAAACACTGATATCCACCGAGACTTAGGTATAACTACCGTCGAAGACGGTAAGCAACGGACTCGCCTTTATGACCATTGCAATAACGAAATGCTACAAATTTTTCATGAGACAAATTTGGTGTGCCGACTTCAACGGATATAATAATTTGAACTACTGCAATAAGATATAAAAACGGAAATGAGAACTACTAGATAGGAATAACCTAGTTGTAGTATAAAGTACTTTGAAGGAAGGTGTTTTTAGTGAGTAAGAATCTCATATAATCAGCACACGCAGCCAGTCCTCATAATGTCTCATGGAAACTTTATTATGTATGGTGCGCTGTAGAGGGAGTATATTGCCGGTTGTCCACTACGTGCACAACGCATTCAACCAACTTTGTCCAATTCCATCCATCGATATTAATCTCAAAAAATATTTATAGCCTCGTGTGCACAATATTCAAGTCGTAATGCCGCGGAAAAGTTGATGGTCCGTCATCAATTGGCTAAAGAAAACCAAGAGATTTGGCAAATGGAAATAATTTAGCGATAGAAGCGAGAAAATGCGATAGAACATTCCGACATTTTGTAAATAAAATATTCACTTCGAATGCCGTTGTCGGAAGTCGGAAACGACATTTGTGAAATATTAAATCGTATTGGATTCTTAACTTTATTATGCAATAAGTCTTTAGGAAAATCGCTCAGAAGTCTGGCAGCACTGCTCTTTGTGTGTTAAATACAATTATAATAGCGCGACTTTTAAAGAAAGGATGATAGTGGAAGTATTGTCGAAAGTATAATACGATTGTAGGGTTTTTTTAACATATCTAAAACATCATGATTGTTGGATTGTGCTGTTTGTTAGCTACTTGAAAATAACTACCTTCACAACACAATTTGTTTGTTTTTGTATTTACAAAGTATACTCAGCCAATGCGAAGGACGACATTGAATACTTTTACTGAATAATCCCCCAAACACTGTCGAAATCAAACATTCGGCTATCTTACAGGACCAAAACAGCTACCTACAAAAAATTAGTTTTTTACGTCGTTTATGATGTTGGATTTTCTTGTATAAAAAAGCAAATTTATTTATGAAATCGTCTATTTTACTCGAGATGATTACTGATGATCCAGTTCAACGCCCGAAGATGAGGGGCGTTGCCCAGAAAACGAATATGTAAAGCTGAGGGTACTGTCTTCAGCAAAGGAATGGATTGGATTAGAAGTGACAGACAGGAGGTCATTGATAAAAATGAGAAAGAGAGTCGGAGACAAAACGGAGCCTTGGTGAACACCAGCATTTATTTGGTAAGTTGCAGACTTGAAACCGCCCTAAACAACTTGTATTGAACGGTCCGAAAGGTAATTTCTTATCTATTGAAGAAGGGTAACATCGATCCCAAATGCACGCATTTTCGACAAGAGAGCTTGATGCCAAACTCTGTCAAATGCCTTTAAAATATCAAGCGCAACCGTACTGCCGGTCATTAAGAAGTTTTCGGGATTCAAGATATTTCATAAGCTGACGATTTATCAGCGTTTCCATGACCTTGGAAAGAAGGGACGTAAGTGCAATTGGTCGGTAGGAGGAGACAGAGGAAAATTCGCCTTTTTTTGCGACGGGCTGGACAAATGCTGTTTTCCATCTTCTCGGAAAGAGCCCTAAAGAATAGGACATATAGAAAAGCTTACGCATTGGTTTTGCCAGCGTGGAAGAACACCTCTTCAGAACGATGGGGGAAATACCATCTGGACCAGCGGATTTATGTATGTTGAGATCTCGAAGAACTCTTGCCACTGTACGAGTGCGAAAATGGATCGGTCCCATAGAAGATTCTACGCGCTCGAGTACAGGGGGAGACAAAGTACAATCTGGCAGCGTTGAGCTAGCTGCAAAATGAGCAGCGAGCAGATTGGCTTTATCCGAAGAGCTGACAGCTGGGGTGTCATTGCAAATGAGTGTCGGGATAGATGACGAGGCCGAATTTTTAATATTCTTAACAAACGACCAAAAGTTTTTACTACCGGTGGGACTTTGTAGTATTTTCTGCCTCAACTTTTGGTCGTAGGTGAATTTGACACGATTAATGTGGACATTGCAGTCATTTCTGGCTCGCTTGAACTTTTTTCGGTTTTCCTCAGTTGGGTTGGCCTTAAATGACCAAAAACTTACCTCTTTTAGGGATAAAGCGTTTCATACCCAGGTGAATTAAATTTGTAATCATATCGGCAGCGGCATCCACGTCGTTTTTGAGGAAGCACAACGACCAGTTAAAACTCCTAAATAAACCGTTTAAAGCTTCCCAATTGGCTTTCTCGTATTGCCATACGGTTCTTTTAGGAGCTTGTTCTTTAACTGTGTGGCTGGGGTACGAGAAATTCGCCGATATGATACAATGGTCTGACGAACCTAGAGGCGATAATACGTTTAAAGTGTATTTATCAGGGTGAGAGGTAAGAAACAAGTCCAGAGTGTTGGCGTTTTGACCGTTAATGTCTGGTATCCGTGTCGGCTCATTTACAATTTGGGTTAAATTATTAACCTCAGCAAAGATCTCAACATACCTTCCTTCGGGTGTTGTCTGTCCAGAATGTCGAAGCCAACTTGAATTGTGTATATTGAAATCGCCCGCAACGACGATTTCAGTACGAGGATAATGGGTTACAATTCTGGTGATGGAATCAGACAGTGCATCATACTCTTTATAAGTTAAATGCCTGTCCTGGTTAGGGCTTCTGTAAGAAGGAGTATGCTGGTGCGTACGTCCATTTATTTGTGGTTCACAAGTATTTGTGAAGCACGCGAGTGACACTTTCTTCAATTTTACTGCGTCCAAATTGATTGGCTTCAGATTCTCGATTATACGGCGCGCGAGAATTGAAGACGCGCTTAACCATTTTCAGACCGCGCTGCCCGTACAGCTTTAAGATGTTAGGCCGTCAAGAAAATACATCATCAGCGACATATGGGACGGGGGTTTCACGGACGGGCAAATCTTTCAGTGAGGGCAAACATAGCTCTTGGCTGTCCATCTCGTGTCCAAAAGTTCAGCAGTTTGTACTCAACGTCCGCAATACCATTAAAAGGATGCTCTGCGTGCTCTTATAATTATAAAAAATTATAATTTGCTAGCGCGACCATTACAATATGTTTGCCATCGACAGCGAATATGCAGTTAGAGAACTGCCACTGCTCGTTGAACTGCTGCGCTATGGTTTTCCAACCGGCCGCTGTTGTCAGCGTCTGTTGACAAAGAGTGTTAAATAAGGATTTAAGTGGAGATTGTAATATAAATACCCGCCTTCAGAAAGTCTTTACAAGAACTTTGCAGATCCAGCACTTCCGGAATAACGGAGAAAATTGTATTCTGTGGAATGCGAAAAAGATACTTGAGTGAGCAAAAATTGTCGCCAGAGGCAAGAAAGTGCAGCGTCAAGACCAGCCGCGTTTTGCGATACAATTGCAATTCGATGAGTAAGTAATTTTGCGCAAAAACCCTTCGATTTTCGGTTGCCAAGCCAGTGATTTCTGTAGCAAGTACGGAGCTTGCGTGGCAAATTGACGACGTTTTGTTGGCTTTCGTCTTCCTCCTTCCTATCGAGTAAATACGCGAAGAAAATAATTGCAACACATTTTTTCTTTAGCATGTTGTGTGTTGTCTTTATGTAATTGTATTATTTTTTAAATTAAATTTGTGGTTTTTAACCACAAATTTTATTTGTGTATTAGGTACACAAATGAAATTTATGTATATGCACAAATCGTCTGAGTTTTGTCGTTTAAATTAAATCAAATGTATATTCATATCACACGTGTTGTAAAGTTTCAACAGTTTCATCATGCAGAAGATGGAAGAGCTTCTGATCGTTTTTGTTTTCACTTGACTAAGCGCCAGAGTTCTTCTTTTGTATAGTCTGGAATGGGCCAAGCCTTTTATGCAGTGTACGTTATGAATAACGCAACCCCTCCTCCCCTTGGATGGAGCGATGAGCAGAGAAGACGCGGTTTAGGCTTTGGTTCTTCGATGGAATTACCAGCCTGTGATTCGGACGAATGTGTGTGCGAGTTGGTGGTGTCTCGATTTAAAGGTTGGTTTCATGTGGCTTTGCTTAAACATAATGATATATGAATGGTGCAAAGTATGACGGGAGACAATAAGATTACTTGATTATTGGAACTGATGTCTGTTTTTAAATGTTAAAATGGATCAAAGCTTTTCCCTTGATTGTTAAGTTGCTCAAGTTCGTTCGAATATTAACATTGTTATGAATATTTATTTGTTTGTGAGAATGTTGTCCATTTCTTTATTTATATATCGTCGCCAGCTCCCATATTACGTGTGATAGTCTTAATTATATTCCCTAATCCATTCCACGTCGAGGTCTTATCCGGGCTTTATCGTTACGTATCGCATTGATTGTAACATATTAAATTTTGATGACCTTTTATCGTCCGAGATATGCCTAGTTTTAGCGAAGGTTAGCGAAGTTGTTGCTTACATCATAAACTTCCAGTATCTGGGCCAGGTCTGGGGTCAGAAGTCTGAAATTTTCGTTTTTAATTAATTTACTTGTGGAGTTTTTGGTGTTTAGGACTGTGAACCTATTATTTTGCTTTATTTTATGTTTACTAAATCTAACGGTAATTTTACTCCTTCTGTTTTGTTTCTGTTGAATGAATGATCCTGCTCTGCGAGTTATGGGTTCTTACCTATTCCTATTCAGCTTTTCTATGTTGTTTGTTTTGTGTTTTTCCATAATTTGGCATATTTTCAGTATAGTTTGGTTTGAAATTCATTGAGTTTATCTAAGTATTCGTGGACATTGTTATATTGGAGGATTTAAATTTATACGTTCGATCATACTCAAATGGGGTGTGTTTGGTTGAAGAGTGTATTGCATTGTTGTATATGTTATTACAAGGATATCGTCGTGATTTGTACTACTTTGATTTGTATTGATTATTCTATATATCTCTGTAAAGGTTGGGTGTAGTCTTTTAAAAAGAGCATTTCTGCTACTTTGATAAAGAGAAGTCGTATGATATTTTATGCTGTATTGTTTGCAGAAGTCTGCGAAAATTGTGGCCGTAAATTCGCTAACTTGTTCAGTGACTAATTTGCTTGGAATGGCGTGGAGGCTCATAAAATGTTTGAATTATCGTATTACTGAAAGGCTATTGCTGTTTTCTAGTGTATATGCTACAGCAAATTTCGAAAAATTGTCTATGATTGTAAGTATCTGCCTATGATTTATGCAATAGATGTCTTCGTGAACGATTTATTTTTGGTGGAGTGCGATCTTGTTTTCGGGTTTGACAGTTATCGCAAGTTCAAATGTTTTTACAAATTGTGACTTTACTATTTTTCTTAAGACAGTGTGTTAAGAGGTTTAGTCAGATGTGCAAAGTCCTGGATGGATTTACGGTAATATCCCAATAACCCGAAAGGTTAATTTCTTTCGATGTTTTTTGGGATAGGGAATTTTGGATGGTGGTTTTTCGATCAGGTTTCGGTTTGACTCTCTCGATAGTGACGAGGTGTGTCCTAGAAAGGCAATTTCCTTCCGAAAGGAGTAGGATTTTCCAAATTGTACTTTTAGATTAGCATCGCGGAGTCTAATGTGGTATCTATGCTCTTGTAAAGATGTCGAATAAACGATTATATCGTCAAGGTATACAAGGCATATTTTGCCAATAAATTCGCGTTACACGTTGTCCATGACTTTTTGAAATGTTGAAGGGGCGTTTTTCAGCCCGAACGGCATATCGTACATATTCAAGGTGACTATTGTAAAAGCGGTTATAGGATATCGTCGGGAGTCATTTCGATTTAATGAAATCAGCTAGCTAGGTCTATCGTATTGAATTAATAGTGACTTGCCAAATTTATTAAGTATTTCATTTATATTAGGCAGAGGGTGTCTTGTAAGAGGTCTTGTCATTGATTTTCCTAGTCAGTGAAGACTCCCCATTTGCGTCAAGTTTCTTTGGTATAATCCAAAGCCTAAAGCTCCACGGATAATAGCTTGGTGTGGTAATGCCATTTTTGAGCATCTCATCGATCTGTCTTTTAACATCCTCCTTATGTATACAAGGGTAGTGATATGATTTGGTGTAAACTGGCAATTGCCAGTGATTTGTATATCGTGTTTAACCTTATTTGTGAATGTTAGTCGTCCCTCTTGAAAAAATACGTCTTAGAATCCGTGGCAAATTTTTCGAATTGGTTTTTCTACGTTAAGGTGAGGGGTTTTTCAATAAAACCTTTTCGAGCTATGCTACTCCTTAAACTAAGGTTGTGTAATTTCTATATAGTTTATTTTAACTTACTTTGTATATCGTGTTTAACCTTATTTGTGAATGTTAGTCGTCCCTCTTGAAAAAATACGTCTTCGAATCCGTGGAAAATTTTTCGAATTGGTTTTTCTACGTTAAGGTGAGGGGTTTTTCAATAAAACCTTTTCGAGCTATGCTACTCCTTAAACTAAGGTTGTGTAATTTCTATATAGTTTATTTTAACGTACTTTGTTGATTTAAGGTGCTGATCTAATAATATGATTTCATCTTCAGTGGAAGAATTTAAGACATCTACAAAGCTATGCCAATTTTCTGCGTGGTATAATCCTTCCGGGATATACACATTTGGTTTTAATTCGACTGGTGCGATAAGTATATCGCCATCGGGTTTATAGACTCGAAACGTTGCTTTGATTTTTTAGTTTGCTGAAATAACGTATTCATTTGTAGAGGTCATAGGTTTGAAGTTTAATGGAAATTGAACGTTATTTTTAATAAGTAGTTTGTTTTTAATGCATATTTTAATTTGTCGAAAGAAGAGGAGATGATGATAAAAGGTAAAGTGTTATTGTGTCATAATCACAAGAATTTCTTCGACGTTTTATATATATCCAAACAATAACCTTGGATACCAAACGCATATAGGGAGATCCTTAATTATTCGTTGACTTATTTAATTCACTAAAGATTCCACCCTCAGCCTCACTCGAGGTAGGCATGCCTAAGTCGTGACCGTCGAAGAATTACCATAGAAAACCGCTGCTACTTCGGTTTGGCAAAACAAACGGGTTCAAAACTCCTGTCTCGAAGAAGAAAGTGAATGCTCTACAGAACCCTTATCCTGCCAGTTTTGCTATACGTCGCCGAGTGCTGGACAATAAGCAGGAAAGGGGAGTTAATACTGGGATCCTTTGAAAGAAAAATTCTTCGACGGATATTTGGTCCTGTGTGCGAGGAGGGCGAATGGAGGAGAAGATACAACCGCGAACTCTATGAGCTGTACCAAGATGTGGATGTAGTCCGAAAAGCTAAAACTCGTCGACTACATTGGCTCGGCCACATCGAGCGAATGGACAACAACGCTCTAGCCAAGACGATCTTCGAATCCCAGCCCCCAGGTTCGAGACGACAAGGAAAACCGAACCTCCGTTTAAAAGACCAAGCCATCGCGGATGCCAGAGCGCTTGGTCTGGACAACTGGAAGCATCGTGCTCGGGATCGCAGAGGGTAGAAGGCTGCCGTATCTCAGGCAGGGTCTCTTCACGGGTCGGGAGCCCGTTAAGTAAGTAAGTAAGTTGCATATATGCAAGAGAACATTGGGGATTTAAATGAGCAAACTAAAGGTGATGAAGTTTCTAATATCATTTCAGCTGTGGCTGCTGTCTCATATAATGTTGGTACACTGCACTTGTCGAGATGTCTAGATATGTTGTTGGTATAAATGGCTCATCGATTGTTGCTGTGCCTCTTGGTGATGACCATTTTGATGCTGTTTGTGCTGATCGCGGTGATGCTTTACATGTAAATTGTGCCAATGTAGCTGATACTGGTGGTGAAGCCAATGGAGCCGCTGGTACTTTGGATAATGCATGTATGATTACGCGTGCTGCTGATAATGTTTCGATTAAACAATCCAAAGTAATTATTGGAACTAGTTCTCGTGGTAATCTAAGCGTCGCTCGAAAAATAAAATGATTCCACATAGGTAGTTTTCGGTCGACTACTTCATCAATCATTGTTTCAGTGCCATAAGATGATAAAACTAGCTGATGCTGACCGCAAACTAAATTTAGTAAACTTCAAGTTTGGCATTCCCGATGATTACACCAATGATGTTTTTAATACAACTTTTTGGCCAAATGGTGTTAAAATTTGTCCTTTCGTTAATAAGTCAAAAAACTCCCTGGATCTCACACAGGAACTGACTTAAAAAATAATGTACTGTCGTGTGTTTACACAGTTCGTGATTCTGCGTTAAAAATCTATTTCCATAATAATAATTATTATAATGGAATAATTATTGCCGTCCGGTCAACATTATGCTGCAAAGAAACAGTCCTGTCCATTTTTGATATTGAACAACTCTGCTTATCGGTTAGAACTAACTCGGTAAATCATTATTCTGTGTATATTATTATAATTTATGGGCCTCCAAGGGATAAATTTGATATCTATGAAAAAACACATCGTCATATCAGCTCGTCTAATGAGAATATATTCGCTTTAGGAGATTTTAATCTGCCCGATGTAATTTGAAAAAATATTATGAGATTTTCTTTATGGACTCACTTTACTCGCTAAATCTTAATCAAGAACTCTATTGCCAACTCATCAAATAAAATTTTAGATCTTGTTTTTATCTGTTGTGAAGAAATTAAAGTTAATCAAACTAATGCTCCTTGTTCTCTTTTAAATGATTCTATTCACCATAAATTACTCTTTTTTGAAATTGATTTGTACTTTTTTGAACTTTTCGAAAGCTAATTTTTCAGATCTTAATAATCTGTTCAATAATATTGACCGGAATAATTAATTCCTACATATTAACCTTAGCAGTAAGTATAAACGCTTCATTGAAATTTTAGAAGATAGTTTTGCTAAATTTGTCCCTCTTTTTCCGATAAAAAATAATTCTAAGCCTCCGTGGTATAATACACAGCTCTTAAACTTAAACAATTTAAAAAAAAAGCATTTAATAAATTTAAGATATCAAAGACCCAATCGGATTACGCTAATCCTCTTGGTGGAGTGGATGGAGTTCCTGCCATAATTCTCCGTTATTGTTGTGATGCACTTTGTTTTCCTTTGCCAAATATTTTCAATCAGTCCCCTTCTGATGGTGTTTTTCTTAATGAATGGAAGACTTCATTTCTTTTTCCCAATCCAAAATAACATCGAAAGTTGTCAGCCATTTCCGAAGCTTTTTGAAAGTATAGTTAAAAATAAACTTTAGTTTTTACTAAAGAAATTTTAACAGAAAGTCAACACGGTTTTGTGTCCGATAGATCTACTTGTACAAACTTGGTAATTTATTCATCATATGTAATTAACGCTATGAAAAACAAGCCACTTAGGCCCATTGTTATTTATTCTTTTTATTAATGATATAAATTCTGTTGTAAAACACTGGCAGTGTCTTTTATATGCCGATGATTAAAATCTGAACATTAAAAGCATAGAGGACTGCCAACTTGTTCAATCAGACCGAACGTCTATTTCAGATGGGTGTGACTTTAATAATTTAAAACTTAATCTAAAAACGTGTCAAGTGATTACTTTCTCAAAATGTAGGTCAATTATGCAATTTGACTACCATATTGGTTCTAATTCTCTTTGTTCAAATCAAAGATCGTGGTGTTGTTGTCGATTTCACTTTTTCTCTAAAAAGTCATATTGACTATATGACCCTGCGCTTTAAATTCACACCGACCGTATAGAAAGAATAACACATATATATTTTTTTTAAATGCGATCGTCAAGAGTATTTAGCGCGCTGTCAATTGCTCGGAATCAGATCTTTAAAATCGAGACAAACTATTCATGATGTAATGTTTGTTAGAGATATACTTTGCTATCATATTAAATGCCCTCTGCTTCTATCCCGTTTATGTACCTGCTAAATCATTAAGAGCTAGGGATTTTCTCTTCCAGTACGTCCATAGAACTATATATGGTTGCAATGAACCTATATCTAGAGCAGTCAAATCTTTCATTCAAGCTAGTAGGAATATTGATTTATTTTTATCAAGAGATACATTTAAGACATTGTTATTATATATATATTTAGTTTAATCACTTTAAATCATGAAATATCTGTTTGCACTAAGTGTTTGTAGATAAATTATTTGAAATAAAAAAATAAAATAAATTCCGTGTTCTTGCTACTTTCGTAGTCCACAGTGCGGAACGAACTACCGATTATTATTAGTAACGACGGTTTCTATATCCAAGGATACGCAGATGACATAGCTATCTTAAACAGAGGCAAATTCAAAGACACAATCTCGAACCTCCTTCAAAGGGCTCTAAGCCTAGTCGCTGAGTGTTTTTTTTTTTTTTTCCCCGAGGGTAGGTGAAAATCTTCCAAAGACACTATGAGGATAGCAAGCACGTGCTCATAGTAGTGTCAGATTTTTACTGACTAAAAACACCACCCTTCTATAGAATGTTAGATACTGCAACTAAGATATAACTTATCAAGCAATTTTTCTATCGCGAAATAAAAAACATTTGACAGGTTACTTTCCACTGAAAGATCCTGCATGTTCCGCAATTAGGACGCGGTTAATCCTTATCTTGCCAAGTCGAAAGGTTTCGTTCTTTGTAGTCGGCGCAATAAATTATTCTCATCCAAAATGTGTCGGACTGTATTATTGATATGTCCGATTAGTCGGATTCTATGCTTTCGCGCGATGCTTCTAGTTTCAGCTTCGATTGTAGGAATTCCGAGATCCCTGTGGATATCGTCTTTTCTAATATACCACGGAGCGTGGACAATTTCTCTAATCACTCTATTTTGAAAAGTTTGTAAAATATTGGCAATTGTTTTCTTGGTACAACCCCAAAGTTGTATACCGTAGGTCCACACCGGCTTTAGCACTTGCTTGTATAAAAGCAGTTTGTTCTCGGTACTGAGCTGGGAATGTTTTCCGAGTAACCAGTACATTTCTCTATATTTGATATCGAGTTCTTTTCAGCTTTGCGTCGAGTGTCATTCCCAAGTATTTGGCCTCGTTTGCAAAGGGTATTCGGGCCATGTTTAGAAAAATTGGCAAGTCGTTAGTTTTCTTATACGTGAAATTCACGTGAACAGATTTAGTTTCGTTGAGGGCGATCCGCCAGTCCCTCGTCCATTCATTTACTTTATTCAGTGCGGTTTGCAGTTTTGCAGTCGTTTCTTCGATAGTATTACCGACTGCAAGGATAGCGGTGTCATCGGCGAACGTAGCGAGGGTAGTGCAATCTTCTCTTGGTATATCGCGAGTATATAACAGATAAAGAAGCGGCTCAAGGACGCTTCCTTGCGGTACGCCAGCCGAAATTTCTTTAAGCTCCGAGTATTCGCTTCCATGCCTAACACGGAAGAGTCTATTCCCGAGATATGATTCTAAAATATCATATAGCCGAACAGGGAGAACTTGTCGTAATTTAAGTTTTAAGCCGTCGTGCCACACCTTATCAAAGGCTTGTGAGACGTCAAGGAATACGCTTGAGCATATCTTTTTTTCCTCAAATGCTTTCTCGATTACGTCAGTAATTCTATGCACTTGGTCAATTGTCGAATGTTTGGTTCTGAACCCAAACTGGTGGTCAGGGATGAGATTATTATCTTCAATAACCGGTTGTAGACGACTTAGTAATATCCTCTCGAAAACTTTGGATACGACTGGGAGAAGCGAAATTGGTCTATACGATTTTACTTCATTTGGCGGTTTTCCTGGTTTTAAAACCATAATGACTTCCGCAACTTTCCATTGGCTCGGCAGGTGTTTTAATCTGAGCGCAGCATTTATAATATATAGAAGCTTAATTAATGCTTTTCTAGGCAGAACTTTGAGAACTTTTCCGGTGATCAAATCATAACCAGGAGCTTTCTTAGGTTTTAGAGATTCGATTTCACGTTTTAGTTCCCTTAGTGTTGCATTCGTGAGTGTAAATTCGTGAAATAGTGATTCCGTCCCACTATTGGTACTGTCGTGAGCCGCTTGACCATCATACGGTTTAAAGGTTTCTTCGAGATGGGCTGCAAAAACGTCCGCTTTTTCTTTGTCTTCCCTTGCCCATTCATTTTGATTTATTTTTATTGGCGGCGCGGGGATTTTAGGCCTTTTGGCGCCTTTTACAGCTTTCCAAAGTGAAAAATTGGAATCTTTTTTCGATGTTAGACTTTCAAGGTAAGAACCTATCGCACGATTTTTAAAATCCTTAATAACTGTCTTCAACAAATTGCACAAATAATTAAAATGTGCCTTATGTTGCGGAGCGCGACTCTGTTGCCATTTTTTACGCGCCTTCCGTTTTTCGTTGACCAATTCTTTTATTTCGGGCGGATATCGTAAACCGTATTTGGCCGGCGTTTTCCTTGGGTTAGACGTATTATTCCAGGAGGCGAGCTGAACGACCTCAACGAAGAGATCAACTTCAGCTTCAAGTTCATAAGGTGTCGTAAGTGGAACGCTCAGTTCAACATTCTCTTCAATTTCGTTCCTAAAGCCTTCCCAGTTAGTTGTTTTACCAGTTAATCTCGCTGGCTCTAGGTTGTTGACTAGTTTTACACTCAATGTTAAAATAACCGGTGAATGATCAGATGACAGATCAAAGCTCTCTTCAACTTTAATGTGGTTGGTAGATATTCCTTTCACGACGAAAAAATCTATCAGATCAGGTATTTTTGAGGTATCAGTTGGCCAGTAGGTCGGTTTGCCCGTCGAGTGGAAATCACAACTGTACTCCATACCTGCCCCATAGAGCATTCTGCCTTTTCGCGAGATGTATCTAGAACCCCAGAACGTGTGTTTCGCATTAAAATAGCCGCCAATAATGAAATTTGGTTTGAGCGATTTAAGCAAGTTAGTATAATCACTTTTTTCAAGCGCGGAGCGTGGTGGACAGTAGATAGATGAAATTCTAAGAGTACGCTGATTGTTTTTTACTCGAATCGTGCATAGTTGCATAGTTTCAAGCTCTATCTTCAAGCCTTCGTATTGTTCAATACAGTCTTTAATAAACAACGATGATCCACCTCTCGCGTTTCCCGATGGGTGACAAGCGTGGAAATCATTATAGCCTTTTATTTTCAAAATTGATCGCTCTTTTACGTGGGTTTCAGTAATCAAGCAAATGTCAATATCTTTTTCGCGCATGAATACTTCCAATTCGTCAAGTTTTTGCAAAAGTCCGTTTGCATTCCAAGTACATATTTTTAACATTGGTTTTTCATTCATATTACATTTGAAGTACGCGTTTTCCTTGAATTATTTTCGAGCTTAACCAACCGATCAAGAATAATTTTATTTATTTTGCTTTGTTCTTCAAGTTTCTCGAGAATAACTGAGAAAACATGAGAAACAGGGTCTGGCGAAGTTTCAACTTTTTTTGGTTTTTCGAATGCCGCGGCCTGAGCGTAGGTCTGCACTCTGGCTGTCCGAAGGCCATTATTCTATGGCTTTCCTGACGGTAATTTTTGAATAGAGTTCCTTTTGACAGCAGAGGTCAAGGGCTTTGCTGCTGTCTCTCTTTCTTTGATATTTTTACGTTCAGGAACCGGAGGTTTTAGATTGCCTACTATCTCCTGAGAGGTCTTACGCTTTGTCTTAGTTAGCGGTTTCGATTTAGCATTTTGGGGCTTAAGGAGCACATCTCTCCGTTTTTGAAGCTCCTTAGCTACTTCACAGCCTCTATAATTTGCCGGGTGCTTTCCCTTGCAATTAGCACAGGTAGGGGAGGATTTTCTCCTTCTTGATGATATTATTGGCATCAAGAATTTTAAACCCTTTGGCTTGGAGGTCGTTTATAACCTCTTCTTTGGTGCATGAGGGATGGAGTCCCCTTGCTACAACACGATGTGGCCTTTCTGACTTTATTTCGAAAGTATACCACTGGATCTTATCGGCATTTAGCTTTCGAGACACTGCCCGGTAATCATCGTGGTTATCGACGTTAATTTTCCACGCATTATTCCTTAAAGATGTAACCTTAAATTTCGATGTTATCGTTCCTTTAAGGAGGCTATGCAACTTATTATATTCCGTAACCCCAACGACGTTTATTGGAGGCGGTGCACGAATTTGCGCTCGAAGTTGTTTTTCTTGCGGTTCTTTACGCCTTTGTTCTTTTAGGGGCTCGACTTCGGGCGAAGAACCGGCTTTTCTTTTCTTACTAGGTCTTTTCTTAGGGACCTGATTCGTTTCGCGTGCTAGCTCTTCTTCGTCGGTGTGGTATTCCCGACTAGCTAAGCATGGCGGAGTACATTCGCGTTCTTTCTGCAAATGATTGTTCCTTAGAACCCTTTTTTCTTCTTTTAACAGATCTATATCTTTCTTAAGATCTTGATAGAGTAGGTCCATTTCCTTAAGCTTGATTCGGAGTGCTTTATTTTCATCCTCAAAACTTGTATCTTTCACCGAGTCCTGTTTTTCACGCGCTGGCGCTCCCGGCGGACTTCTTTTCCCGGGGATATTCGATCTTGATGGAGGAGATCGAGATACCCTTGAACGTTTAATAAAAGGGTCAATGGATTGCAATAAGCGGCTCTCCCCAGAATCCATAGAGCCGACCTCCGAAGAGGGTGGATTTTCCAGTAAAGCTGGACTGCCACCTGGGGTAATTAATCTTTTCGTTTTGTTCATTGCATATTTTTTTGTATACACTATACGCTCGGTATACGGAGGTTGGATTTTAGTCGCCTCTTACGACAGGCAGGCCTACCTCGGGTATATTCTTTCCCCTACCCGAAGGGGGCACCAGTCGCTGAGTGGTGCGCAAAGGTTGGCCTCGGGGTCAATCCCAAGAGAAGCACCATAGTTGAATGGTGATTTGTTAAAAGGGCATCAGTCACATTTTTTTCGATTTTAATGTCTTGATCAATTATTTATCTATATTAGTAGAGCTATAATTTGATGCTAAAGCGACATCAGTAACATAAGTTTTTTACCGTTTATTAGGCGCTCAAATAGCACTGACTGATGCCCTTTTAACAAATTCAACATTTCATTGTGAAGGAGGCAAAGGCATCCGATATTTTCGATTTCAAAGGATGGTGAAAGCTTTGTTACAAAAGATTAGACCAATGAACGAAAAAAATTTCTTCACTATTAGCAGCTTGTACCATTTCGTGTACCAGAAACATATAAACTTATATACCCATATTTATAAACTGCAGTTAAATAATTATGTTCCTTAACATTATTAAATTTTTTTTTAAATAAAAATAAAAAAATCCTAAAAAAACAATATATTAATTTCTTTGTTTTTTTATGTGTCATACGCATCTTCAATTTCTTCACCAATAGCAGCTTGTACCATTTCGTGTACCAGAAACATATAAACTTATATATCCATATTTATAAACTGCAGTTAAATAATTATGTTCCTTAACATTATTGTATTTTTTTTTTAAATAAAAATAAAAAAATCCTAAAAAAACAATATATTAATTTCTTTGTTTTTTTATGTGTCATACGCATCTTTGTATACACGAAAATACTTTATAGTAAAAATGACTGATGAAGCATCCATAGATACTTTTAAAATTTTCAGATTAAAAGCCAATATCCATTAAAATATTAAGTTTTCATAATATTAAAACTCTAAATTTGTTAAAAGGGTCCTTAATATTTGAAAATTCATATAAAATTGGGGAAATATCTTAATCATAAGATGTTTAACTAAAAACTTAGGTAATTCTTAATTCTTTATCCCCATCCTTTGAAATGAGATTTTGCCGTTATGCGTAAGCAGACAGTTTTTTTTAATTTACGGAAAACTTGGTCATTGTGACTCAGGCCCTTTTAACAAATAACCATTCAGTTGCATTCACCAAGAGAAGAATGCTTTCGGCGTTATTTCACACAAATAGAGCCAGAAAAAAAATAGCATTAAAATTGGGGACATGGTCATTATAAAGGAAGATACGCGTCAACTCTTCAGTTTAAATCTTTTAGAGGGACGACAACATGGTCAGAAATCAGGAACGTAAAAGCGACCAATTCGCCAAGCCGCACTATTTAATGAACCGGATGATCGTGACGCCAGTGCAACCAACGCATCCAAAACATTTTCACCACAGTAAGCCGCAACCACTTATACGACAGAAAACTTTACAAAGCGAAGGTTCGTTACCGACTACTATAAAGCTATCACTACTAATGCTGCCATTAGTTCGTGCATCGCCAGTGAATATAAAAAGGTTCGATAATAATATTGTAATATTTTTTGAAAATCGAGGGTCAACTTAGTTGCAAACGAAAAGAAAATCTACTTGGCACCTATTCAAGCAGAGCTAGAAGTATTTTATAATGGAACAACGACACTTCAACATCTATGCAACCAGTAACAACAAAAGGCAGCATGCGCTAGAATAATAGCACACTACACGGCGAAAGAAACATAATACAAGAACGCGGAAGTCCTGGGCCAGCTATTAACATAATTGTGGCTTCAATCCTGCAACAAATTGAATCAAAATCTTAAACACATTAACGGATGCTCACTATGGAACAATCAGCCGGCTTCTTCTACCGTCCCTTCTAATCAATTGAGGTCAGATCACGATCAATATTTTCCAATGACGGCAGCCGAACTTGAGGAGTGCGACAAATTCAGGGATATATAGTTCTACTGCTCCAACACAAATGCAAAATACCATGCTGGTTTACAGGCATATAGCTGCACAACCTCTTAAATAACAACACAGTGCTTTCATGTAAGATAACTGAACTAAACAACAACATTATATTGACACTGTTGAGCAGCAGTAACCAATGGATATTCGGCCCACTCCAAACCGTTCAACTGACTGCTGTATGTAATTTAAAAACCATTCAAATTGAACTTCTTTAATCTGGGCTTCTCTAACTCGAAGATGACCGATGATGATGATAAGAAATTATCTAATTACCATCTAAGGACACCAGATGACGACCATTCTTCCTATATCAGTTTTGGGAGCCTTTCGACAATCGTCAAACCCCACGTGGTGCATGCCGACAACAACGCAACTCTGAAATCTTTACCGACTCTTCAAACCCAACTGGCAGACTTACAAACTACGTTAATATCATTCACCACTATCTTATTAATTTTATGGCTCTTTTTCTATTAGTTTCTATCGAAATACAATTATTTGCAAACTTCGCAGCAGAATGACGTCAAATCTAATATCCACACCTGCTCTGTAACACATTGGGTGCAACGAACAGTTCGCACAGGTCGGCACTTTCTGTGTTCAGCTTAAATAAACAACAATCAGCATACTACGGAGAATGATCGCGCTCTGCCAGCTGACCCACTTCGAAGTCAAAATCACCAACAAATGACAGTTAACAGTCAATTAGTGGTAAGTATTTTTTATATTATTGTAGCTTAAGCACCTTTTATTTAGATTAACATTTTAATGCAACTAAGTGCAAAATACCAAGTATAAAAGAGGCAGTTAGCCCAATAATAAATTATTATTATCGATCCATCAAGCGCCGTGTATTATTACACCCTCTTTTTCAGTGAATTACCATGAACAAGTTTAAGTGCTTATCTCACAAATCATTATTGACACAACTGTATGTGCTTACTATCTCTAGCTGACAATCTAATCCAAAACGTACCATAGAGAGGTCCATCAAATATCATCAATACACGCTAGTCACCTTTCTAGATATAGAAAGGTCCATACTGAAGCTATCCAGGAGCCTCTCATTGAGGTAGATGTAGAAAAGTTAATCAGCAAATGTACCATTTCCATGCTACGTACAAGGATCATTAAGGCAAAAGTATTTAAAAGACTCTACTAAATCTGTAAGCAAATGTACACGTCAAGGTGGGGTAATCTCGCCCCTGCTATGGATTTTGGTCTTCAACAAAGTCCAGAGAAAGGCTGCAATTGCTACCACAGGAGCGCCAGGGTATGCATACTTTCTCTGATCTTGCATATCAAATCATGCGTATCTTGTAAATCAGTAAGATTCTGCAAGATCCTATGGGCATTGTAATATCCTTGATTCACTAATCAGAATCAATATCTACTGACATTCTCTGCAAAATTCACGATCAGAGCGGAATGGGGGGCAGACACTGTAATTAACGAGTTCGCTCTAACTATCTTTATTGACGGGTCCAAAATGGACTGTGTGTTGGGAGCGAGCGTTTTTTCAGACTTACTCCACACGTCCTTTCGGCTCGCGAACTCATCCAGCGTCTCCCAGGTGGAGGTCCTGGTGATAAAGGAAGTGGGTAAGATACTTTTTAATAGTACGTCAACAAAAAAAAAACGTAGCTATATTCGTCGACAGTCATGCTACGATCAAGGCCCATAGCTCAACCAAGGCAATTTCGAAGCTAGTCGAGGAGTGTGCCAAATTATAGAAATATAGAAGCGAATCAGAAAGCCGACGAGCTGGCCAGACATGGCTCCTCCCTTCCAGAATGCTGTACGGAGATAACCTGCCTTACCTACCCCGCATTCACGGCGAACGCAGAGGGCTAGGTGGAGTAGTCTGACTTATTGCGTCATCTCAGGACAGCCTCGGCCCAAATATAACCAATCCAGAACCCTTAGCCTCGTATACAGAACACGAGCGGAAGCCTCGTAACGTAAAAAGGAAAGTTTATCTAATAAAACAAATTCTAACCGTGAGATTCAGGAAATAATATGAGTTTTTAAATCGGTTTATAGGCAGGCAATATATCTTACCTGTAGAGTCGTCGTTGAACCATAACAGCAAATCGTTTTGGAATTACATTAATTCGAAAAGAAATACCACAGGCTTGCCTAAGGTAATGGAATTCGAAGAATTGAAAAGCACGTGTGATTTGTTCGCTGATTTCTTCAGTGTACTATACAGTGCACTATAACACGCGTGTGCAGTTAAAGGCTAATCGCATCGATTTAAGACATCGGTGTGTTGCAATTCTCGGATGACGATTTAATAAAAGCGCTAGAAAAACTAAATTTAAATAGCAACCCTGGTCCAGATGGGATTCCTGTGATAATATTAAAAAATGATTACCCTACGTTTTTCATCCTCTTAAAATTATTTTTAACCAGTCTCTTGTAACTGGCAACTTCCTAAATGAAGGGAAATATTCTTTCATAACACGTATTTAGAATAATCAACATTGTTTATGGTAGATCATATGCTACTTATTTAGCTTTGTTGACTTATAATATATATATAGTCTTTGGGTATTCATTATTCATTGCTAAAATTAATATTTTAATTACCTGACAAATAGAAGGCAAATGTTCGATTGTTTGACTTCTCACGTTATTGAAGTTACTTCGGGTGTTCCACAGGGCAGTCAATTGGACTTGTTGCTGTTTGTATTATTTATTAATGACGTTCATGAAATCTTTCAATTTTGTAGGGTTTTGACTTTCGCGAATAATTTGAAATTATTTTCTCTGATGGATAATGTTACTGATTGCATTCGTTTTCAATCAGATATTAATAGATTGTCGGAGTTGTGCAGTCGCAATGCTTTGGAACATTTCTAAATGTAAAGTTTTTTCAGCATATCATATAAGTATTTCAATTTTGCATAATTATTTTATAATTATCTTAGACTTCAACGTTTTGATGGAGTGAAAAATCTTGGTGTCATATTTTACAATAAGTTAAGTTTTGTTTTGCAATATGATTATGTTATTGCTAAGTCTAACTCATTGTTAGACTTCCCGAAACATAGTACTAAAGACACTCGAGAAGTAATTAGCCTTCCAATTACTTATTGCTCGTTAGTTAGACCTTATTTTTAATATTGATCTGTAATTTCGGATTCGGCATATGCAGTTCACAAAATTAGATTCTAAAGAGTCTAAAAAAAACTATACGAGGTAGGCGGTTCGTAATGTTTATGGCAGAAGATGCAATTTAGTTGGTCTGCAAATCTTAAGTTTTATACGCGATGCAAATTCCGCCATGTTTATTCGCGATATTCGGATTTATCATATTAATCCACCAGAATTATATCATATCGGCGAATTTCTCGTACTCCAACCATACAGTTAAAGAACAAGCTCCCAAAAGAACCGTATGGCAATACGAGAAAGACAATTGGGAAGCTTTAAACGGTTTCTTTAGGAGTTTTACCTGGTCTTTGTGCTTCGTCTTCAAAATACTACAAAGTCCACCGGTGGTAAAAACTTTTGGTCGTTTGTCAAGAATATTGAAAATTCGGCCTCGTTATCTATTCCGACGGTGGTCAAAAGGATGGTGAATGCGATTATATGAGAACACAAGCATTCTCACTTTAGCATCACACCATCAACTCCTACTTCTCACCTCCCCGTGGTGACTGCTGGGTGCCTAGTACCTCGACTGGAGATGGGGTAACCAATCCCTGTGTAAGGTCGATGGTGGCAGCTGACGAGAGTGGGGGGAGGTCACTAAGGCACTTCTCCTTTTTCCGGATGGCGGCGGACGAATTCTACGGATGGATCAACGGTAGCGTCCACAGTTTCAGTTAGGTGGAACAAGTGATCTCCATATATGAGTTGCTACGACTTATTTGAAGCCCAGGTCTATAGGGATATCCAATACTAAGCCAGGGTGTTGGAAAAGAGTTGGTGGCGGATGAACCCTTGATGGGCCAACGGCTGCACGCACATCCCCGAAGAGGGTTACTGGCACCGGAATTACCGGGCTGCTGTCCTAAGGTCAAAACCAGGGCCTGGCCCTCCAGGTTGGGGGTTATGCCATCGGGGTAACTTCCCGACCATGTGAAAAAAATATAGTTATGAGAGAGAAAGGGATAGCCTCGGATAACAATTTGCCTCAAACGGCAACCAGACCCGGAACGTTAATGGACATGCGAGTTTGTACCTGAAATGTGCGGACACTCTACACTCCAGGTGCTACTCAAAAACTTGAGTCTGTCCTCTCGCGGCACAAGGCCGACATTACCGGATCCAGGATATACGATGGATAGGATCAAGAATTATGAAAAGAAAAAATTGCGACATTTATTACATCATTATTATTGCATCAGAGCTACATTCCAAAACATTAGCCTAATATGTGCACACGCCCCTACCGCCGAGGCTGAGGACCCTATCAAGGAGGAATTCTATGACCTCTTGGACGGAGCCTACGGAGCCTGTCCGGAGTACGATGTCAAAATTGTACTCGGGGACTTCAATGCTAAAGTCGGCAAGGAAAACATCTTCGGCGGATTAGATGGTAAGCACAGCCTCCACGAAACGACAACAGATAACTGCTACCGACTTATTGACTTTGTAGCAGCTTGTAATACGGTGATAAGTAGTACTAGGTTTCCGCGACTAAGGATCCACCCATCAACCTGCCGCTTTCCAGACGGTCGAACCGCCAACCGAATCGACCATGTGCTAATCGATGCGAGGCACTAATCCAACATCTTGAACGTGCACACTTACCGAGGGGCAAACGTCGACTCTGACCAATTTCTTGTTGCAGCTAGATTCAGAGCTCGACTATCCAACGAGAAGAAGCTGCGAACTGCCCAAAAGAAGAAATTCGACGTTGGACGCCTTAGCACATCTGGAATCGCCAAAGCCTACAAAGAGCGCCTGAGTGAGAAACTCTCCACTGTGCATTCACCTACCATAGACGCCAACAACCAGTGGTCTCAGTATCGCGACATCATGAAGGAGGCAGCCGAAACCACACTAGGATACCAGCCACCCCAGAGAAAAAGCCCGTGGTATGATTATGTATGCGTATACCGGAAAAAGGTGACAGAAGATGCACACATTAGAACGCTGCAGAGGAAAACAAGGGCAGCAAGAGATGAGTACCGAGCCAGGAGAAGGGAGGAGAAGAAGATCCTGCGTAGGAAGAAAAGAGCACCCAGTCTCCCAGCTCAAGGAGATCCAAGAATCCCGCGACCGAAACAACATCCGGAAGTTTTATAAGAAAGCCAAGCAACTGGCTGCTGTCTTAAGACCGGAACGCAGGCTGTTCGCAACAGCGATAGAAACCTAGTCACCGACGCGCAGGGAATAGTAGATGTATTTAAGCAGCATTTCCAGCAGCTGCTAAACGGACAAAATGTAAACCATGTAGACCAAATCTTCACACTAAGGCAAATCCATAAAAAGACCAACGAGTTTCAAGTCGAGACACACCACCTCTTCATCGACTTTAAAGCCGCATATGACAGCATTTTTCGTCAGGAGCTTTTTGTGGCGATGGCCGAATTCGGGATCCCGTCAAAACTGATCCAGATGTGTCGCATAAAACTAGATAACACGCGATGTAATGTGCAGTTTGGCAGCAGCTCATCTGAACTCTTTCAAACAAGCACCGGATTTCGGCAAGGAGATGCGCTGTCGTGTGATTTCTTTAATGTGTTCTTGAGTGTCAACACGGAAGGCACTATCTTCAACAGATCAGTCCAACTGCTGGGGTATGCGCACGATACAGATATCATCGGTCGATCCCAGCGTGCCGTGATAGAGGCATTCACGGCTATTGAAGAACAGGCGAAACTAGTTGGCCTTGAAATGAATGAGGACAAGACTAAATGTATGCTATCAACAAACAAACAATCATCTGTCCACCGACTAGGACCAAATGTCACTGTTGATAGCAGCAACGTCGAGGTAGGTAAGGAGTTTATCTACCTCGGGGTAAACATCAACTCCACAAATGACATCTTAGTGGAGATCCGTCGAAGAATTACCCTAGGAAACCGCTGCTACTTCGGTTTGGCAAAACAAATTCGTTACAAACTCCTGACTCGAAGGACAAATTGCATGCTTTACAGAACCCTTATGGTGCCAGTTCTGCTATACGGCGGTTAGTGCTGGAAGATAAGCAGGAAAGGAGAGTTAATACTTTGGTCCTTTGAAAGAAAAATCCTTCGACGGATATTTGGTCCTGTGTGCGAGGAGGGCGAATGGAGGAGAAGATACAACCGCGAACTCTATGAGCTGTACCAAGATCTGGATGTAGTCCAAAAAGCCAAGAAACGTCGACTACATTGGCTCGGCGAAATCGAGCGAATGGACAACAACGCTCCAGCCAAGAGGATCTTCGAATCCCAGCCCCCAGGTTAGAGACGACAAAGAAGACCAAACCTCCGTTTTAAAGACCAAGCCATCGGGAATGCCAGAGCGATTGCTCTGGACAACTGGAAGCAGCGTGCCCGGGATCGTAGAGGATGGAAGGCTGCCGTGTCTCAGGCAGGGACTCTTCACGGGTCGGGAGCCCGTTAACTGAAGTAAGTAAGAAAGATCTTGGTGTCATAATGTCATTGCCAAGTCTAACTCATTGTTATGCTTCCTTAAACGTAATAATAAAGACTTGCCAGACATAAATAGCCTTAAAATTATTTATTGCTCATTAGTCAGACCTATTTAGAATATTGTTCTGTAATTTGTGATTCGCTATATGCAGTTCACGATCTTAGATCCGAAAAAGTTCAAAAAGACTTCACGCGGTTCGTAAATTAAATATGTTTGATGAGCTTCCTAATTATGGCAGAAGATGCAATTTAGTTGGTCTGCAAACCCAAATTTTCAGACGCAATGCAACTTACGGCATGTTTATTTATTAATATTTATTTAAAAAAGGCTATAAGATAAAGATCGGTAGATCAAGCTTAGTTGCGCAACAAACAACAATTATACTGAGAGCTTACACTTAGAGAACATAGTATTTTGTGTTTTGCTCTGTGATATTACAAATTAAAAAAAAAAAAATCCACCTACCATCGGGAAAAAAACCTTGACGGTAGTTTGCCGTTCAACGTATTATATTTAATGTACTAATTTTTGCTTTAAAGTCATTTATAAACGTACGAAATACTACTACCCAACTATGCATCAGTATTTTCTAAGAACTCCTCAGCTTTTGTTCGGGCTCTTCCAGCTGTGAGAAAACGAGTACGTTGTGACGAAAACCGGGGTGATTTGCTTCCAATTTAGTGTCAATGATAGAGTAACCGAATGGACCCAATATGAATGGAGATTCCCAAGGGCGCTTTAATTGTCAACTCAACCATTCCATTACATGTACACGATTTCCATGTCCGTTGATTTTCTAGTATTTGTGATCATTCCGTTGATAAAAATTACAACTACATAGTATGACACTTTATAGTTTTTTTTATGATAATCGATTTATAGAATGCAGTTATGTATATAATATCTGTTTTGTCAAGCAAACAATCATAGCATATTTTAAATAAATATATATTAATATTTAGAAATGGTTTTGCAACAATTTACTTACGTTATGAGTATACAGCTGCCTAACTTGCCAATGATTTATGATCAGTTTCCCTTTTTCATCGTCTTGGTATAACAGTAAAGATTTTGTCAATGATAATTTTAAGCAAAAGTATGACATAGGTAAGCACAAAAATGGTTCGATTTTAATTTTGGTATCAAGAACTTTAAAAATGTTCTTGATTAGTTTCATGTTGTTCCACATGTAAGGGAGTAACCGAAAATTCGAGTTTATATTAAATATTTTTACATATATTGTGATTTATTCATTTCCAAGTAATAGGTACATAATTTGATTGTTTCTTTTTGATTTGTTTATAATTGTTTATTATTATCAAAGTCTTAAGAAAATTATTTTTTATCGTTTTTTATTTATAATTGAGATTTTATTTTTCAGGAACACTATTTGACTACTAAATATTTCCCTACATCCCTTCATTTGATTTCATGAGCAATTAATATTTAACTTGTTTTCTTTTCTATCGATTTAGAATAAGAATTAGTGTTTATTGTTATTTAAAAATTTTAAACAAACTGTTGACATTATTTATGTAGGAATATTGAAATGAGAAAAAAAAAAAGTATATTATATCAATCATTTAAGCGATTTGCGTTGTTACTACTAAGTGTATAGATATTTTAAATTTTGTTTCACTTTTCACAGGTATATTTTTAGGGCAATCTGTAAAACAAGACCATTTTGATAACTATTCAAGGGTGTTTTAATTTTTTTTTTTGCATTTTGGGGTGATTTAAAGTTATTAGTAATTTCAATATAAAAAAGTATATGTTCAACGTTTTGTATTTTGCTTGATATTGTGTGTATTCTATTTAAAGCTCCTGTGCACTACAATATAGGGCAATATCTTCATGGATTTTAATTTTAGCATATGTATTATGTCGATTTTTACATTAATGTGTTTTCTTACAATAAATGGTCTTTTCAATACTGTATTTAGCAGACCACTCACAATGAATTTGTTGGTGATATTTCGTTTTAACTTGATAAAAACAATATCATTGCTGGTATTAGAAATGCACTACAAATGTGCTTAGACATTTATTATTTGGTGTTTCTTGTTTTTTTTTTAGAATATGTTATGTTTTGATGACGCATATTGCTCAGTATGAGGTTTAAAAACACTATATTTTCGGCAATCAAAAATTTGAAACATTGACAAAACAAAAATTTTCTTTGAGCTTCCGAATAGTATCATGTAGCTAATGGAAAAATATTTGCAATCACATAGTTCCATACGATTTGTTGTTTCGTCCATATTTTGCTGTGTATAAGGGCATATGCACTAATTAGTCAAAGTCTATCCCCATAGTGAAAATTTAGAAATAGAATCTATCTAAATAAATAATATAAATCCTTAGATTCAAGTTTTTGAAGTGCTTTATTCACTTAGTATTAAATAAAAAACATGATCGCGCTTATAATGCAAAAAATACCCGTCACTGCAACGATTTACCAAAAAAAATTGTATTCTATTGGGCGCATTCCGTGATTTTTTTAACCTAACCTAACCCAAGTATCATAAAATGGAAAAATATTTTTTGACATATATCCATATACTTTCCTCTGCAGGCAATATTTACTTCCTATTTTTGTTTGCCTAATGCTTCAAAATGCTTCTTTACTTCGTAACTATTTTAACCAATCAGCGTCAGTACTGCTTTTTGTTTGCCTAATGCTTCTAAATGCTTCTTTACTTCGTAACTATTTTAACCAATCAGCGTCAGTACTGCAGAAGGCAAAACGCACACGGTATGCCCTTATTTTCATTGATTATAAGACAAAAGACGCGTGAGCGAGATCAAGATAATTCTCGGGAGTAGTACCAATGGGTGCGTTCAATTCCAAAAACGACAACGAGTATGTTGCTAGTAAGGCTGTGTGTTATTCAGTTAACAACGATAATAAATAAAATGTGTCAATAGAGCTTTATACACTTTGGCAGCGATGAAAAACAGTTACCGTGGTGGCCAAACAACCCATTTGTTAGTAGTCTCAATACGTGTATTTCGGAAATTCAGTCCATTAATGTGAGTTAATAAATAAGTTTAAGTGTTTCACGCCGCGATGTAACATATATATTTGTAAATAATTATTGCAGTGTAATACAATATAAATTCACCCGCAGAATATTCCCGCTAGATGTTTCTGTTTGGAGTATTTACATGGTTCTGTATGATGCTATTGCGATCGGAATTTAACTGCTGTATCTGTATTATTCAATTCGGCGGTGGCAATATATTCCATTTTTCTTAAACACGTAGAATATATTTATTATCCGTAAATATTTTGGCTATATTTTACAAGACTGCACCATCTCCCACATCCCTTAAATTTTGTATTCCATTTCCTTTTAATGTCCAAAGCTCAAATCTGCATCATCGTTTGGGCGTGGCACGCCCCCAAAGTTTCGAAAATGGCCTATGAAATGGTACCAACATTTCTGAAATGGAGTGTCCAAATCTTATAAAATTAATTTTATTTTACTCGTGAAATGTGTAGTTAATTAATAAAAAAAAGTTACATCCAAATCGGTTCATAAAAACAGAAGTTATCCAACACAGAATAAATTTTTTTTTGGTCGGTTCGCTGGAAGGAAAAATCGTTGAAAGACACTAAAGCCCATGCCGCGTAGCATGCCACCCAGGTACTGTTGCTATACCCCGAGCGGAGCAACGAAGCGGTACCTGCCGCCTGCGGGAAGAGGGTTTAAATCCCTTAAGGGCCCAACCCATAGAATCCGTTGCTGCGTGCGTCCGTTTTTTTTTGCCTGACAGCAGCATAGAATACACGTAAACTTATGGAAGGTGACCCATACACAACGCATTGACGGTGACGAAGAAAATTATAGCCCAACATTCTACTTTTTCATACTTTGACAGTCTGGCGAAAAGCATTCTGATTGGTTGAAAAGCACGAACGAAAGCATTTGTCATTACAGCAGCATTGCCATATTGGCATATTTATCGTAGCTAATTGTGTGGTAAATTATGTTTGTTTCAATTTAAAATTCATTTTTCAACTAAAACAGAACTTTATTAGTATATTATTATTATTATGGGTATATGTTTTTGCTTATACTATATATATTTAAACGATTTATCCTAATTGGTGCTCTCTTTTAAAAAACATGTCTTGAATTGTCTTGAATTAATATTCTGTGTTCTATCATCAGAAGTGGGATAGTGTACCTTGCCGTCAAGGAAATAATTCGGTTTTTTTTTATTATTATGATAAAAGAATACCTATCAGCATTTATTTTGGTGAATTATTGATAGCGGTACGGTAAATTTGTTTTTGTTCGCCCCGGTTTGACTAGACAGTGACTTCGTATACGCATCAAATTCGAGATACCTACCCTTCGTGGGCGCAGCTGTTGTGTTTTTCTTTTATATTGCTACGACGGGTTGGCTATACAGATACGTGGTGAAGCTCGTTTTTGCGTGTGCGGACTTGCAAAGTCGAGAAGGCGACATTGCTTGTCGGTGTCGTTAATACAGATACGTTGAATCTCCTACTTGACTGTGCCTGTGTATTCTGTGTGCGCAGCTGGTGAATTTTAAGTATTGCTTCGGAAGGACGAACATACTTACTCGTAAGGAAACCATAGCAGTACGGTAAATTTGTTTTTGTTCGCGCCGGTTTGACTAGACAGTGACTTCGTATACGCATCAAATTCGAGATACCTACCCTTCGTGTGCGCAGCTGGTGTGTTTTTCTTTTGTATTGCCCGTCGTTGGCTATATACAGATACGTGGTGAAGCTCGTTTCTGCGTGTGCGGACTTGCAAAGTCGAGAAGGCGACATTGCTTGTCGGTGTCGTTAATACAGATACGTTGAATCTGGTGGTGAATTTTAAGTATCGCTTCGGAAGGACGAACATACTTACTCTTGCGAGTTTATCAGCATCTTCTTGCGGTGAGTGTATTTTCTTTATCAAACAAATGGCTGAAGGTTCGAGTATCGATGTCGTTGATACCGAAGGGGATCAAGGGAAAGATGATGGGATTCCTGGAAATACTGGAGCGGTTCCCTGTGATCTATCTACTAGCACGAATCATCCACTGATCACGCTTGACGCGCTAAACTCGATTTTTAGCGCGGTGGCCAAAAAGGAGCATCATTCCACTGACTTGGTTGGATTTCCGGCCTACGATCCCGACTATTCACGCGTCAATATAGGGCAGTGGTGCAGGGACGTGGATGTGAGGATTGATAGGGACAATATGAAAGACTTTGACATAGTCCCTCGTGTTCTGTTAGCTTTGATGGGAAGAGCTAAGTCTTGGTACCAAAAATATGGTTACCAGCACTACGCCTGGAGCGACCTTCGTGCTTCGCTTATCCACACGTTTGGAAGTGGGTCGGATATAGTGGGACAGTTGAAGCAAGTGTCGAACACAGATAGTATCGATTTCGATACCTACACAGACTATGTTATGGAAAAAGTTTCCCAAATTAGTCGTTTGCCTTTCGATATACCGGAGGACAAAGTTATTCGGATCGTTATAGGGTGTATTGCAAATGTTGGCCTGCGAAATTCGCTTACATTTGTCATGCCACCTACAGTCCAGACTCTAATCGATCATTTGTCCTCTATAATTGAGTCCCCGCGGCGTAAAAGGGAATTTAATAAGCAATCAAACTATACTGATCCTTCAACATCAAAGCGACATGATGGCTCAATGCCACCACCCAAGCTTCCACGTTTTGGCACCAATAAAAAGTAAAACTACCAAGGTTAGTGGTGTTACTATTGTTGTTATTCGTGGCATTGTGTGTCGCTGCCTCCTTGATACGGGCTCCGATTGCTCACTGATCAGGTCAGACATAGCTAAGAAACTGTCTGCAAAGGTATCGACTAATTTTACAACCATACAAGGCATTGGCGGTAGTCCCATTTTATTGACTGAACAGACGGATCTTTTGGTGGAATTTGAGGACTTAATAATTGAAGTTAATTTCCATCTAATTGATTCAAGTCAGCTAGGCAGCGAAATGATAATTGGCCTTGATGTCTTAAAAGATACAGCCTTAGAAATAAAAGTCGACAGTACAGGGTCCACAATCCGACGGAAATCCATAGGTCCGACCTTTGTTAATGTAGTGGAATCAACAAAAGACGTTGACTGCCCTGATGAATGCAAAGAACAGGTCAACCGCGTTGTCAGTAAATACGGAGGTTTCGTTGTGACGGGGTATCCATTGACAAGCGTAACCTCGGGCGTACTTAACATTAAACTGCAACCAGATTCCACCGTTAATTATAGACCTTACCGATTATCAATATCAGACCGCCAGGTTGTTAATGAAATCATAGCCGATTAGAAGAAACATAACATCATACAAGATAGTCACTCACCTTTTGCTAGTCCTATCGTGCTGGTTAGGAAGAAAAACGGCCAAAATCGTTTGTGTGTCGACTACCGGGCCCTTAACCGTCTCACAGTAAAAGATCGATTCCCGTTGCCCAGAATCGAAGATCAGCTGGATAGACTATCTGGATATCGCTATTACACTTCGCTTGACATGGCATCTGGCTTCTATCAGATTCCTGTGGCAGATAACGCAATTGAAAAGACAGCTTTCGTAACGCCAGATGGGCATTATGAGTATTTGCGGATGCCTTTCGGACTAGCGAATGCTCCGGCTGTATTTCAAAGAACAAAGCGCTTGGTGATCTCAAGGATGATATTGCTCTTGTCTATTTGGATGACGTTTTAATCCCATCAAAAACGATATGTGAGGGTTTGGAAAGACTAGATATTGTCCTGAAAGCATTGACTGACTGTGGTTTCTCTCTAAACGCCGACAAGTGCCATTTTCTCCAGCCAAAAATAGAGTATTTGGGACGCGAAATTTCTATTGAAGGAATACGGCCTGGAACATCCAAAGTAGATGCACTTGTTAGGTCTCCTGTCCCATCAAACGTAAGAGAAGTCCGTCAATTTATGGGGCTATCGAACTACTTCCGTAGATTTGTTCCCGGGTTTGCACCGAAAACTAGTTGTATCACGTCACTCACAAAACAAGGAGTACCATTTCTGTGGACGCAGGAGTGCGAGGAAGCCAGGCACTATATCATCGGTCAACTTACTAAGAGACCAGTTTTAGTTATTTTTGATCCAACACGAAAAACGGAACTTCACACCGATGCTAGTTCAATTGGTTTTGGTGCAATATTGATACAATTGATAGACGGGCAGCGTCATGTAATAGCTTATTAGTCAGGCTACGAAACCTTGCGAAAGCAGTTACCACAGTTACGAGCTAGAGACATTAGCAGTTGTCAACTCCATCAAACATTTTCGCACTTATTTGCTCGGTATAAAATTCACTATTGTTACGGACTGTAACGCTCTTAAGTCGACAAAGGAAAAAAAAGATATTTTGCCAAGAGTAGCCAGATGGTGGATTTATCTCCAGGACTTCGAGTTCGAAATCCAGTACCGTAAGGGGAAGGCTATGCAACATGCTGACTATTTGAGCCTAAATCCACATATGCGAACATGCTATCAATTGAACAGTTTGTCAGAAAACAGGCTTAGCGTCGAACAAAGTTTAGATCAAGAGGTCCAGGAGGTTATCGATCAAATCCAAGCGGGTGACACGGATGCTGAGTCTAGCTACTCACTGAAGCAAGGTTTGCTTTATCGTAAAACGAAGGAAGGTAATAAGTTGTACATACCTAAACAATGCCGTTTATCGTTGATGAGACGTTGTCATGAAGACAATTGCCATAACGGGTGGGAGAAGACGCTAGCAAAAATGAGACTATATTTTTGGATGCCATCGATGTCAAGAAATGTAAAGAAATTTGTAGAATCCTGCCTTATTTGTCTGGTTGTAAAAAGACCTTCGGGAAAGAAACAATCCGAGTTACATCCTATCGATAAAGTGTCGGTACCGTTTCATACGATACATATCGACTGTATGGGACCGTTTAAAGGGGATGCTAAAACAGATAGTCGTTATATATTGATTATTGTTGACTCTTTTACAAAATTTGTCATCCTTTCACCGTGCAAAACCTTGCAGGCTGCTGAGACCATACGTCTTATGAACAATTTTGTAACATTGTTCGGTGTTCCATGTCGTATCGTCAGCGACAAGGGTACTAATTTTACTAGTGGCGAGTTCAAAGTCTTCTGTGGGACATATGGAATTAATCACCATACAATTGCTCCTGGGACAAGCAGAGCTGATGGTCAAGTTGAGCGATACGTGGATACCGTTGCTAATCTGCTGAGAACCAATTTGGGTACCAATTTGGAATGGACTAGTTATATTAGCCGAGTGCAATTGTCGCTAAATACTACAGTTAACAAAACCACCGGACTCTCCCCAATGAAGATACTGACTGGTGTAGATGGCCGAACGCCGGAGATTAGTGCTCTTCTAAATCATCTAGAGATAGAGCCGAAGTTTGACGATGTTGAGGCAATACGAGCCTTGGCTGCAAAACGAATTGAGGAAAATGCCAACAAAATGAAACTACGCTTTGACAAAGGGAAATGCAAGCCGACAACACTCAGCATTATAGATAAGGTCTTATATAAAAGCAATCAAATTCGGAAGTCTAAGCTAGATGTTCACTTCCGAGGACCGTATGAAGTCGTGGGTATTTTACCTAATGATAGGTATAAGCTCATGAAGGGAAACAGCAAGACGATTATCGTAGCGGCTAGAGAGGTGATTCGTCCAATAGACGTTGGCAATGTGGATGATACCATGGAAGATTAAAATGGTAGGTATTGTTTCTGAAATTGATTTGTTAGTCTTGAGATATGATTCTCTGAGGGACTGCTTCTGAAACTGATTTGTTAGTCTTGAGATATGATTCTCTGAGGGACTGCTTCTGAAACTTATTTGTTAGTCTTGAGATGTGATTCTTTGAGGGACTGCTTCTGAAACTGATTTGTTAGTCTTGAGATATGATTCTCTGAGGGACAGCTTCTGAAACTGATTTTTTTTTAGTCTTGAGATATGGTTCTCTGAGGGACTGCTTCTGAAACTGATTTGTTAGTCTTGAGATATGATTCTCTGAGAGACAGCTTCTGAAACTGATTTGTTAGTCTTGAGATATGATTCTCTGAGGGACTGCTTCTGAAACTGATTTGTTTGTCTTGAGATATGATTCTCTGAGGGACTGCTTCTGAAACTGATTTGTTAGTCTTGAGATGTGATTCTTTGAGGGACTGATTCTGAAACTGATTTGTTAGTCTTGAGATATGATTCTCTGAGGCACTGCTTCTGAAACTGATTTTTTTAGTCTTGAGATATGATTCTCTGAGAGACTGCTTTTGAAACTGATAATTAAGTCTTGAGATGTGATTCTCTGAGGGACTGCTTCTGAAACTAATTTGTTAGTCTTGAGATGTGATTCTTTGAGGGACTGATTCTGAAACTGATTTGTTAGTCTTGAGATATGATTCTCTGAGAGACTGCTTTTGAAACTGATAATTAAGTCTGGAGATGTGATTCTCTGAGGGACTGCTTTTGAAACTGATAATTAAATCTTGAGATGTAATTCTCTGAGGGACTAGTCGTGAAACTGATATGTTTCATAAGATGTTATTTCATGATAGTATTTAATTTCTCATTTTTGTTGCATGAGACTTAATGAGGAACAAGCCTTGGAGAAACGAGGTGAAAAATTCATCGAGAGCGATGAAAGGGTCAGGAAGGCCGTGTTAGAATACTTAAGAGTTATTATGTTAGAGTACTTAAACTCGTTATTGGATAAAGGGGGATATAAACGAAAAGTATGTGCGCTTCTCTTTCTCTTATGGATCATACAGCATGGGCACGGTTTAACCAATGGAAGGTTGTCTATGGATTGGTATGAGTATGAAAGGACGAAAGAGAACAGAGTCTCTTTCCAAAAGAGAGGAATCTGCGCTTTTGCGAGTCATTTCTGATAATGACTAGGACCAAAGGCAGTTACGCAGAATCCGAAGAACGAGAAGGACGTGTCCTTGGTCTTGTCTTGAATTAATATTCTGTGTTCTATCATATATATTTATTCTTTGTTGGATAACTTCTGTTCTTATGAGCTGATTTTGATGAAACTTTTTTTATTAATTAACTACACATTTCACGAGTAAAATAAAATTTACAAGAATTTTATAAGATTTGGACACTCCATTCCAGAAATTGTGGTGCCATTTCATAGGCCATTTTCGAAATTTTGGAGCGTGCCACGCCCAAATGGTAAGAGAGCGGCAACATTTTTTGCAGATTTGAGTTTAGAACATAAAAAGGAAAATGGAATACAAAATTTAAGGGATTTAGGAGTTGACGCAGGCTTGTAAAATTTAACCAATATTTTTATTAAACAAGTGGAAATCGAATTTGTCCATACAATGGTGGTATGAATTTCTCACAAGCAAAAAATTCACTGTAGATAAAATATTCGGCATTGGATTTGATGGTTGATGTGTATTACTAAAAAGTAATTAGGCTAACTAACATTACATTTTTTTTACAGAATAATTATTAGCACTCTATTTCAACTGTTCGATAGATTTAATTCAATGAATACTATATACAAGCTATAATAATCTTGTCATTTGTGTTCCCTCCGGTTTTTTTGTTTTTTTTTTTTTTAAAAAAAATGTTGGCGTGATGATCAAACAAACAATTTGTTAGCAGTATTTCCTGCATGAATTTCAGAAATTTCTTTATAAATGTTCTTTAATGTACTGAAAAGAACATTTATAAAGAAATTTAAAAAAATATTATAAATAGAGAAGAACACACATTGTTATTAAATAAAATTGCGATAAAACTTAATAGAGATTAACAATGCTCAGCCCTTTAAGACGACATAAAAGCCAACTAAAATATATACTTATCAACTTGCATCATAGTGAACCACGGGAACAGATGAGGAATTAACCAGATAGTCAACTCTGCAATCCCCTATCACTTTCAACCCGCAAAAAAATATATAATAACGGCCGCAAAATCGTCTCTCAATTTTCCTATCTGTGAATACGTGTGTGCCAGCCACATGAAGATTGATCTAATTTGCTCGATTACCCGCAAAAAATAAGGAGTTTCGCAACATATCCAAATCGCAACAACAAAACAGCTGGTCACGGCGGATGTGTTGGGAAATAGGAAGTGCTGCGAAATGTTGAGTTTATGTGAATCAACTTTTATAGATATTTTAATGTAAATGTTTATGAACAAACAAAAAATTAGTAACCCAAGAAATACGAAGTTGTTACAATTTAATTCGAATATTTTTGCGGTTATAAGAAATAGTTCTCTATTTTTTATCTGCCATGAAATAAACAAGAAGTATTTTTAATCCTTTTAAATTATTTTTTGTTACAAACTTTTCACGTTTAGTAAATGAAGTTTCATAGCTGTTTGTTTTCTTAGGCGGCTTTGGAACTTTTTTATATAAGTTAGTTAATATGCTTTATTTTAAAATTTATAGTAAGTGATAGACAGAAGAGGGAGAACCGAAAGTAGCTGGAATGCACTGCATAAATATATTGTTGGTGCATTTTTCTATCGAAAATGCTTGGTAGTTGAGTACTGTTGAACTTATTAAAACCGAGTAAGAACAATTCGGAATGAACTAACTTAAATGCTTTATTGAACAAGAATTAAAAATAGTTTGTAACAAAGAGAAAAAAAAAATATGACAGATACTGTAGTTGAATTCAAATTTGATCAGTATTGCCATACAAAAGTAAATGTAGATAAAAAGATGACGTGTCAGCTTGAGTGCTACAAAAACCATGGTTGACACATATTCAAGTCTCAGCACGCCTCCCTCAAACAGGGCGTCTTAACTCACTGACATCCCGATGTCCTTTAGACATCTGTAATGTGCTGGTCCAGGAAGTGGACAGCTGACGCACAAAATGAGACCTGGTCGCAATGTTCTTCGTACGGGAATGACAGACAGCACTTTATGCTATATATTTCGCACCGCGATTATCTATCCCGACAGTTATGGCAGCTAACACATGCAAACCCATTTCGGTCATTAGGTTTCGTAGATATGTTGTTTCTCTTGGCGATTTGGATAGTGCAACATATTCCGCTTCCGTTGTTGCAATTTCCACAGACTTTTGACGCCCAAACAAAAGCGCGCCAATCCGACATCCTTGACTTCAAAAACAGCAGCAAGTCCATTTCGAATACTTTCCAGTGCCTTCTGACTTCGTGACGTGTACAAAATGTCATCGACATACACGGCGACGACCGTGAATCCTTCTTTGCTCGAACCAAAGTAGAGACAAGTGTCATTTTTTGCAAGTTTTAAGCCTATATCTCGAAGTGTTTAATCCAATTTTTTATGCCACTGACGTCCTGCTTGTCAAAGTCCATAAAGCGCCTTTTTTAGTTTATATACATTGTTACCTTCTGTAAGTTTCTGCACCATTTGTTTGGCCTTTCTCCTCACTCCATCATTTGGCGGATTTTCTTTTACAAGCATCTGCAAAGCTTGCTGAAGGTATTTCGGAGAATCCATGTAGATCTCCTCCTCCAGGTCGCCATTTTAATAAGCTGCGACTACGTCCATCTGATAAACTACAAATTTTCACGAACCGCTAATGCCATTAAAAGTCTGATCGATTTAAGGCGGGCCACCGGTGCAAAAGTTTGTTCGAAATCTACCCTTTATGCCCTGTATTGAGGATTCTCCCGATGTGTCTCATGTTCCTGGGTGTTTCGGTCTTGTTCGAATGCCCTGTATTGAGGATTCTCCCGATGTGTCTCATGTTCCTGGGTGTTTCGGTCTTGTTCGAATGCCCTGATCCGGCGATTCTCCCGACGAGTCTCAAGTTTCCGAGTATTTCGTTCTTGTTCCACTTCTCTATATTCTACATTGTCCCGCCGGGTTTCATGTTCCTAGGTGCTTCGGTCTTGTTCGAATGCCCTGTATTGAGGATTGCCCCGATGTATCTAATGTTCCGGGGTGTTTCGGTCTTGTTCGAATGCCCTGTATTGAGGATTCTCCCGATGTGTCTCATGTTCCTGGGTGTTTCGGTCTTGTTCGAATGCCCTGTATTGAGGATTCTCCCGATGTGTCTCATGTTCCTGGGTGTTTCGGTCTGTATTGAGGATTCTCCCGATGTGTCTCATGTTCCTGGGTGTTTTGGTCTTGTTCGAATGCCCTGTATTGAGGATTGCCCCGATGTGTCTCATGTTCCTGGGTGTTTCGGTCTGTATTGAGGATTCTACCGATGTGTCTCATGTTCCTGGGTGTTTCGGTCTTGTTCGAATGCCCTGTATTGAGGATTGCCCCGATGTGTCTCATGTTCCTGGGTGTTTCGGTCTGTATTGAGGATTCTCCCGATGTGTCTCATGTTCCTGGGTGTTTCGGTCTTGTTCGAATGCCCTGTATTGAGGATTGCCCCGATGTGTCTCATGTTCCTGGGTGTTTCGGTCTGTATTGAGGATTCTCCCGATGTGTCTCATGTTCCTGGGTGTATCGGTCTTGTTCGAATGCCCTGTATTGAGGATTGCCCCGATGTGTCTCATGTTCCTGGGTGTTTCGGTCTGTATTGAGGATTCTCCCGATGTGTCGCATGTTCCTGGGTGTTTCGGTCTTGTTCGAATGCCCTGTATTGAGGATTGCCCCGATGTGTCTCATGTTCCTGGGTGTTTCGGTCTGTATTGAGGATTCTCCCGATGTGTCTCATGTTCCTGGGTGTTTCGGTCTTGTTCGAATGCCCTGTATTGAGGATTGCCCCGATGTGTCTCATGTTCCTGGGTGTTTCGGTCTGTATTGAGGATTCTCCCGATGTGTCTCATGTTCCTGGGTGTTTCGGTCTTGTTCGAATGCCCTGTATTGAGGATTGCCCCGATGTGTCTCATGTTCCTGGGTGTTTCGGTCTGTATTTAGGATTCTCCCGATGTGTCTCATATTCCTGGGTGTTTCGGTCTTGTTCGAATGCCCTGTATTGAGGATTGCCCCGATGTGTCTCTTGTTCCTGGGTGTTTCGGTCTGTATTAAGGATTCTCCCGATGTGTCTCATGTTCCTGGGTGTTTCGGTCTTGTTCGAATGCCCTGTATTGAGGATTGCCCCGATGTGTCTCATGTTCCTGGGTGTTTCGGTCTGTATTGAGGATTCTCCCGATGTGTCTCATGTTCCTGGGTGTTTCGGTCTTGTTCGAATGCCCTGTATCGGCGATTTTCCCGACGAGTCTCAAGTTTCCGAGCATTTCGTTCTTGTTCCACTTCCCTATATTCTACATTGTCCCGCCGGGTTTCATGTTCCTAGGTGTTTCGGTCTTGTTCGAATGCCCTGTATTGAGGATTGCCCCGATGTATCTCATGTTCCTGGGTGTTTCGGTCTTGTTCGAATGCCCTGTATTGAGGATTGCCCCGATGTGTCTCATGTTCCTGGGTGTTTCGGTATGTATTGAGGATTCTCCCGATGTGTCGCATGTTCCTGGGTGTTTCGGTCTTGTTCGAATGCCCTGTATTGAGGATTGCCCCGATGTGTCTCATGTTCCTGGGTGTTTCGGTCTGTATTGAGGATTCTCCCGATGTGTCTCATGTTCCTGGGTGTTTCGGTCTTGTTCGAATGCCCTGTATTGAGGATTGCCCCGATGTGTCTCATGTTCCTGGGTGTTTCGGTCTGTATTGAGGATTCTCCCGATGTGTCTCATGTTCCTGGGTGTTTCGGTCTTGTTCGAATGCCCTGTATTGAGGATTGCCCCGATGTGTCTCATGTTCCTGGGTGTTTCGGTCTGTATTTAGGATTCTCCCGATGTGTCTCATATTCCTGGGTGTTTCGGTCTTGTTCGAATGCCCTGTATTGAGGATTGCCCCGATGTGTCTCTTGTTCCTGGGTGTTTCGGTCTGTATTAAGGATTCTCCCGATGTGTCTCATGTTCCTGGGTGTTTCGGTCTTGTTCGAATGCCCTGTATTGAGGATTGCCCCGATGTGTCTCATGTTCCTGGGTGTTTCGGTCTGTATTGAGGATTCTCCCGATGTGTCTCATGTTCCTGGGTGTTTCGGTCTTGTTCGAATGCCCTGTATCGGCGATTCTCCCGACGAGTCTCAAGTTTCCGAGCATTTCGTTCTTGTTCCACTTCCCTATATTCTACATTGTCCCGCCGGGTTTCATGTTCCTACGTATTTCGGTCTTGTTCGAATGCCCTGTATTGAGGATTGCCCCGATGTATCTCATGTTCCTGGGTGTTTCGGTCTTGTTCGAATGCCCTGTATTGAGGATTCTCCCGATGTGTCATGTTCCTGGGTATTTCGGTCTTGTTCGAATGCCCTGTATTGAGGATTGTCCCGATGTGTCTCTTGTTCCTGGGTGTTTCGGTCTGTATTGAGGATTCTCCCGATGTGTCTCATGTTCCTGGGTGTTTCGGTCTTGTTCGAATGCCCTGTATTGAGGATTCTCCCGATGTGTCTCATGTTCCTGGGTGTTTCGGTCTTGTTCGAATGCCCTGTATTGAGGATTGTCCCGATGTGTCTCATGTTCCTGGGTGTTTCGGTCTTGTTCGAATGCCCTGTATTGAGGATTCTCCCGATGTGTCTCATGTTCCTGAGTGTTTCGGTCTTGTTCGAATGCCCTGTATTGAGGATTCTCCCGTCGGGTTTCATGTTCCTGGATGTTTCGGTCTTATTCGAATGCCCTATATTGAGGATTGTCCCGATATGTCTCTTGTTCCTGGGTGTTTTGTTCTTGTTCGGATGCGCTGTATTGAGGATTCTCCCGATGTGTCTCATGTTCCTGGGTGTTTCGGTCTTGTTCGAATGTCCTGTATTGAGGATTGCCCCGATGTATCTCATGTTCCTGGGTGTTTCGGTCTTGTTCGAATGCCCTGTATTGAGGATTCTCCCGATGTGTCTCATGTTCCTAGGTGTTTCGGTCTTGTTCGAATGCCCTGTATTGAGGATTGTCCCGATGTGTCTCATGTTCCTGTGTGTTTCGGTCTTGTTCGAATGCCCTGTATTGAGGATTCTCCCGATGTGTCTCATGTTCCTGGGTGTTTCGGTCTTGTTCGAATGCCCTGTATTGAGGATTGTCCCGATGTGTCTCATGTTCCTGGGTGTTTCGGTCGTGTTCGAATGTCCTGTAATGAGGATTGCCCCGATGTGTCTCATGTTTCTGGGTGTTTCGGTCTTGTTCGAATGCCCTGTATTGAGGCTGAACCCGACGTGTCTCAAGTTTCCGAGTATTTCGTTCTTGTTCCTCTTCCCTGTTTTCTACATTGTCCCGCCGGGTTTCATGTTCCTGGGTGTTTCGGTCTTGTTCGAATGCCCTGTAATGAGGATTGCCTCGATGTGTCTCATTTTCCTGGGTGGGTCGGTCTTGTTCGAATGCCCTGTATTGAGGATTGCCCCGATGTGTCTCATGTTCCTGGGTGTTTCGGTCTTGTTCGAATGCCCTGTATTGAGCATTGGCCCGATGTGTCTCATGTTCCTGGGTGTTTCGGTCTTGTTCGAATGCCCTGTATTGAGGATTCTCCCGATGTGTCATGTTCCTGGGTGTTTCGGTCTTGTTCGAATGCCCTGTATTGAGGATTGTCCCGATGTGTCTCATGTTCCTGAGTGTTTCGGTCTTGTTCGAATGCCCTGTATTGAGGATTCTCCCGTCGGGTTTCATGTTCCTGGGTGTTTCGGTCTTGTTCGAATGCCCTATATTGAGGATTGTCCCTATGTGTCTCTTGTTCCTGGGTGTTTCGTTCTTGTTCGGATGCCCTGTATTGAGGATTCTCCTGATGTGTCTCATGTTCCTGGGTGTTTCGGTCTTGTTCGAATGCCCTGTATTGAGGATTGCCCCGATGTATCTCAAGTTCCTGGGTGTTTCGGTCTTGTTCGAATGCCCTGTATTGAGGATTCTCCCGATGTGTCTCATGTTCCTGGGTGTTTCGGTCTTGTTCGAATGCCCTGTATTGAGGATTGTCCCGATGTGTCTCATGTTCCTGGGTGTTTCGGCCTTGTTCGAATGCCCTGTATTGAGGATTCTCCCGATGTGTCTCATGTTCCTGGGTGTTTCGGTCTTGTTCGAATGACCTGTATTGAGGATTGTCCCGATGTGTCTCATGTTCCTGGGTGTTTCGGTCTTGTTCGAATGCCCTGTAATGAGGATTGCCCCGATGTGTCTCATGTTTCTGGGTGTTTCGGTCTTGTTCGAATGCCCTGTATTGAGGCTGAACCCGACGTGTCTCAAGTTTCCGAGTATTTCGTTCTTGTTCCGCTTCCCTGTATTCTACATTGTCCCGCCGGGTTTCTTGTTCCTGGGTGTTTCGGTCTTGTTCGAATGCCCTGTAATGAGGATTGCCTCGATGTGTCTCATTTTCCTGGGTGTTTCGGTCTTGTTCGAATGCCCTGTATTGAGGATTGCCCCGATGTGTCTCATATTCCTGGGTGTTTCGGTCTTGTTCGAATGCCCTGTATTGAGGATTGGCCCGATGTGTCTCATGTTCCTGGGTGTTTCGGTCTTGTTCGAATGCCCTGTATTGAGGATTGCCCCGATGTGTCTCATATTCCTGGGTGTTTCGGTCTTGTTCGATTGGGGAAACCTATGTTTTCCCACGGATTAATTGCCCGAGTTGCATTTGCCCGCATGGCACTTTTGGACTTTGCCCGCGTGACATTAGCCCGCATTACATTTGGCCGCAAAGGCTGTTTCAAATTCGTCTTATGTCACTTCTTTAACGTGATGAATTGTATTGCTTATTTAAAACGCATACAGGAATATTTTCTTGTTGTTAATACCGATATTATGTTAAGAATATTACATATTATTAAAGCGTTAACAATCGAGCGTTGCTTATGTTTTATGGACTTACATATATAAATTGGAGTAGTGGAAAAGGACAACTTTTAAAAATTGGTCTTATTTCATTTCTCAAAGATGATTATACAGTTAGAATATTTAAAGCGCTTACAGGAATGCTCTACAGTAATGTATCTGTAGCAAAAAGCTTGATATAATAGAATTAAGTGGGTGCAAGGTTGGTTGTATGCAAAGATTGTTTGGATATCAGGAACTCAAAATTCATTATAAAAGCTGTTGTCAAAGACGCCTTCCTGACGAAAAGCACATACCCCGAGCGGAGCAACGAAGTTGCCTGAGTGGTACCTGTCGAAAGAGGGTTGAAATCCTCCACCAGGTACTGGTATCATAATAAATATAATAAAATTTTAAAGGTTTTCCAAGCGGGCCACTAATGTACCGTTATTTTTTACATATAAATAATTCCGAGAGGGAAATTGTATCCATCTTATGAAACGCTTATAGACTTATTTAAGCGAGTGTACCCAATCCTGAACCTGACAATTTACCGTTATGTTTTACATTTAAATCATTCCTAAAGGAATATTTTATGCACCTTAACAAACGCTTATTGACCGATTTAAGCGAGTGAACCAATTCGATTTCAAAAAAACCTTTCTCCATGATATCAAATTAAAATCTCCTATTAAATAGTTTATCGCTCTTAAAAGAACGCTTGCAAATTCATATAAGCGAGTGAACCAATCCTATTATATATATATCTCTTCGCTTTGAAAACTGAAAACTTACTTACTGCTGATACCACCACCAGATACTGCGGGATTCAGGAAATTCTACACCCTTTATATATAAATTTATGGCAACCTATTCATAACAAAGTCGTTCCGGTTCATGGGTTAGTTACATTCAATTAAAAAATTAAATTCCCCTGTTAAATCAATGGGTGAACTTATTTATGTTCTCTGTGAATCTCAAGATTGGATGTAACTAAAAGCAACAACGCGAGCTATCTTTCGATCCAACGATCCATCTGGGTTCAACTTACTATGCAGGACTACTTTACTGGTTACAACAGCCCTATTCGCTGGTCGCTTGACCAATTCCCATGTATTGTTGTTGATAAGCCCTCGAATTTCATTCCTTATAGCATTTAACCATTCTTGAGCCCCAGTTCCAGACATCGCATCCTCAATTGATAGCTCTCCGATATTAGCCATCTCGCAGGATCAAAGTACTATTCGTCGTCTGTTTTCTCTTCCTTCTCGTCTTCATCATCCCGTCAATGTTCTGTTGATTGATTTTCTTTTCTTTGATGTTGCGTGAAACAGATCTCGTTTGATATGTTCTTGGAACGACTTTGTGATTATGGTCGGAATCGGTTGTTGGAAATTGCTTACCACCTTTTGGTTTTGTCCTTACCACGAGCTCCTCATCTTCTTCTATGCCTTGTGTCGGCATCTGTATTGAAGTTGACTTGTATTATTTATCCAATCTTTCACCCGGAATCGCAAAATATTTCTCTTGACGTTCTACGTCCCTTGACGTCCCTCGAAATAACAACTTTTTGTTCTTCTGGAATCCACACTCGGTAGCCCTTGGATGCTTCAGAGTATCCGGCCATCATACCTTCCTCTGAACGCGCCTCGAACTTTCCCTTGCCAGGAGATTTGTTTAGCACAAACGCCTTTGCTCCGAAAACCTTAAGATGACTTAGGTCCGGGATTCTTTTATTCCAACGTTCAAACGGTGTATAGCCATCCAAACTAATCATAGGACATCTATTTCGAAGATAATTTGACGCCGCTACAGCTTCTGCCCAAAAATTAATTGTTTCCAACACCTGATTGGATGAGCATGCACCTCGCCATTTCGACTTTTGCGTTCCGTTCCGCCACACCATTTTGCTGTGGCGTTTGTGGAACTGTAAGGCGTCTTCTTATCCCATTTTTACGCAGCAACTCGTCAAATTCGTGGTTACGAAATTCTCGCCCATTATCCGACATCACACATTTGATTTTGCGACCAGTTTGCGTCTCTACGTGAGCTTTGTAGTCCTTGAAAGAACGAAGAGCGTCGCTCTTATGTTTCAAAAAGAAAACTTCGCACCAACGGCTGCTGTCATCGAATGATGCTTGCGTAAATGTCAATGCAAGAGGATTATAACTACAGACGGGAGGTCTGAAAGGTCAGTAAAACTCCAAAACAAATTACTAGTCAAAAACTTGAGGATGATCACGGAAGCACCATCACTTTCGACAAGAAAAAAGCAGTCGTTTGTGGAAATGATGGCGAAGTCAAGATGATTGCGAATCGAGTCGGAGAATTGTACTACGTTCAAGAGAGTACTCAGCAGCCGTGCGGTTGATGAAAAAGGATTGAGTTTTAAATTGTAGCATAAGTCTGCGATGCGATGCGACTTAAGCACCTGAAAGAACGAGATTTGCTAAATATGTCTCATAAAAATTTAGTGGCTGGACTAAACATTCACGACTTCGATGCGACGTATGTGCTCGCGGAAAAATGACGACGTTGCCGTTTCCTAAGAAGTCTAAGAGATGTACAAAGTTATTGGATCTGGTACACACTGATGTCAGGGGCCTTCCAGAACGGAATCGTTTGATCAATCGAGATACTTTATCACCTTTATATATATACATCGATTCCATCGCGCATCGGAAGAACTCGAAACTCTGTGGCAGTCCATTTAACAAAAGTATCGACAACAATTCTTCGTGTATGTCAACGCCCATACATTTCACCTTTGACACTGTATCGAAGAATTCCATTAAATTATTTCGCAGATCGTCACCTTCCTGCATTTTGTATGTTGCCACACGTTTTAGCAATGTCGCCTTCCTAACTGGTCTCGTGGAGGCGAACTCGGACTTCAATCGCTCCCACACACTTTTGGCCGTGTCGAATCCTTTCCCAGCCGCAACAGACTCTGATCAATGGGGATGATTAAATCTGCCTTCGCCTTAGCGTCATCATTAAGCATATTGTGAAGTTCGTTCTTGGACTCTTCATTTTCGTCATTAACTTCAGGTTTCGGTGTTTCTCCGCTGACGTGGAATCTGGCCCCATAACCTGTTGAACTTATTAAAACCGAGTAAGAACAATACGGAATGAACTAACTTAAATGCTTTATTGAATAAGAATTAAAAATGGTTTGTAACAAAAAGAAAAAAGGAAATATGACAGATACTGTCGTTGAATTCAAATATGATCAGTATTGCCATACAAAAGTAAATGTAGATAAAAAGATGAGGTTTCAACTTAAGTGCTACCAAAACCCTGGTTGACACATTTTCAAGTCTCAACAAGTAAACTCATAAATAAGGATGCACATTATGTTACATATATATATTGAATTAATTAGCCACTCTTTTTAACAGACGACTTTATTTGTCAAGTTATAATGTTTTGTAATTTTTTAAAAAAATTTGTTTATGAAAATAAACAAACGAATTTACTACTACTACTAAAGGGTGATTTTTTAGCTGGTTTGGTTTTGGCAACACTGGTTTTGACAGCTGACGTGTGTTTAGTACCTTGTGTCACTGTCAAACAGCTTCAGTTTGGTTTGCAATTTAACCATGGATCGTCTTACAAATGAACAACGCTTGCAAATTATTGAATTTTACTATCAAAATTCGTGCTCGGTTCGAAATGTTCATCGCGCGCTGCTTCCATTTTATGATCGGCATTCTCGACCTTCTGAGCAGTCTATTCGGAAGATTGTGACCAAATTTCGCACCAAATTTACTTTGTTGGACATTAAACCACCAACACGTTTACGTACTGTGCGTATTGAAGAAAATATTGCGGCCGTATCAGCTAGTGTGACAGAAGACCGCGAAATGTCGATTCGGCGCCGTTCCCAGCAGTTAGGCCTTTGTTACAGCACTACGTGGAAAATTTTGCGGAAGGATTTGGGCGTAAAGCCTTTTAAGATACAGCTGGTGCAAGAACTAAAGCTAGCCGACCTACCACAACGCCGAATTTTTGGTGAATGGGCTCTTGGAAAGCTGGCCGAGGATCCGCTTTTTTATCGAAAAATTGTGTTCAGCGATGAGGCTCATTTTTGGTTGAATGGGTACGTAAATAAGCAAAATTGCCGCATTTGGAGTGAAGATCAGCCAGAAGCATTGCAACAGCTACCAATGCATCCCGAAAAAGCCACTGTTTGGTGCGGTTTATGGGCCGGCGGCATTATTGGGCCATATTTCTTCAAAGATGATGCGAATCGCAGCGTTACTGTCAATGGTGAACGCTACCGAGCGATGATAACAAACTTTTTTTTGCCCGAAATGGAAGTTCTTGACTTGCATGATATGTGGTTTCAACAAGACGGTGCCACATGCCACACAGCACGCGAAACAATGGCGCAATTGCGAGGCGAGTTTGGTGAACAGTTAATTTCACGTTTCGGGCCGGTCAATTGGCCGCCTAGATCGTGCGATTTGACACCATTAGATTATTTTTTGTGGGGGTATGCCAAGGCTAATGTGTATAGGGACAAGCCCGCTTCGATTGACGCACTGGAAGCCAACATCCATGCATTCATTCGTGAGATACCGGCCGATATGTGTGAAAGAGTATGCCAAAATTGGACTCAGCGGATGGGCTACCTGAGACGCAGCCGCGGTCAACATTTGCATGAAATTATCTTTAAACATTAAATTGCAAGGTTCAAACTATCGATTCAAATAAATATTTCATTCATTTTTTCGAATTTTTTGTGTTTTTTTTTAAAAAAAAGTTCTAAACCTCTTAAAAAATCACCCTTTACTACTAGTAGTAAGTGATTGCAAATGCTGTTAAAAAATGTTTTCACGTACCACAAAATAATATAGAGTCAGCCATCTTAAGTTTTTTTTTCAACTAGTGCTTATTCCGCGAATAGTAACACTTAGCTCATGTCTGATTTGACAGATAATTAATTTTATCCTTCCGCTGAACGAATATGGTTGTGTATACGCTTGAACAACGCTGGGAAATATCGCGACATAATTGGCTCATGTCTGATTTGACAGATAATATACCGCTATACCGCTGAACGAATATGGTTGTGTATACGCTTGAACAACGCTGGGAAATATTGCGGCATAATTGGGCCATTTTTAATTTTTTTTTTTCAATGAGCAAGGAGTGGCCGTTACAGTCAATTGCGATCGTTATCGGGCCATGTTGAACGAATTTTTGTGCACAAAAATTGAAGAGGAGGATATTGGCAACATTAGGTTTCAATAGGACGGTACTACGTGCCACACAGCCGAAGCTACACTCGATGTTTTGCGCCCTGTTTAAAAAAAAAAGTTATTTGGCGGACCCTATATTTGTAAGAATTTGGATCACGTTATACTAAAAAGCATTTAAACTAGTGCCTAATTGTGTAATGCAACGTTTCCACCGAGCACTAAACCGATATAAAGGTTAATCTTACCTTAATCCACTTTAAATCTCAAGATTAACCATAAAAATTTTAATCTCCTAAACACAAGATTAAAAATAAATCTAGCTAATAAACTTCGTTTCCATGAAAATTCAGGTTGCGAACACACGCTATACGACTCGACACTACTCTCCTACTCTCAACATCTCTGATATCTTTCTTAGAATTGCAATTTTTTTCCTTCCAACTACCCCAATATTCATTAAGCACCGACGGCGGCGTTTTCTGTATAGGCGACTGCTCCCGGCTAGTAGGGTTGTTCGCGAAATATGTAAACGTCAGCGAAAAAAAAAGTGACAGCTAAAACGACCGTAGGAAAATAAAAGTGGCAGTATAAATTCGGCGGAAATAATTCGTACATTTAAATCCTTTTAAAGGTTGAAATAAAGTGTTAGTTATTAATGTTTAAAAAAAAAATAATATGAATTAAGTGTTTTAGTTGTACTGTAACAAAATCAGTTACAATCACTGCAATTAGTTTCGCGGACTTTTCTAAAGATATATGTATATATAAATAAATGGTTATTGAATGTTTTGTTTCACTAATAATTTATAGTGCAAATTAATATATTTACAAAATAAAGAAAACATTAAGTGATATTCAATGCAGAAAAATAAAGAGATTTTTTGAATCCTGGCATACAAAAACCAATTTGCCGCCGCAATTCTTCCCGGGAATTTTACCAATTTATTTGTATTTACTTAGACAATCCGCGGCACTGATCGCTCGAATTTGTTACAATGCAAATAAAGCACTTAGTTAATATTAACGGTTGATCCAAGTAGAGAAACTTTTTCAATAGCCTTTTTTGACAGATCACGTGTGAGTCGTGTCATGCTGTCATGTTATTTTTGTTTAGTATTGTTTGGCATTTCATAATGGAAAGACTTACGCGTGAACAACGTTTATAAAATTGTTCAACTTTATTATGCAAATTCACGTTCTGTGAGGAATGTGTTTCGTGCACTTCGCTCAACTTATGGTCAACATAATCGGCCTACTGAGCGTACTATTCGCAACACCATCACCCATTTTGAGACCCAGCATTCATTATTGGATAATATTCGACCGGATAGACCACGTCCAGCACGCTGTGAAGAAAATATAGCGGCCGTAGCTGAGAGTGTACACGAAGACCGTAGAGAGTCGATTCGGCGCCGTTCGCAGCAACTCGGACTGACGTATGGAACGACTTGGCGCATTTTACGTCAAGATCTTAAATTGAAAGCGTACAAAATACAGCTTGTGCAACAACTGAAGCCGCTCGACCTTCCCAAGCGACATCGCTTCGCTCTATGGGCTCTTGAAAAGTTCCAAGAAGATCCGACGTTTTCGAGGCAAATTTTGTTTAGCGATGAGGCCCATTTCTGGCTCAATGGGTATGTAAACAAACAAAAGTGCCGCATTTGGGACGAAGAGCAACCTGAAGAGATTGAAGAACTGCCACTTCATCCAGAAAAAACAACGGTTGGGTGTGGTTTGTGGGCCGGTGGAATCATCGGTCCATATTTCTTTAAAAATTATGCCGGTGCGAAAGTAACCGGCAATGGCGACCGTTATCGTGCCATGATAACCGACTATTTGATGCCTGAAATTGAAGCTCGTGATCTCGGCGACATTTGGTTTCAGCAAGACGGCGCCACTTCACACATCGCATCAATCAATGGACTTATTGAGAGAAAATTTCGGTGAGCACATAATTTCACGTTTTGGGCCGGTCGATTGGCCACCAAGATCGTGTGATATCACACCGTTAGACTTTTTCCTATGGGGATATGTAAAGTCAAAAGCGTATGCCGACAAACCCGCTTCGATTCATGCCTTGGAGGAAAACATCACGCGTGTCATTCGCCAGTTACCAGTCGAAATGCTCGAACGCGTGATCGAAAATTGGACTCAACGGATGGACCTGCGACGTAGCAACGGCCAACATTTGATAGACATAATCTTCAAAAAATAAATGCCAAAGAATGTTCTTTCAAATGATAATACATATTCTCCATTAAATTTGAATTTTCTGTATTTTTTTCTTTAAAAAAGTAGGGAACCTCGAAATGGATCACCCTTTATATTATTTTAAAAGTCAGATTAATCTATTTTCTTTAGTGGAAACACTGAAAGATTAATTTTTTTTTGTGCTTAATCTCGGTCTATTTTTTGGTGGAAACGTATCATAAAAGTACTTAACTGCTTCAATATAACCATCCATAATCTACGAATTCGTGTTTATATAGTTATACTTAAATTTATTGTCAACAAAATATGTGTGATCAACTTACTTATTATATATTGATCAAGTTAAACAATATTGTTTTGATTATTTTTCATTAAAAATTAGAATAAATTGGTTAAAACATAGCTTTATTCTCCATATTAGAATATTTTATTATGTTATTAGTTGTGTGGGAAGTATGTTTTTATAAATTCATATTCACCGCATATTTTGCATGTTTATTTTACACACCCAAATTGTGAGGTGTAATCTGCTGAAATTTATCAACTGTTCTCAACTTCTTGCTATAAAAAATGTAATTTCATGGCGGCATTAGCCCCATATAATTCGATTCATGTGTGCGTGATTAAAACTTAGCTTGTAGACAAGGTGAGAGATTCTCTCTCAAGTTGATTATTTGGTTATTTCCTTATCTGTGACCACAAGCATACTTGCTAGATATACATATTCTGAGTATACATTTAAATATTATTACACTGTAATTTTTATTTAGAAATATATATACCACATTGCAGATTAAAATACATCTAAAACTTGTTTATAAACACACTTTAGTGTGTTTTTACAGCTCAAAAAAAATGTGTAACGGTTATAGCTTTCGCTCTATACACCCGTTCATCACTTCACCTCAAACCCTCAATAGTTCGGTCTCCTTTATCGTTTGACTAAAACATAAACATTCGCACATCTGTCAATCCACCCAGAATAGTTTGTTATCCGTCACCACTTTATTTAGTCACCTCTACAATATTCCCTTCAACATCATTTGTACACAGATAAGCATTTATACAGATAGTCAACTGAGAAGATTTTTGGCACTCTCCCCCTGCTTTTTTTATTTGCTTCAAAAAGGCGCCCATGGGCTCACTCACGCACACAATTGCAGTACTGCGCCAAGGAATCCATCTTGAAAAAATTGTCATGTCATGTCAGATGGGCAACTCTACATACCCCTATCCCCTTGACCAAGCAAAAAATGTTTGAAAATGGCCGCAAAATCCTATCTCAAATTTCCTATCTGTGAATACGTATGATCGAGAAACATGAAGTAGTGTGGCGTTGGTGTTTCAAAAATATGAAAAGCGCGGGGAGTTTTTTTAACATTTTCAAATGACAACAAAAAAAAGGCTGGTCACGGCGGATGTGTTGGGAAATAGGAAGTGCTGCGAAATGTTGAGTTTATGTGAATCAACTTTTATAGATATTTTAATGTAAATGTTTATGAACAAACAAAAAATTAGTAACCCAATAAATACGAAGTTGTTACAATTTAATTCGAATATTTTTGCGGTTATAAGAAATAGTTCTCTATTTTTTATCTGCCATGAAATAAACAAGAAGTATTTTTATTCCTTTTAAATTATTTTTTGTTACAAACTTTTCACGTTTAGTAAATGAAGTTTCATAGCTGTTTGTTTTCTTAGGCGGCTTTGGAACTTTTTTATATAAGTTAGTTAATATGCTTTATTTTAAAATTTATAGCAAGTGATAGACAGAAGAGGGAGAACAGAAAGTAGCTGGAATGCACTGCATAAATATATTGTTGGTGCATTTTTCTATCGAAAATGCTTGGTAGTTGAGTACTGTTGAACTTATTACAACCGAGTAAGAACAATTCGGAATGAACTAACTTAAATGCTTTATTGAACAAGAATTAAAAATGGTTTGTAACAAAGAGAAAAAAGAAAATATGACAGATACTGTAGTTGAATTCAAATTTGATCAGTATTGCCATACAAAAGTAAATGTAGATAAAAAGATGACGTGTCAGCTTGAGTGCTACAAAAACCATGGTTGACACATATTCAAGTCTCAGCACGCCTCCCTCAAACAGGGCGTCTTAACTCACTGGCATCCCGATGTCCTTTAGACATCTGTAATGTGCTGGTCCAGGAAGTGGTTTGGTAAGCACATCCGCGGGCATCCTTTCAGTTGGTGTGTACACCACGGTTAACTTTTCATCCTGTAACAGCTGACGCACAAAATGATACCTGGTCGCAATGTGCTTCGTACGGGAATGACAGACAGCATTTTATGCTATATATTTCGCACCGCGATTATCTATCCCGACAGTTATGGCAGCTAACTCATGCAAACCTATTTCGGTCATTAGGTTTCGTAGATATGTTGTTTCACTTGGCGATTTGGATAGTGCAACATATTCCGCTTCCGTTGTTGAAATTTCCACAGACTTTTGACGCCCAAACAAAAGCGCGCCAATCCGAGATCCTTGACTTCAAAAACAGCAGCAAGTCCATTTCGAATACTTTCCAGTGCCTTCTGACTTCGTGACGTGTACAAAATGTCATCGACATACACGGCGACGACCGTGAATTCTTCTTTGGTCGAACCAAAGTAGAGACAAGTGTCATTTGTTGCAAGTTTTAAGCCTATATCTGAAGTGTTTAATCCAATTTTTTATGCCACTGACGTCCTGCTTGTCGAAGTCAATAAAGCGCCTTTTTTAGTTTCAACTACACATTGTTACCTTCTGTAAGTTTCTGGACCATTTGTTTGGCCTTTCTCCTCACTCCATCATTTGGCGGATTTTCTTTTACAAGCATCTGCAAAGCTTGCTGAAGGTATTTCGGAGAATCCATGTAGATCTCCTCCTCCAGGTCGCCATTTTAATAAGCTGCGACTACGTCCATCTGATTAACTACAAATTTTCACGAACCGCTAATGCCATTAAAAGTCTGATCGATTTAAGGCGGGCCACCGGTGCAAAAGTTTGTTCGAAATCTACCCTTTGACGTTGTGAAAATCCTCTGGCAACAACGCGAGCTATCTTTCGATCCAACGATCCATCTGGGTTCAACTTACTATGCAGGACTACTTTACTGGTTACAACAGCCCTATTCGCTGGTCGCTTGACCAATTCCCATGTATTGTTGTTGATAAGCCCTCGAATTTCATTCCTTATAGCATTTAACCATTCTTGAGCCTCAGTTCCAGACATCGCATCCTCAATTGATAGCTCTCCGATATTAGCCATCTCGCAGGATCAAAGTACTATTCGTCGTCTGTTTCCTCTTCCTTCTCGTCTTCATCATCCCGTCAATGTTCTGTTGATTGATTTTCTTTTCTTTGATGTTGCGTGAAACAGATCTCGTTTGATATGTTCTTGGAACGACTTTGTGATTATGGTCGGAATCGGTTGTTGGAAATTGCTTACCACCTTTTGGTTTTGTCCTTACCACGAGCTCCTCATCTTCTTCTATGCCTTGTGTCGGCATCTGTATTGAAGTTGACTTGTATTCTTTATCCAATCTTTCACCCGGAATCGCAAAATATTTCTATTGACGTTCTACGCCAACCAGCTTATTTTCGATAAACGTCCCTCGATAGACGTCCTTCGAAATAACAACTTTTTGTTCTTCTGGAATCCACACTCGGTAGCCCTTGGATGCTTCAGAGTATCCGACCATCATACCTTCCTCTGAACGCGCCTCGAACTTTCCCTTGACAGGAGATTTGTTTAGCACAAACGCCTTTGCTCCGAAAACCTTTAGATGACTTAGGTCCGGGATTCTTTTATTCCAACGTTCAAACGGTGTATAGCCATCCAAACTAATCATAGGACATCTATTTCGAAGTTAATTTGACGCCGCTACAGCTTCTGCCCAAAAATTAATTGTTTTCAACACCTGATTGGATGAGCATGCACCTCGCCATTTCGACTTTTGCGTTCCGTTCCGCCACACCATTTTGCTGTGGCGTTTGTGGAACTGTAAGGCGTCTTTTTATCCCATTTTTACGCAGCAACTCGTCAAATTCGTGGTTACGAAATTCTCGCCCATTATCCGACATCACACATTTGATTTTGCGACCAGTTTGCGTCTCTACGTGAGCTTTGTAGTCCTTGAAAGAACGAAGAGCGTCGCTCTTATGTTTCAAAAAGAAAACTTCGCACCAACGGCTGCTGTCATCTAATGATGCTTGCGTAAATGTCAATGCAAGAGGAACTGCTGGTATTAAAACTACAGACGGGAGGTCTGAAAGGTCAGTAAAACTAAAAAAACACATTACTATTCAAAAACTTGAGGATGATCACGGAAGCACCATCACTTTCGACAAGAAAAAAGCAGTCGTTTGTGGAAATAATGGCGAAGTCAAGATGATTGCGAATCGAGTCGGAGAATTGTACTACGTTCAAGAGAGTACTCAGCAGCCGTGCGGTTGATGAAAAAGGATTGAGTTTTAAATTGTAGCATAAGTCTGCGATGCGATGCGACTTAAGCACCTGAAAGAACGAGATTTGCTAAATATGTCTCATAAAAATTTAGTGGCTGGACTAAACATTCACGACTTCGATGCGACGTATGTGCTCGCGGAAAAATGACGACGTTGCCGTTTCCTAAGAAGTCTAAGAGATGTACAAAGTTATTGGATCTGGTACACACTGATGTCAGGGGCCTTCCAGAGCGGAATCGTTTGCTCAATCGAGATACTTTATCACCTTTATATATACATCAATTCCATCGCGCATCGGAAGAACTCGAAACTCTGTTGCAGTCCATTTAACAAAAGTATCGACAACAATTCTTCGTGTATATCAACGCCCATACATTTCACCTTTGACACTGTATCGAAGAATTCCATTAAATTATTTCGCAGATCGTCACCTTCCTACATTTTGTATGTTGCCACACGTTTTAGGAATGTCGCCTTCCTAACTGGTCTCGTGGAGGCGAACTCGGACTTCAATCGCTCCCACACACTTTTGGCCGTGTCGAATCCTTTCCCAGCCGCAACAGACTCTGATCAATGGGGATGATTAAATCTGCCTTCGCCTTAGCGTCATCATTAAGCATATTGTGAAGTTCGTTCTTGGACTCTTCATTTTCGTCATTAACTTCAGGTTTCGGTGTTTCTCCGCTGACGTGGAATCTGGCCCCATAACCTGTTGAACTTATTAAAACCGAGTAAGAACAATACGGAATGAACTAACTTAAATGCTTTATTGAACAAGAATTAAAAATGGTTTGTAACAAAAAGAAAAAAGGAAATATGACAGATACTGTCGTTGAATTCAAATATGATCAGTATTGCCATACAAAAGTAAATGTAGATAAAAAGATGAGGTGTCAACTTAAGTGCTACCAACACCCTGGTTGACACATTTTCAAGTCTCAACAAGTAAACTCATAAATAAGGATGCACATTATGTTACATATATATATTGAATTAATTAGCCACTCTTTTTAACAGACGACTTTATTTGTCAAGTTATAATGTTTTGTAATTTTTAAAAAAAATTTGTTTATGAAAATAAACAAACCAATTTACTACTACTACTACTAGTAGTAGTAAGTGATTGCAAATGTTGTTAAACAATGTTTTCACGTACCACAAAATAATATAGAGTCAGCCATCTTAAGTTTTTTTTTCAACTAGTGCATATTTCGCGAATGGTAACACTTAGCTCATGTCTGATTTGACAGATAATTAGTTTTATACTTCCGCTGAACGAATATGGTTGTGTATACGCTTGAACAACGCTGGGAAATATTGCGGCATAATTGGGCCATTTTTCATTTTTTTTTTTTTTAAATGAGCAAGGAGTGGCCGTTACAGTCAATTGCGATCGTTATCGGGCCATGTTGAACGAATTTTTGTTTAAAGAAGAGGATATTGGCAACATTTGGTTTCAACAGGACGGTACTACGTGCCACACAGCCGAAGCTACACTCGATGTTTTGCGCCCTGTTTCAAACCCGGACGGACACTATATTGGTAAGAATTTGGATCACGTTATATTAAAAAGCGTTTAAGCTAGTGAGTAATTGTTTAAACGTTCCCACCGAACACTAAACCGATATAAAGGTTAATCTTCCCTTAATCCACTTTAAATCTCAAGATGAACCATAAAAATTTTAATCTCCTAAACACTAGATTAAAAATAAATCTAGATAATAAACTTCGTTTCCATGAAAATTCAGGTTGCGAACACACGCTATACGAATCGACACTACTCTCCTACTCTCAACATCTCTGATATCTTTCTTAGAATTGCAATTTTTTTCCTTCCAACTACCCCAATATTCATTAAGCACCGACGGCGTCGTTTTCTGTATAGGCGACTGCTCCCGGCTAGTAGGGTTGTTCGCGAAATATGTAAACGTCAGCGAAAAAAAAAAGTGACAGCTAAAACGACCGTAGGAAAATAAAAGTGGCAGTATAAATTCGGCGGAAATAATTCGTACATTTAAATCCTTTTAAAGGTTGAAATAAAGTGTTAGTTATTAATGTTTAAAAAAAAATAATATGAATTAAGTGTTTTAGTTGTACTGTAACAAAATCAGTTACAATCACTGCAATTAGTTTCGCGGACTTTTCTAAAGATATATGTATATATAAATAAATGGTTATTGAATGTTTTGTTTCACTAATAATTTATAGTGCAAATTAATATATTTACAAAGTAAAGAAAACATTAAGTGATATTCAATGCAGAAAAATAAAGAGATTTTTTGAATCCTGGCATACAAAAACCAATTTGCCGCCGCAATTCTTCCCGGGAATTTTACCAATTTATTTGTATTTACTTAGACAATCCGCGGCACTGATCGCTCGAATTTGTTACAATGCAAATAAAGCACTTAGTTAATATTAACGGTTGATCCAAGTAGAGAAACTTTTTCAATAGCCTTTTTTGACAGATCACGTGTGAGTCGTGTCATGCTGTCATGTTATTTTTGTTTAGTATTGTTTGGCATTTCATAATGGAAAGACTTACGCGTGAACAACGTTTATAAAATTGTTCAACTTTATTATGCAAATTCACGTTCTGTGAGGAATGTGTTTCGTGCACTTCGCTCAACTTATGGTCAACATAATCGGCCTACTGAGCGTACTATTCGCAACACCATCACCCATTTTGAGACCCAGCATTCATTATTGGATAATATTCGACCGGATAGACCACGTCCATCACGCTGTGAAGAAAATATAGCGGCCGTAGCTGAGAGTGTACACGAAGACCGTAGAGAGTCGATTCGGCGCCGTTCGCAGCAACTCGGACTGACGTATGGAACGACTTGGCGCATTTTACGTCAAGATCTTAAATTGAAAGCGTACAAAATACAGCTTGTGCAACAACTGAAGCCGCTCGACCTTCCCAAGCGACATCGCTTCGCTCTATGGGCTCTTGAAAAGTTCCAAGAAGATCCGACGTTTTCGAGGCAAATTTTGTTTAGCGATGAGGCCCATTTCTGGCTCAATGGCTATGTAAACAAACAAAATTGCCGCATTTGGGACGAAGAGCAACCTGAAGAGATTGAAGAACTGCCACTTCATCCAGAAAAAACAACGGTTGGGTGTGGTTTGTGGGCCGGTGGAATCATCGGTCCATATTTCTTTAAAAATTATGCCGGTGCGAACGTAACCGGCAATGGCGACCGTTATCGTGCCATGGTAACCGACTATTTGATGCCTGAAATTGAAGCTCGTGATCTCGGCGACATTTGGTTTCAGCAAGACGGCGCCACTTCACACATCGCACCAATCAATGGACTTATTGAGAGAAAATTTCGGTGAGCACATAATTTCACGTTTTGGGCCGGTCGATTGGCCACCAAGATCGTGTGATATCACACCGTTAGACTTTTTCCTATGGGGATATGTAAAGTCAAAAGCTTATGCCGACAAACCCGCTTCGATTCATGCCTTGGAGGAAACCATCACGCGTGTCATTCGCCAGTTACCAGTCGAAATGCTCGAACGCGTGATCGAAAATTGGACTCAACGGATGGACCATCTGCGACGTAGCAACGGCCAACATTTGATAGACATAATCTTCAAAAAATAAATGCAAAAGAATGTTCTTTCAAATGATAATACATATTCTCCATTAAATTTGAATTTTCTCTATTTTTTTCTTTAAAAAAGTAGGGAACCTCGAAATGGATCACCCTTTATATTATTTTAAAAGTCAGATTAATCTATTTTCTTTAGTGGAAACACTGAAAGATTAATTTTTTTTGTGCTTAATCTCGGTCTATTTTTTGGTGGAAACGTATCATAAAAGTACTTAACTGCTTCAATATAACCATCCATAATCTACGAATTCATGTTTATATAGTTATACTTAAATTTATTGTCAACCAAATATGTGTGATCAACTTACTTATTATATATTGATCAAGTTAAACAATATTGTTTTGATTATTTTTCATTAAAAATTAGAATAAATTGGTTAAAACATAGCTTTATTCTCCATATTAGAATATTTTATTATGTTATTAGTTGTGTGGTAAGTATGTTTTTATAAATTCATATTCACCGCATATTTTGCATGTTTATTTTACACACCCAAATTGTGAGGTGTAATCTGCTGAAATTTATCAACTGTTCTCAACTTCTTGCTATAAAAAATTTAATTTCATGGCGGCGGCCATTAGCCCCATATAATTCGATTCATGTGTGCGTGATTATAACTTAGCTTGTAGACAAGGTGAGAGATTCTCTCTGAAGTTGATTATTTGGTTATTTCCTTATCTGTGACCACAAGCATACTTGCTAGATATACATATTCTGAGTATACATTTAAATATTATTACACTGTAATTTTTATTTAGAAATATATATACTGGTCGTTGTGCTTCCTCAACAACGACGTGGATGCCGCTGCCGATATGATTACAAATTTAATTCACCTGGGTATGAAACGCTTTATCCCTGACAGGATAAAGTGTATCAGACCTAAGGAAAACGCGTGGTGTGACTTGAGCTGTAAAGAAGCTATCAGGGCTAAAGAGGTAACTTTTCGGTCATTTAAGGCCAACCCAACTGAGGAAAATTGAAAAAAGTTCAAAAGAGCCAGAAATGACTGCAATGCCCACATTAATCGTGTCAAATTCTCCTACGACCAAAAGTTGAGGCAAAAAATACTACAAAGTCCCTCCGGTACTAAAAACTTTTGGTCGTTTGTCAAGAATATTAAAAATTCGGCCTCGTCATCTATCCCGACACTCATTTGCAATGACATCCCAGCTGTTAGCTCTTCGGATAAAGCCAATCTGCTTGCTGCTCATTTTGCAGCTAGCTCAACGCTGCCAGATTGTGCTTTATCTCCCCCTGTACTCGAGAGCGTAGAGTTTTCTATGGGACCCATTCAATTTCGCACTCGTACAGTGGCAAAAGTTCTTCAAGAGCTCAGCATACATAAATCCGCTGGTCCAGATGGTATTTCCCCTATCGTTCTGAAGAGGTGTTCTTCCACGCTGGCAAAATCACTGCGTAAGCTTTTCTATCTGTCCTATTCTTCAGGGCTCTTTCCGAGAAGATGGAAAACAGCATTTGTCCAGCCCGTCCCCAAAAAAGGCGAATCTTCCTCTCCCTCCTCTTACCGACCAATTGCACTTACGCCCCTTCTTTCCAAGGTCATGGAAACGCTGATAAACCGTCAGCTTATGAAATATCTCGAATCCCGAAAACTTCTTAATGACCGGCAGTACGGTTTTCGCAGCAACAGGTACACTGGTGATTTGATGACATATCTAACCGAAAAGTGGAACCAATCTATTCACCATGGTGGTGAAAGCAAGGTCGTTGCGCTTGATATTTCAAAGGCATTTGACAGAGTTTGGCATCAAGCTCTCTTGTCGAAAATGCGTGCATTTGGGATCGATGTTACCCTTCTTCAATGGATTAGAAATTACCTTTCGGACCGTTCAATACAAGTTGTTTTGGACGGTTTCAAGTCTGCAACTCACCAAATAAATGCTGGTGTCCCTCAAGGCTCTGTTTTGTCTCCGACTCTCTTTCTCATTTTTATCAATGACCTCCTGTCTGTCACTTCTAATCCAATCCATTCCGTTGCTGATGACAGTACCCTCAGCTTTACATATTCGTTTCCTGGGCAACGCCCCTTATCTTCGGGCGTTGAACTGGAACGGCAACGTATGTTAAGCTCATTGAATTCCGATCTTGACAGCATTCTTAAATGGGGTAAAACCAATAGAGTGGAATTTAATGCTTCCAAAACGCAATGCTGTCTGCTGTCATTGAAGCGAACCCCTAATTCTCTGCCATTATCTATGAATGGCACTTGCATCGCTGAAACCGAACGACTTTCCATTCTCGGTATGTGTGTTAATGACACCAATAACATATTTGGAGCTACTTGACAGGATCCAAAAACGTGCGGTAAAACTTATTGGCGATCGAGACATTGCGAAATCACTTGACTCTCTTAGTCATCGTCGTAATATCTCCTGCCTGTCATTGTTTTATCGGTATTTCCACCACAAGTGCTCAAATGAAATAGTCAGTTGAATTCCACCCCTACAGCAATTCAACCGCAATACTCGCCTTGCGAGGAATGCACATCAGTTTACCCTTAAGCCTGTTTTCGGACGTACTGTGAAATATAAAGATTCCTTTCTCAACCGTACAATACGAATGTGGAATGCTCTACCACGCTCTGTTTTTCCTTTGCATTATAATTTACAAACATTTAAAACCAATGTGGATCGGTTTCTCCCTTTCTCTTATCCTTCATTTCCCTAATGCCCGCACTGTGTCACTTCATTATAAGGGTATCCAAAGTCCCTTTAGTGCGCGTACTTTATAAAAAAAAAAATACCACATTGCAGATTAAAATACATCTAAAACTTGTTTATAAACACACTTTAGTGTGTTTTTACAGCTCAAAAAAAATGTGTAACGGTTATAGCTTTCGCTCTATACACCCGTTCATAACTTCACCGCTAATCCTCAATAGTTCGGTCTCCTTTATCGTTTGACTAAAATATAAACATTCGCACATCTGTCAATCCACCCAGAATAGTTTGTTATCCGTCACCACTTTATTTAGTCACCTCTACAATAATCCCATCAACATCATTTGTACACAGATAAGAATTTATACAGATAGTCAACTGAGAAGATTTTTGGCTCTCTCCCCCTCCTTTTTTTATTTGCTTCAAAAAGGCGCCCATGGGCTCACTCACGCACACAATTGCAGTACTGCGCCAAGGAATCCATCTTGAAAAAATTGTCATGTCATGTCAGATGGGCAACTCTACATACCCCTATCCCCTTGACCAAGCAAAAAATGTTTGAAAATGGCCGCAAAATCCTATCTCAAATTTCCTATCTGTGAATACGTATGATCGAGAAACATGAAGAAGTGTGGCGTTGGTGTTTCAAAAATATGAAAAGCGCGGGGAGTTTTTTTAACATTTTCAAATGACAACAAAAAAAAGGCTGGTCACGGCGGATGTGTTGGGAAATAGGAAGTGCTGCAAAGCGTTGAGTTTATGTAATTCATCTTTTATAGCTATTTTAATGTAAATGTTTATGATGAAACAAAAAATTAGTTACACAATAAATACGAAGTTGTTGCAATTTAAATCGAATATTTTTTGCAGTTATAAAAAATAGTTTTCTATATTTTATCTGCCTTTAAATAAATATACTTGGGTTGTTTAATTTTTTCCATTTTTGTTTGTTTTTTTGGCGGATGGATGAAAATGCTTAATAAAATGATAGAAATATATTTATTTTATTGTATTATTGCATAAATATTACTAAATTAGTAATTTTTGGGTGTAAAATATTTATAGTAAATAGTTTTGCATTGGTTTTTTTTATAATATTTAGATATTAAATTCTTTGATTGTTTTATTATGTTTTTGTTCAACATATGAGAGTTTTATGTATGTAAAGGGTGGTTTTTTTAGAGGTTGGTTTTTCGAATAGAGATAAAACTGACATTTAGTGGGCAAACCTGGCAACTCTAATGTCATTTATGTTCAGTTTGGTTTGGCATTTCATCATGAACAGGTTGACAAATGAATAGCGCTTGCAAATCGCGCAAATTTATTTCGAAAATAATGGTTCAGTTCGCGAAGTTTACAGGAAAATTTTGTTCAGTGGTGAGGCTCATTTTGGGTTTAGTGGCTACATCAACAAGCAAAATTGCCGCATTTGGAGTGAAGATAATCCACATAAGACCCTTGAAACGCCATTACATCCACAAAAACTGACTGTTTGGTGTGCTTTATATGCTGGTGGAGTCATTGGGCCATAGTCTCCACGGAGACCGGTATAAAGCCATGATAACCGACAATTTTGTTCCCGAATTGGTTGGCATGAATGTGGATAAGATGTGGTTCCAACAAGACGGTGCTACATGCCACACAGTGCACGTCACAATCGTTTTATTGAAGGAAACATTCGATGAGCGCATAATTTCGCGGAATGGGCCTGTTAATTGGCCACCAAGATTGTGTGATTTGCACCATTGAAATATTTTCTTTGGGAATATGTGAAGTCCCTCGCCTACGCCAACAAACCAGAAATGTTAGGGGACTTGGAAGCCAACATTCGCGGCGTTATTGCCGACATACAGCCCCAAATGCTTGAAAAAGTGTTTGGAAATTGGACCTCTAGACTTGTCTTTATTCGAACCAGCCGCGGTGGCCATATGCCCGAAATCATATTGAAACATTAATGACATAAAATTATCATTCCAATAAAGCCAAATTGATGAACATTAATAGGAGTTTCTTGTGTTTTGTTTCAATTCGAAGTTCTTTACCTCTAAAAAAAAACACGCTGTTTATATGTACATATTCGGGTTATGTGCACCGATAAAAAAAAAGGTTGGGCAAGAAGTATTTTTAATCGTTTTTAAAGCATTTTATGTTACAAGCTTTGTACGTTTAGTCATTGAATTTTCTTAGCTGTTCCTAGGTGGCTTGAGAAATTGTTTATCTAATTTTATATGCTTTGTCTTCCAATTTATAGTAAGTGATTGACAGAAGAAAGAGAACAGAAGGTATCTGGAATGCACTGCATATATATATATATTCTGGGTGCATTTTTCTTTCGAAAAATTTACTACTACTACTATTCCTACTACTAGGTTAGGTTGAAGTGAAGTCGGTGAGTCCGACTCAATTAGACCAAAATGAGATCCGTTGTGATACGTGGATCAAACATTTTACTACTCCACACGTTAAACCATTTGGAGATCTGCATACAGCGAAGAGATCTTTAACGTCAGTAGTTGACAGATATTCAAGATTGTCATAGACTAAGGCACCTAGGTGAACTTTATGTTTCTGGAAGAGGGCCGGACAAGTGCAAATAAGGTGTAGAATTGTCTCCTATTCCTCCTCGTCCATGCAGCTTCTGCAAAAGTCATATGATTACTTGCCAAGCCTAGTTGCATGCCTGCAGTCTTTTTAGAGAGATCAAATACTTAGAGCGTTTCAGATCCAGGTTAGGCCAAATCCGTTTTGTCGGTAGTCAAGTTATGTCAGTTGTTCACCTAAGGTTAGTTTTCTCAATAGCTTCTGACGTTAGCAATATTTTGCATGTGGCAATTCGAATGCCTAATGCTTTTATCAGATTAAATATCACCGAGTATAGTTCCGTGCTTTGCGAGTTCGTCGGCCTTGCAATTCCCTAAAATATCTCTATCACAGATGAGGAATTAACCAGATAGTCAACTCTGCAATCCCCTATCACTTTCAACCCATAAAAAATAATTGAAATGGCCGCAAAATCCTCTCTCAATTTTCCTATCTGTGATTACATGTGAGCCAGACACATGAAATTTCCAATTTCCAAATGACAACAAAAAATAGCTGGTTTCGGCGGATGTATATATTTATATATATATATTAAATTCTTTGATTGTTTTATTATTTATTTATTATTTGATTCTTTTTATTCAACTTTCATATGTTGAATGATATACATATTTGGGTTCCGTGCATCGATTAAAAAATGTGGAAAATAAGTATTTTTAATCCTTTTTAAATCAATTTGTGTTACAAACTTTGTACGTTTAGTCAATCAATTTTCTAAGCTGTTTATTTTCTTAGGCGGCTTTGGAAATTTTATATATAATTCAATTTTAAAATTTTTAGTAAGTGGTAGAAGTGAGAAGAAGGGTAACAGAAGGTAGCACTGCATAAATATATTGTGGGTGCATTTTTCTATCGAAAATGCTTGGTAGCTGAGTGCAACTCATAAATAAGCATGGACATTATGGTACATATATATATTTTGAATTAATTAGCCACTCTATTTAACAGACGACTTTATTTGTCAAGTTATAATGTTTTGTAATTTTTTTCCAAGTAAGTGATTGCAAACGTTTTTAAAAAATTGTTTTCATATACCAAAAATAATATTTTTAAGAATTTGGATTACGTTATATTAAAAAACTTTTGAAACCAATGTTCAATTGTGTAGAAGTACTTAACTGCTGCAATATAACCATCCATAACCTATGAAATCCGTGTTTGTAAAGTTATACTTAAATTTATTGTCAACCGAAAACGTGTGATCAACTTACTTATTATATATTAGTCACGTTAATCAAAATTATTTTGATTATTTTTCATTAAAAATAGAAAAAATTGGTTAAAACAAAGCTTTATTCTCAATATTATAATATTTTATTATGTTATTAGTTGTGTGGTAAGTATGTTCTTATAAATCCATATTCACCCCATATTTTGCATGTTTATTTTACACACCCAAATTGTGTAAACAATTTGCCCAAATTTATCAACTGTTCCCAACTTCTTGCTATAAAAAATTACTTTTCATATAATTTTAATGGCCGCCCCAAGAAATCCCATTAAAACACATATAATTCGATACATGTGTGCACGGTTCCAATTTGATTTGCACATAAAACCCCATATTAGTGCAAATTATGTGGGTATTTTCAGCTCGACTTAGCTTGTAGGCAAGCTATCTGGTTAATTCCTCATCTGTGATCTCTATTCCCCGGCACCCAGCAGAGGTGAATGTTGAATTGCTTCGAAATCTCCTCAAGAGAGGATCGGCATTCTTGAGCCACTTTAGAGTTTAGAAAATCTGACTCTAGCGATTTGAAGGCCGCTTGGCTGTCAGAGAAGATTCGGATATCACGTTTCTCTTCATCCAGGATTAGGCTTCTTTAATCGCCATAACTTCCGTCTGAAACACACTGCAATGATTCGATAGACGAAAGGAGAGACTAATGTCGATTTCCATTCACCCAGTTGGAGTAGTTCCAACCAAAATGACACTTTGGTTTCCAAATAACATGCATTACATGTTATGCACTACCACCAAGCCGATTCGACATTTTGTTTGTTTTCAGAACAGGAAAAGTACTGGCAAAAAAGCTAGAACCGGACTGACAGCAGTTAGTAGAATACTTGACAGCAGTTGGAACAGTTCCAATATGGCGAATAGGTGAATGGAAATCGACATAAGATAGTGAGAGAAAACGCCACCACCAACCCCCTCATCAGTTTTTGATCCATCGGTTTAGAACTCGATCGATTTATCCTCCTCCAGATCATTTTCATCCATGATCTGGATGCAATAGTGACTAGCAAATGTCAAACATAGTGGCCAAAATTTGTTTCGGTCCACTTTAAGGCCAATGGCCGAGTTTACAGCTAATTGTCTGCCTATGATGTCGAGTGGTTTTAAATAAAACAGGAGGTCGAGTGTGATCGAGTTTGCTGCGTTTGTCGTGATTTGCCACAATATACAGAGGTATAGAACTTCGAATTGAAATCAAACACAAGAAAACCTTTTTAATGTCCATCAATTTGGCTTTATTGGAAGGATAGTTTTATGCCTCGAATCTAATGTTTCCTTCAATAAATCGATTGTGACGTGCGCTGTGTGGCATGTAGCGCCGTCTTGTTGGAAACACATCTCATTCATTGGTGCAAATAATGTGGGTAAAAACAGCTGGGCTTTAACTTGGGGGTGAACTGAGAGATTCTCTCTCGAGTTGACTATCTATCTAATTTCCCTTCTGTGGTAAGTATAATTAGTAATAATTGTCAACGATTGATAATAGTCCGTGTTGCCATATTGGAATTCAAAATGTCATTTGCAAACCCAATATTATTCAATAACTTTTATTTTCAAATAAATTTCTGTCACCTTAAAGGTGAATAGAAACCATTTTGGATGAATTTGTTCTGGTAAAATACAGAAAGACAAAATGAAAGTAATAATTTAATTCAACATGGTATGCACAAGAGGTATTGCACATTCCCAAAAAACGAAATTGCAATGAGTAATGTGCTGAAAGATTTCTTGGCTCAGAGATTTTTTGTATATTTATACGAATATAGAGTCAGCCGACAACAGTCGACACGCTTCTTCTTCTCTCCATTTAATGACGAGAAAATTCACTGCATTCCTATTGGTCCCCCTGTGCGGTTCTCCGGTTCGACCTCAAAAAATATCTGCAGGCTTCCCAATTTTTGGATCACTTCATCGTTAAGGCCAATGAAATGCTGATGTTTCTGCATTTGTGTTATTCGGGAGTTTTTAGACCTGCCTCTCTTACGTGATTGTAAGGGAACGTTGATTGCCATTGCCTCTTTGACGGTGTTCGTAGGATCCCTCCTTTGAACATGACAATATCATCTGAGTCGGCCATGCTCCAATTTTTTTCGATTCCTCGGATTCTGTAAACATAGCTTTATTCTCCATATTAGAATATTTTATTATGTTATTAGTTGTGTGGTAAGTATGTTTATATAAATCCATATTCACCGCATATTTTGCATGTTTTTTTTACACACTGAGGTGTAATCTGCTGAAATTTATCAACTGTTCTCAACTTCTTACTATAAAAAATGTAATTTCATGGCGGCCATTAGCACCATATAATTCGATTCATGTGTGCGTGATTCCCTTTTGCTTTGCACGTAAAAGCCAATATAAGTGCAAATTATGACTTAGCTTGTAAATAAGGTGAGAGATTCTCTCTCAAGTGCCGATCTGCCACCCGACGCGTGCACACACATTTTAAAATCGCTCCGCGGTCAGTTTGCACACACAAAAAAACACAACAACAACAAACAACTGTGCAAAAGCATAAAAACCAAAAAAATAAAACGCTAATCGCGGGCGCGCTGTGCAAAAAGAAAAACAGTGCAGTGTACAGTGCAGTGAAAAAAAAAATGTGTATTGTGTTTGGGCACTCCATCTGGTTCCACTCCCTATCGTTTGCTGCTGCTTTCCTTGGCTATAGCAAGTGCCGTATGTTTTTGCGTGCACTTGCAAGTGCCGTATGTTTTTGCGTGCACTTGCTATGGCTGGGTAGAGTATCATTTGGCGAATAGCGGGTCGCGTTGTGTAGATTTTCTTGGCAGACCAAAGCAATTCATTGTATGGGCATAACACCTGCAGTGATTTGTTTTGGAAACCTAACGTCAGGATCTACACGGTACGGCCTAGCTTAGTCTGCGTCGGAGTTGAGTTTTTTGTGTTTGTTTTTCTGTTATGCGTGGGAATTTTAGAGTGGACGTGAGTAACATTCGTGGGTAGAGATCCAATTTTTTTTCATTGTACGCCCATGCGATTCACAATAAACCAGCTGTTTTGGCACTAAGTAAAACACAGGTCAGCATAGATTCCGATTTAACGGAGTTTAGTCTGCCTGGATATAACTTGGTGCCATTATTCTTTTCCCATCGTGGTATCGCCGTTTATATACGTAGTGATGTAGCCTACCAACTTCTACCTCAATATGGCCAATGTCCCAATCCGGAATTTAATTTTGTTTGGCTAAAATTCCATGTCCGTAGGCAATTAATCCACTACTGTTTTATTTATAGAAGCCCTAACCAAGACAGGCATTCAACTTATAATGAGTTTGATGCACTGTCTGATTCCATCACCAGAATTGTAACCCATTATCCTCGTACTGAAATCGTCATTGCGGGCGATTTTAATATACACAATCCAAGTTGGCTTCGACATTCTGGACAGACAACACCCGAAGGAAGGTATGTTGAGATCTTTGCTGAGGTTAATAGTTTAACCCAGATTGTAAATGAGCCGACACGGATACCGGACATTAGCGGTCGAAACGCCAACACTCTGGACTTGTTTCTTACCTCTCACCCTGATAAATACAGTTTAAATGTATTATCGCCTCTAGGTTCGTCAGACCATTGTATCATATCGACGAATTTCTCGTACTCCAGCCACACAGTTAAAGAACAAGCTCCTAAAAGAACCGTATGGCAATACGAGAATGCCAATTGGGAAGCTTTAAACGGTTTCTTTAGGAGTTTTAACTGGTCGTTGTGCTTCCTCAACAACGACGTGGATGCCGCTGCCGATATGATTACAAATTTAATTCACCTGGGTATGAAACGCTTTATCCCTAACAGGATAAAGTCTATCAGACCTAAGGAAAACGCGTGGTGTGACTTGAGCTGTAAAGAAGCTATCAGGGCTAAAGAGGCAACTTTTGGGTCATTTAAGGCCAACCCAACTGAGGAAAACCGAAAAAAGTTCAAACGAGCCAGAAATGACTGCAATGCCCATATTAATCGTGTCAAATTCTCCTACGACCAAAAGTTGAGGCAAAAAATACTACAAAGTCCCTCCGGTAGTAAAAACTTTTGGTCGTTTGTTAAGAATATTGAAAATTCGGCCTCGTCATCTATCCCGACACTCATTTACAATGGCACTCCAGCTGTCAGCTCTTTGGATAAAGCCAATCTGCTCGCTGCTCATTTTGCAGCTAGCTCAAAGCTCCCAGATTGTGCTTTATCTCCCCCAGATAGAAATTACCTTTCGGACTGGTGGTGTCCCTCAAGGCTCTGTTTTATCTCCGACTCTCTTTCTCATTTTTATCAATGACCTCCTGTCTGTCACTTCTAATCCAATCCATTCCAATGATGACAGTACCCTCAGCTTTACATATTCATTTCATGGGCAATTCCCCTCATCTTCGGGCGTTGAACTGGAACGGCAACGTATGTTAAGCTCATTGAATTCCGATCTTGACAGCATACTTAAATGGGGTAAAACCAACAGAGTGGAATTTAATGCTTCCAAAATGCAATGCTGTCTGCTGTCATTGAAGCGAACCCCTAATTCTCTGCCATTATCCATGAAAGGCACTTGCATCGCTGAAACCGAAAGACTTTACATTCTCGGTATGTGTGTTAATGACAACCTTCGTTGGAATGACCACATATTTGATGTCGCCAAGAACGCTGCGAAATGTCTAGGCTTCCTAAAGCGATGCAAGAAATATTTCACCCTTCTGATCTGGCTAGAATCTACAAGGCGTTTATTCGCCCAAAACTTGAGTACAATGCTCATATCTGGTCTGGTGCAACAATAACATATTTGGAGCTACTTGACAGGATCCAAAAACGTGCGGTAAAACTTATTGGCGATCGAGACATTGCGAAATCACTTGACTCTCTTAGTCATCGTCGTAATGTCTCCTGCCTGTCATTGTTTTATAGGTATTTCCACCACAAGTGCTCAAATGAAATAGTCAGTTGAATTCCACCCCTACAGCAATTCAACCGCAATACTCGCCTAGCGAGGAATGCACATCAGTTTACCCTTAAGCCTGTTTTTGGACGTACTGTGAAATATAAAGATTCCTTTCTCAACCGTACAATACGAATGTGGAATGCTCTACCACGCTCTGTTTTTCCTTTGTATTATAATTTACAAACATTTAAAACCAACGTGCATCGGTTTCTCCCTTCCTCTAATCCTTCGTTTGCCTAATGCCCGCACTGTGTCACTTCATTATAAGGGTATCCAAAGTCCCTTTAGTGCGCGTACATTATAAAAAAAAAAAAAAAAGTTGATTATTTGGTTATTTCCTCATCTGGTCACAGATGCATACTGGCTAGATATACATATTCTGAGTATACATTTAAATATTATTACACTGTAATTTTTATTTAGAAATATATATACCACATTGCAGATTAAAATACATCTAAAACTTGTTTATAAACACAAAAAATGTTTGAAAATGGCCGCAAAATCCTATCTCAAATTTCCTATCTGTGAATACGTATGATCGAGAAACATGAAGTAGTGTGGCGTTGGTGTTTCAAAAATATGAAAAGCGCGGGGAGTTTTTTTTTAACATTTTCAAATGACAACAAAAAAAAGGCTGGTCACGGCGGAAGTGTTGGGAAATAGGAAGTGCTGCGAAGCGTTGAGTTTATGTAATTCATCTTTTATAGCTATTTTAATGTAAATGTTTATGATGAAACAAAAAGTTGTTGCAATTCAAATCGAATATTTTTTGCAGTTATAAAAAATAGTTTTCTATATTTTATCTGCCTTTAAATAAATATACTTGGGTTGTTTAATTTTTTCCATTTTTGTTTGTTTCTTTGGCGGATGGATGAAAATGCTTAATAAAATGATAGAAATGTATTTATTTTATTGTATTATTACATAAATATTACTAAATTAGTAATTTTTGGGTGTAAAATATTTATAGTAAATAGTTTTGCATTGGTTTTTTTTATATATTTAGATATTAAATTCTTTGATTGTTTTATTATGTTTTTGTTCAACATATGAGAGTTTTATGTATGTTAAGGGTGGTTTTTTTAGAGGTTGGTTTTTCAAATAGAGATAAAACTGACATTTTGTGGTCAAACCTGGCAACTCTAATGTCATTTATGTTCAGTTTGGTTTGGCATTTCATCATGAACAGGTTGACAAATGAATAGCGCTTGCAAATCGTGCAAATTTATTTCGAAAATAATGGTTCAGTTCGCGAAGTTTACAGGAAAATTTTGTTCAGTGGTGATGCTCATTTTGGGTTCAGTGGCTACATCAACAAGCAAAATTGCCGCATTTGGAGTGAAGATAATCCACATAAGACCCTTGAAACGCCTGCTAATCGGCCACCAAGATTGTGTGATTTGACACCATTGAAATATTTTCTTTGGGAATATGTGAAGTTCTCGCCTACGCCAACAAACCAGAAATGTTAGGGGACTTGGAAGCCAACATTCGTGGCGTTATTGCCGACATACAGCCCCAAACGCTTGAAAAAGTGTTTGGAAATTGGACCTCTAGACTCGTCTTTATTCGAACCAGCCGCGGTGGCCACATGCCCGAAATCATATTGAAACATTAATGACATAAAATTATCATTCCAATAAAGCCAAATTAATGAACATTAATAGGAGTTTCTTCTGTTTTGTTTCAATTCGAAGTTCTTTACCTCTAAAAAAAACACCCTGTTTATATGTACATATTCGGGTTATGTGCACCGATAAGAAAAAGAGTGGGCAAGAAGTATTTTTAATCGTTTTTAAAGCATTTTATGTTACAAGCTTTGTACGTTTAGTCCTTGAATTTTCTTAGCTGTTCCTAGGCGGCTTGAGAAATTTTTTATCTAATTTTATATGCTTTGTCTTCCAATTTATAGTAAGTGATTGACAGAAGAAGGAGAACAGAAGGTATCTGGAATGCACTGCATATATATATATTGTGGGTGCATTTTTCTTTCGAAAAATTTACTACTACTACTACTCCTACTACTAGGTTAGGTTGAAGTGAAGTCGGTGAGTCCGACTCAATTAGACCAGAATGAGATCCGTTGTGATACGTGAATCAAACATTTTACTACTCCACACGTTAAACCATTTGGAGATCTGCATACAGCGAAAGAGATCTTTAACGTCAGTAGTTGACAGATCTTCAAGATTGTCATAGACTAAGGCACCTAGGTGAAATTTATGTTTCTGGAAGAGGGCCGGACAAGTGCAAATAAGGTGTAGAATTGTCTCCTATTCCTCCTCGTCCATGCAGCTTCTGCAAAAGTCATATGATTACTTGCCAAGCCTAGTTGCATGCCTGCAGTCTTTTTAGAGAGATCAAATACTTAGAGCGTTTCAGATCCAGGTTAGGCCAAATCCGTTTTGTCGGTAGTCAAGTTATGTCAGTTGTTCACCTAAGGTTAGTTTTCTCAATAGCTTCTGACGTTAGCAATATTTTGCATGTGGCAATTCGAATGCCTAATGCTTTTATCAGATGAAATTTCACCGAGTATAGTTCCGTGCTTTGCGAGTTCGTCGGCCTTGCAATTCCCTAGAATATCACTATCACAGATGAGGAATTAACCAGATAGTCAACTCTGCAATCCCCTATCACTTTCAACCCATAAAAAATAATTAAAATGGCCGCAAAATCCTCTCTCAATCTTCCTATCTGTGATTACATGTGAGCCAGACACATGAAATTTCCAAATGACAACAAAAAATAGCTGGTTTCGGCAGATGTATATATTTATATATATATATTAAATTCTTTGATTGTTTTATTATTTATTTATTATTTGATTCTTTTTATTCAACTTTCATATGTTGAATGATATACATATTTGGGTTCCGTGCATCGATTAAAAAATGTGGAAAATAAGTATTTTTAATCCTTTTTAAATCAATTTGTGTTACAAACTTTGAACGTTTAATCAATCAATTTTCTAAGCTGTTTATTTTCTTAGGCGGCTTTGGAAATTTTATATATAATTCAATATGCTTTATTTTAAAATTTTTAGTAAGTGATAGAAGTGAGAAGAAGGGTAACAGAAGGTAGCACTGCATAAATATATTGTGGGTGCATTTTTCTATCGAAAATGCTTGGTAGTTGAGTGCAACTCATAAATAAGCATGCACATTATGTTACATATATATATTTTGAATTAATTAGCCACTCTATTTGTCAAGTTATAATGTTTTGTAATTTTTTTACAAGTAAGTGATTGCAAAAGTTTTTAAAAAAGTGTTTTCATATACCAAAAATAATATTTTTAAGAATTTGGATTACGTTATATTAAAAAACTTTTGAAACCAATGTTCAATTGTGTAGAAGTACTTAACTGCTGCAATATAACCATCCATAACCTATGAAATCCGTGTTTGTAAAGTTATACTTAAATTTATTGTCAACCGAAAACGTGTGATAAACTTACTTATTATATATTAGTCACGTTAATCAAAATTATTTTGATTATTTTTCATTAAAAATAGAAAAAATTGGTTAAAACAAAGCTTTATTCTCAATATTATAATATTTTATTATGTTATTAGTTGTGTGGTAAGTATGTTCTTATAAATCCATATTCACCCCATATTTTGCATGTTTATTTTACACACCCAAATTGTGTAAACAATTTGCCCAAATTTATCAACTGTTCCCAAGTTCTTGCTATAAAAAATTACTTTTCATATAATTTTAATGGCCGCCCCCAAGAAATCCCATTAAAACACATATAATTCGATACATGTGTGCACGGTTCCAATTTGATTTGCACATAAAACCCCATATTAGTGCAAATTATGTGGGTATTTTCAGCTCGACTTAGCTTGTAGGCAAGCTATCTGGTTAATTCCTCATCTGTGATCTCTATTCCCCGGCACCAAGAAGAGGTGAATGTTGAATTGCTTCGAAATCTCCTCAAGAGAGGATCGGCATTCTTGAGCCACTTTAGAGTTTAGAAAATCTGACTCTAGCGATTTTAAGGCCGCTTGGCTGTCAGAGAAGATTCGGATATCACGTTTCTCTTCATCCAGGATTAGGCTTTCACGAATAGGTGAATGGAAATCGACATAAGATAGTGAGAGAAAACGCCACCACCAAACCCCTCATCAGTTTTTGATCCATCGGTTTAGAACTCGATCGATTTATCCTCCTCCAGATCATTTTCATCCATGATCTGGATGCAATAGTGACTAGCAAATGTCAAACTGATGCTGAGGTGTGGTTAAATCTATATTTCTAGGACGGGTCCTGAATTTATTTAGAAAAGCATAGTGTCCAAAATTTGTTTCGGTCCACTTTAAAGCCAATGGCCGAGTTTACAGCTAATTGTCTGCCTATGATGTCGAGTGGTTTTAAATAAAAGAAGGAGGTCGAGTGTGATCGAGTTTGCTGCGTTTGTCGTGATTTGCCGCAATGTACAGAGGTATAGAACTTCGAATTGAAATCAAACACAAGAAAACCTTTTTAATGTCCATCAATTTGGCTTTATTGGAAGGATAATTTTATGCCTCGAATCTAATGATTCCTTCAATAAATCGATTGTGACGTGCGCTGTGTGGCATGTTGCGCCGTCTTGTTGGAAACACATCTCATTCATTGGTGCAAATAATGTGTGTAAAAACAGCTGAGTGTACGCTTGGGGGTGAACTGAGAGATTTTCTCTCGAGTTGACTATCTATCTAATTTCCCTTCTGTGGTAAGTATAATTAGTAATAATTGTCAACGATTGACAATAGTCCGTGTTGCCACATTGGAATTCAAAATGTCATTTGCAAACCCAATATTATTCAATAACTTTTATTTTCGAATAAATTTCTGTCACCTTAAAGGTGAATAGAAACCATTTTGGATGAATTTGTTCTGGTAAAATACAGAAAGACAAAATGAAAGTAATAATTTAATTCAACATGGTATGCACAAGAGGTATTGCACATTCCCAAAAAACGAAATCGCAATGAGTAATGTGCTAAAAGATTTCTTGGCCCAGAGATTTTTTGTATATTTATACGAATTTACACAGTTTAAGATTCATTTTGTCTTATAGAGTCAGCCGACAACAGTCGACACGCTTCTTCTTCTCTCCATTTAATGACGAGAAAATTCACTGCATTCCTATTGGTCCCCCTGTGCGGTTCTCCGGTTCGACCTCAAAAAACATCTGCAGGCCTCCCAATTTTTGGATCACTTCATCATTAAGGCCAATGAAATGCTGATGTTTCTGCATTTGTGTTATTCGGGAGTTTTTAGACCTGCCTCTCTTACGTGATTGTAAGGGAGTCGGCCATGCTCCAATTTTTTTCGATTCCTCGGATTCTGTAAATATAGCTTTATTCTCCATATTAGAATATTTTATTATGTTATTAGTTGTGTGGTAAGTATGTTTTTATAAATCCATATTCACCGCATATTTTGCATGTTTATTTTACATACCCAAATTGTGAGGTGTAATCTGCTCAAATTTATCAACTGTTCTCAACTTGTAATTTCATGGCGGCGGCCATTAGTCCCATATAATTCGATTCATGTGTGCGTGATTCCCATTTGCTTTGCACGTAAAAGCCTATATAAGTGCAAATTATGACTTAGCTTGTAAACAAGGTGAGAGATTCTCTCTCAAGTGCCGACCTGCCACCCGACGCGTGCACACACATTTTAAAATCGCTCCGCGGTCAGTTTGCACACACAAAAAAACACAACAACAACAAACAACTGTGCAAAAGCATAAAAACCAAAAAAATAAAACGCTAATCGCGGGCGCGCTGTGCAAAAAGAAAAACAGTGCAGTGTACAGTGCAGTGAAAAAAAAAGTGCATTGTGTTTGGGCACTCCATCTGGTCCCACTCCCTATCGTTTGCTGCTGCTTTGCTTGGCTATAGCAAGTGCCGTATGTTTTTGCGTGCACTTGCTATGGCTGGGTAGAGTATCATTTGGCGAATAGCGGGTCGCGTTGTGTAGATTTTCTTGGCAGACCAAAGCAATTCATTGTATGGGCATAACACCTGCAGTGATTTGTTTTGGAAAGCTGACGTCAGGATCTACACGGTACGGCCTAGCTTAGTCTGCGTCGGAGTTGAGTTTTTTGTGTTTGTTTTTCTGTTATGCGTGGGAATTTTAGAGTGGACGTGAGTAACATTCGTGGGTAGAGATCCAATTTTTTTTCATTGTACGCCCATGCGATTCACAATAAACCAGCTGTTTTGGCACAAAGTGAAACACAGGTCAGCATAGATTCCGATTTAACGGAGTTTAGTCTGCCTGGATATAATATGGTGCCATTATTCTTTTCCCATCGTGATATCACCGTTTATATACGTAGTGATGCAGCCTACCAACTTCTACCTCAATATGGCCAATGTTCCAATCCGGAATTTAATTTTGTTTGGCTAAAATTCCATGTCCGTAGGCAATTAATCCACTACTGTTTTATTTACAGAAGCCCTAACCAAGACAGGCATTCAACTTATAATGAGTTTGATGCACTGTCTGATTCCATCACCAGAATTGTAACCCATTATCCTCGTACTGAAATCGTCATTGCGGGCGATTTTAATATACACAATTCAAGTTGGCTTCGACATTCTGGACAGACAACACCCGAAGGAAGGTATGTTGAGATCTATGCTGAGGTTAATAATTTAACCCAGATTGTAAATGAGCCGACACGCATACCGGACATTAGCGGTCAAAACGCCAACACTCTGGACTTGTTTCTTACCTCTCACCCTGATAAATACAGTTTAAATGTATTATCGGCTCTAGGTTCGTCAGACCATTGTATCATATCGGCGAATTCCTCGTACTCCAGCCACACAGTTAAAGAACAAGCTCCTAAAAGAACCGTATGGCAATACCAGAAAGGCAATTGGGAAGATTTAAACGGTTTCTTTAGGAGTTTTAACTGGTCGTTGTGCTTCCTCAACAACGACGTGGATGCCGCTACCGATATGATTACAAATTTAATTCACCTGGGTATGAAACGCTTTATCCCTAACAGGATAAAGTGTATCAGACCTAAGGAAAACGCGTGGTGTGACTTGAGCTGTCATTTAAGGCCAACCCAAATGAGGAAAACCGAAAAAAGTTCAAACGAGCCAGAAATGACTGCAATGCCCATATTAATCGTGTCAAATTCTCCTACGACCAAAAGTTGAGGCAAAAAATACTACAAAGTCCCTCCGGTAGTAAAAACTTTTGGTCGTTTGTTAAGAATATTAAAAATTCGGCCTTGTCATCTATCCCGACACTCATTTACAATGGCACTCCAGCTGTCAGCTCTTTGGATAAAGCCAATCTGCTCGCTGCTCATTTTGCAGCTAGCTCAACGCTCCCAGATTGTGCTTTATCTCCCCCAGTACTCGAGCTTATAGAACACTCCATGGGACAAATCCATTTTCGCACCCGTACTGTGGCAAGAGTACTTCAAGATCTCAACATTCACAAATCCGCTGGCCCAGATGGTATTTCCCCTATCGTTCTGAAAAGGTGTTCTTCCACGCTGGCAAAACCACTGCGTAAGCTTTTCTAGGCTTTTCAAGGCTCTGTTTTGTCTCCGACTCTCTTTCTCATTTTTATCAATGACCTCCTGTCTGTCACTTCTAATCCAATCCATTCCTTTGCTGAAGACAGTACCCTCAGCTTTACATATTCGTTTCATGGGCAACGCCCCTCATCTTCGGGCGTTGAACTGGACGGGCAACGTATGTTAAGCTCATTGAATTCCGATCTTGACAGCATACTTAAATGGGGTAAAACCAACAGAGTGGAATTTAATGCTTCCAAAACGCAATGCTGTCTGCTGTCATTGAAGCGAACCCCTAATTCTCCGCCATTATCCATGAATGGCACTTGCATCGCTGAAACCGAAAGACTTTACATTCTCGGTATGTGTGTTAATGACAACCTTCGTTGGAATGACCACATATTTGATGTCGTCAAGAACGCTGCGAAATGTCTAGGCTTCCTAAAGCGATGCAAGAAATATTTCACCCTTCTGATCTGGCTAGAATCTACAAGGCGTTTATTCGCCCAAAACTTGAGTACAACGCTCATATCTGGTCTGGTGCACCAATAACATATTTGGAGCTACTTGACAGGATCCAAAAACGTGCGGTTAAACTTATTGGCAATCTAGACATTGCGAAATCACTTGACTCTCTTAGTCATCGTCGTAATGTCTCCTGCCTGTCATTGTTTTATCGGTATTTCCACCACAAGTGCTCAAATGAAATAGTCAGTTGAATTTCACCCCTACAATAATTCAACCGCAATACTCGCCTTGCGAGGAATGCACATCAGTTTACCCTTAAGCCTGTTTTCGGACGTACTGTGAAATATAAAGATTCCTTTCTCAACCGTACAATACGAATGTGGAATGCTCTACCACGCTCTGTTTTTCCTTTGTATTATAATTTACAAACATTTAAAACCAACGTGCATCGGTTTCTCCCTTCCTCTAATCCTTAATTTCCCTAATGCCCGCACTGTGTCACTTCATTATAAGGGTATCCAAAGTCCCTTTAGTGCGCGTACATTATAAAAAAAAAACAAAAAAGTTGATTATTTGGTTATTTCCTCATCTGTTCACAGATGCATACTGGCTAGATATACATAGATATACATATTCTGAGTATACATTTAAATATTATTACACTGTAATTTTTATTTAGAAATATATATACCACATTGCAGATTAAAATACATCTAAAACTTGTTTATAAACACACTTTAGTGTGTTTTTACAGCTCAAAAAAAATCTGCAACGGTTATAGCTTTCGCTCTATACACCCGTTCATCACTTCACCTCAAATCCTCAATAGTTCGGTCTCCTTTATTCTTTGACTAAAATACAAACATTCGCATATCTGTCAATCCACCCAGAATAGTTTGTTATCCGTCACCACTTTATTTAGTCACCTCTACAATATTCCCTTCAACATCATTTGTACACAGATAAGTATTTATACAGATAGTCAACTGAGAAGATTTTTGGCTCTCTCCCCCTCCTTTTTTTATTTGCTTCAAAAAGGCGCCCATGGGCTCACTCACGCACACAATTGCAGTACTGCGCCAAGGAATCCATCTTGAAAAAATTGTCATGTCATGTCAGATGGGCAACTCTACATACCCCTATCCCCTTGACCAAGCAAAAAATGTTTGAAAGTGGTCGCAAAATCCTATCTCAAATTTCCTATCTGTGAATACGTATGATCGAGAAACATGAAGAAGTGTGGCGTTGGTGTTTCAAAAATATGAAAAGCGCGGGGAGTTTTTTTTAACATTTTCAAATGACAACAAAAAAAAGGCTGGTCACGGCGGATGTGTTGGGAAATAGGAAGTGCTGCGAAGCGTTGAGTTTATGTAATTCATCTTTTATAGTTATTTTAATGTAAATGTTTATGATGAAACAAAAAATTAGTTACACAATAAATACGAAGTTGTTGCAATTTAAATCGAATATTTTTTGCAGTTATAAAAAATATTTTTCTATATTTTATCTGCCTTTAAATAAATATACTTGGGTTGTTTAATTTTTTCCATTTTTGTTTGTTTCTTTGGCGGATGGATGAAAATGCTTAATAAAATGATAGAAATGTATTTATTTTATTGTATTATTACATAAATATTACTAAATTAGTAGTTTTTGGGTGTAAAATATTTATAGTAAATAGTTTTGCATTGGTTTTTTTTATATATTTAGATATTAAATTCTTTGATTGTTTTATTATGTTTTTGTTCAACATATGAGAGTTTTATGTATGTTAAGGGTGGTTTTTTTAGAGGTTGGTTTTTCAAATAGAGATAAAACTGACATTTTGTGGTCAAACCTGGCAACTCTAATGTCATTTATGTTCAGTTTGGTTTGGCATTTCATTATGAACAGGTGGACAAATGAATAGCGCTTGCAAATCGTGCAAATTTATTTCGAAAATAATGGTTCAGTTCGCGAAGTTTACAGGAAAATTTTGTTCAGTGGTGATGCTCATTTTGGGTTCAGTGGCTACATCAACAAGCAAAATTGCCGCATTTGGAGTGAAGATAATCCACATAAGACCCTTGAAACGCCTGTTAATCGGCCACCAAGATTGTGTGATTTGACACCATTGAAATATTTTCCTTGGGAATATGTGAAGTTCTCGCCTACGCCAACAAACCAGAAATGTTAGGGGACTTGGAAGCCAACATTCGTGGCGTTATTGCCGACATACAGCCCCAAACGCTTGAAAAAGTGTTTGGAAATTGGACCTCTAGACTCGTCTTTATTCGAACCAGCCGCGGTGGCCACATGCCCGAAATCATATTGAAACATTAATGACATAAAATTATCATTCCAATAAAGCCAAATTGATGAACTTTAATAGGAGTTTCTTCTGTTTTGTTTCAATTCGGGTTATGTGCACCGATAAAAAAAAGAGTGGGCAAGAAGTATTTTTAATCGTTTTTAAAGCATTTTATGTTACAAGCTTTGTACGTTTAGTCCTTGAATTTTCTTAGCTGTTCCTAGGCGGCTTGAGAAATTTTTTATCTAATTTTATATGCTTTGTCTTCCAATTTATAGTAAGTGATTGACAGAAGAAGGAGAACAGAAGGTATCTGGAATGCACTGCATATATATATATTGTGGGTGCATTTTTCTTTCGAAAAATTTACTACTACTACTACTACTACTACTAGGTTAGGTGAAGTGAAGTCGGTGAGTCCGACTCAATTAGACCAAAATGAGATCCGTTGTGATACGTGGATCAAACATTTTACTACTCCACACGTTAAACCATTTGGAGATCTGCATACAGCGAAAGAGATCTTTAACGTCAGTAGTTGATAGATCTTCAAGATTGTCATAGACTAAGGCACCTAGGTGAACCTTATGTTTCTGGAAGAGGGCCGAACAAGTGCAAATAAGGTGTAGAATTGACTCCTATTCCTCCTCGTCCATGCAGCTTCTGCAAAAGTCATATGATTACTTGCCAAGCCTAGTTGCATGCCTGCAGTCTTTTTAGAGAGATCAAATACTTAGAGCGTTTCAGATCCAGGTTAGGCCAAATCCATTTTGTCGGTAGTCAAGTTATGTCAGTTGTTCACCTAAGGTTAGTTTTCTCAATAGCTTCTGGCGTTAGCAATATTTTGCATGTGGCAATTCGAATGCCTAATGCTTTTATCAGATGAAATATCACCCAGTGTAGTTCCGTGCTTTGCGATTTCGTCGGCCTTGCAATTCCCTAGAATATCTCTATCACAGGTGAGGAATTAACCAGACAGTCAACTCTGCAATCCCCTATCACTTTCAACCCGCAAAAAATAATTAAAATGGCCGCAAAATGCTCCCTCAATTTTCCTAACTGTGATTACATGTGAGCCAGACACATGAAGTTAGAGCTAATTTGCTTAATTCCCGACAAAAATAAGTGTAGGAAGTTTTGCAAAATTTCCAAATGACAACAAAAAATAGTTGGTCTCGGCGGATGTATATATATATATATTAAATTGTTTGATTGCTTTATTATTTATTTATCATTTGATTGTTTTTATTCAAATTTCATATATTGAATGAATATACATATTCGGGTTCCGTGCATCGATTAAAAAATGTGGAAAATAAGCATTTTTAATCGTTCTTAAATCAGTTTGTGTTACAAACTTTGTATGTTTAGTCAATCAATTTTCTAAGCTGTTTATTTTCTTAGGCGGCTTTGGAAATTTTATATATAATTTAATATGCTTTATTTTAAAATTTTTAGAAAGTGATAGATGTGAGAAGAATGGTAGCAGAAGGTAGCTGGAATGCACTGCATAAATATATTGTGGGTGCATTTTTCTATCGAAAATGCTTGGTAGTTAAGTGCAACTCATAAATAAGCATGCACATTATGTTAGATATATATATTTTGAATTAATTAGCCACTCTTTTTAAAAGACGACTTTATTTGTCAAGTTGTAATGTTTTGTAATTTTTTTACAAGTAAGTGATTGCAAACGTTGTTAAAAAAGTGTTTTCATGTACCAAAACTAATAGTTTTAAGAATTTGGATTACGTTATATTAAAAAGCGTTTGAAACCAATGTTCAATTGTGTAGAGGTACTTAACTGCTGCAATATAACCATCCATAACCTATGAAATCCGTGTTTGTAAAGTTATACTTAAATTTATTGTCAACCGAAAACGTGTGATCAACTTACTTATTATATATTAGTCACGTTAATCAAAATTATTTTGATTATTTTTCATTAAAAACAGAAAAAATTGGTTAAAACAAAGCTTTATTCTCAATATTATAATATTTTATTATGTTATTAGTTGTGTGGTAAGTATGTTCTTATAAATCCATATTCACCCCATATTTTGCATGTTTATTTTACACACCCAAATTGTGTAAACAATTTGCCCAAATTTATCAACTGTTCCCAAGTTCTTGCTATAAAAAATTACTTTTCATATAATTTTAATGGCCGCCCCCAAGAAATCCCATTAAAACACATATAATTCGATACATGTGTGCACGGTTCCAATTTGATTTGCACATAAAACCCCATATTAGTGCAAATTATGTGGGTATTTTCAGCTCGACTTAGCTTGTAGGCAAGCTATCTGGTTAATTCCTCATCTGTGATCTCTATTCCCCGGCACCCAGCAGAGGTGAATGTTGAATTGCTTCGAAATCTCCTCAAGAGAGGATCGGCATTCTTGAGCCACTTTAGAGTTTAGAAAATCTGACTCTAGCGATTTTAAGGCCGCTTGGCTGTCAGAGAAGATTCGGATATCACGTTTCTCTTCATCCAGGATTAGGCTTCTTTAATCGCCATAACTTCCGTCTGAAACACACTGCAATGATTCGGTAGACGAAAGGAGAGACTAATGTCGATTTCCATTCACCCAGTTGGAGTAGTTCCAACCAAAATGACACTTTGGTTTCCCATTAACATGCATTACATGTTATGCACTACCACCAAGCCGATTCGACATTTTGTTTGTTTTCAGAACAGGAAAAGTACTGGCAAAAAAGCTAGAACCGGACTGACAGCAGTTAGTAGAATACTTGACAGCAGTTGGAACAGTTCCAATATGGCGAATAGGTGAATGGAAATCGACATAAGATAGTGAGAGAAAACGCCACCACCAACCCCCTCATCAGTTTTTGATCCATCGGTTTAGAACTCGATCGATTTATCCTCCTCCAGATCATTTTCATCCATGATCTGGATGCAATAGTGACTAGCAAATGTCAAACTGATGCTGAGGTGTGGTTAAATCTATATTTCTAGGACGGGTCCTGAATTTATTTAGAAAAGCATAGTGGCCAAAATTTGTTTCGGTCCACTTTAAGGCCAATGGCCGAGTTTACAGCTAATTGTCTGCCTATGATGTCGAGTGGTTTTAAATAAAACAGGAGGTCGAGTGTGATCGAGTTTGCTGCGTTTGTCGTCATTTGCCACAATGTACAGAGGTATAGAACTTCGAATTGAAATCAAACACAAGAAAACCTTTTTAATGTCCATCAATTTGGCTTTATTGGAAGGATAGTTTTATGCCTCGAATCTAATGTTTCCTTCAATAAATCGATTGTGACGTGCGCTGTGTGGCATGTAGCGCCGTCTTGTTGGAAACACATCTCATTCATTGGTGCAAATAATGTGGGTAAAAACAGCTGGGCTTTAACTTGGGGGTGAACTGAGAGATTCTCTCTCGAGTTGACTATCTATCTAATTTCCCTTCTGTGGTAAGTATAATTAGTAATAATTGTCAACGATTGATTATAGTCCGTGTTGCCATATTGGAATTCAAAATGTCATTTGCAAACCCAATATTATTCAATAACTTTTATTTTCAAATAAATTTCTGTCACCTTAAAGGTGAATAGAAACCATTTTGGATGAATTTGTTCTGGTAAAATACAGAAAGACAAAATGAAAGTAATAATTTAATTCAACATGGTATGCACAAGAGGTATTGCACATTCCCAAAAAACGAAATTGCAATGAGTAATGTGCTGAAAGATTTCTTGGCTCAGAGATTTTTTGTATATTTATACGAATATAGAGTCAGCCGACAACAGTCGACACGCTTCTTCTTCTCTCCATTTAATGACGAGAAAATTCACTGCATTCCTATTGGTCCCCCTGTGCGGTTCTCCGGTTCGACCTCAAAAAATATCTGCAGGCCTCCCAATTTTTGGATCACTTCATCGTTAAGGCCAATGAAATGCTGATGTTTCTGCATTTGTGTTATTCGGGAGTTTTTAGACCTGCCTCTCTTACGTGATTGTAAGGGAACGTTGATTGCCATTGCCTCTTTGACGGTGTTCGTAGGATCCCTCCTTTGAACATGACAATATCATCTGAGTCGGCCATGCTCCAATTTTTTTTGATTCCTCGGATTCTGTAAACATAGCTTTATTCTCCATATTAGAATATTTTATTATGTTATTAGTTGTGTGGTAAGTATGTTTATATAAATCCATATTCACCGCATATTTTGCATGTTTTTTTTACACACTGAGGTGTAATCTGCTGAAATTTATCAACTGTTCTCAACTTCTTACTATAAAAAATGTAATTTCATGGCGGCCATTAGCACCATATAATTCGATTCATGTGTGCGTGATTCCCTTTTGCTTTGCACGTAAAAGCCAATATAAGTGCAAATTATGACTTAGCTTGTAAACAAGGTGAGAGATTCTCTCTCAAGTGCCGATCTGCCACCCGACGCGTGCACACACATTTTAAAATCGCTCCGCGGTCAGTTTGCACACACAAAAAAACACAACAACAACAAACAACTGTGCAAAAGCATAAAAACCAAAAAAATAAAACGCTAATCGCGGGCGCGCTGTGCAAAAAGAAAAACAGTGCAGTGTACAGTGCAGTGAAAAAAAAAATGTGTATTGTGTTTGGGCACTCCATCTGGTTCCACTCCCTATCGTTTGCTGCTGCTTTCCTTGGCTATAGCAAGTGCCGTATGTTTTTGCGTGCACTTGCAAGTGCCGTATGTTTTTGCGTGCACTTGCTATGGCTGGGTAGAGTATCATTTGGCGAATAGCGGGTCGCGTTGTGTAGATTTTCTTGGCAGACCAAAGCAATTCATTGTATGGGCATAACACCTGCAGTGATTTGTTTTGGAAAGCTAACGTCAGGATCTACACGGTACGGCCTAGCTTAATCTGCGTCGGAGTTGAGTTTTTTGTGTTTGTTTTTCTGTTATGCGTGGGAATTTTAGAGTGGACGTGAGTAACATTCGTGGGTAGAGATCCAATTTTTTTCATTGTACGCCCATGCGATTCACAATAAACCAGCTGTTTTGGCACTAAGTAAAACACAGGTCAGCATAGATTCCGATTTAACGGAGTTTAGTCTGCCTGGATATAACTTGGTGCCATTATTCTTTTCCCATCGTGGTATTGCCGTTTATATACGTAGTGATGTAGCCTACCAACTTCTACCTCAATATGGCCAATGTTCCAATCCGGAATTTAATTTTGTTTGGCTAAAATTCCATGTCCGTAGGCAATTAATCCACTACTGTTTTATTTATAGAAGCCCTAACCAAGACAGGCATTCAACTTATAATGAGTTTGATGCACTGTCTGATTCCATCACCAGAATTGTAACCCATTATCCTCGTACTGAAATCGTCATTGCGGGCGATTTTAATATACACAATCCAAGTTGGCTTCGACATTCTGGACAGACAACACCCGAAGGAAGGTATGTTGAGATCTTTGCTGAGGTTAATAGTTTAACCCAGATTGTAAATGAGCCGACACGGATACCGGACATTAGCGGTCGAAACGCCAACACTCTGGACTTGTTTCTTACCTCTCACCCTGATAAATACAGTTTAAATGTATTATCGCCTCTAGGTTCGTCAGACCATTGTATCATATCGACGAATTTCTCGTACTCCAGCCACACAGTTAAAGAACAAGCTCCTAAAAGAACCGTATGGCAATACCAGAAAGGCAATTGGGAAGATTTAAACGGTTTCTTTAGGAGTTTTAACTGGTCGTTGTGCTTCCTCAACAACGACGTGGATGCCGCTACCGATATGATTACAAATTTAATTCACCTGGGTATGAAACGCTTTATCCCTAACAGGATAAAGTGTATCAGACCTAAGGAAAACGCGTGGTGTGACTTGAGCTGTCATTTAAGGCCAACCCAAATGAGGAAAACCGAAAAAAGTTCAAACGAGCCAGAAATGACTGCAATGCCCATATTAATCGTGTCAAATTCTCCTACGACCAAAAGTTGAGGCAAAAAATACTACAAAGTCCCTCCGGTAGTAAAAACTTTTGGTCGTTTGTTAAGAATATTAAAAATTCGGCCTCGTCATCTATCCCGACACTCATTTACAATGGCACTCCAGCTGTCAGCTCTTTGGATAAAGCCAATCTGCTCGCTGCTCATTTTGCAGCTAGCTCAACGCTCCCAGATTGTGCTTTATCTCCCCCAGTACTCGAGCTTATAGAACACTCCATGGGACAAATCCATTTTCGCACCCGTACTGTGGCAAGAGTACTTCAAGATCTCAACATTCACAAATCCGCTGGCCCAGATGGTATTTCCCCTATCGTTCTGAAAAGGTGTTCTTCCACGCTGGCAAAACCACTGCGTAAGCTTTTCTAGGCTTTTCAAGGCTCTGTTTTGTCTCCGACTCTCTTTCTCATTTTTATCAATGACCTCCTGTCTGTCACTTCTAATCCAATCCATTCCTTTGCTGAAGACAGTACCCTCAGCTTTACATATTCGTTTCATGGGCAACGCCCCTCATCTTCGGGCGTTGAACTGGACGGGCAACGTATGTTAAGCTCATTGAATTCCGATCTTGACAGCATACTTAAATGGGGTAAAACCAACAGAGTGGAATTTAATGCTTCCAAAACGCAATGCTGTCTGCTGTCATTGAAGCGAACCCCTAATTCTCCGCCATTATCCATGAATGGCACTTGCATCGCTGAAACCGAAAGACTTTACATTCTCGGTATGTGTGTTAATGACAACCTTCGTTGGAATGACCACATATTTGATGTCGTCAAGAACGCTGCGAAATGTCTAGGCTTCCTAAAGCGATGCAAGAAATATTTCACCCTTCTGATCTGGCTAGAATCTACAAGGCGTTTATTCGCCCAAAACTTGAGTACAACGCTCATATCTGGTCTGGTGCACCAATAACATATTTGGAGCTACTTGACAGGATCCAAAAACGTGCGGTTAAACTTATTGGCAATCTAGACATTGCGAAATCACTTGACTCTCTTAGTCATCGTCGTAATGTCTCCTGCCTGTCATTGTTTTATCGGTATTTCCACCACAAGTGCTCAAATGAAATAGTCAGTTGAATTTCACCCCTACAATAATTCAACCGCAATACTCGCCTTGCGAGGAATGCACATCAGTTTACCCTTAAGCCTGTTTTCGGACGTACTGTGAAATATAAAGATTCCTTTCTCAACCGTACAATACGAATGTGGAATGCTCTACCACGCTCTGTTTTTCCTTTGTATTATAATTTACAAACATTTAAAACCAACGTGCATCGGTTTCTCCCTTCCTCTAATCCTTAATTTCCCTAATGCCCGCACTGTGTCACTTCATTATAAGGGTATCCAAAGTCCCTTTAGTGCGCGTACATTATAAAAAAAAAACAAAAAAGTTGATTATTTGGTTATTTCCTCATCTGTTCACAGATGCATACTGGCTAGATATACATAGATATACATATTCTGAGTATACATTTAAATATTATTACACTGTAATTTTTATTTAGAAATATATATACCACATTGCAGATTAAAATACATCTAAAACTTGTTTATAAACACACTTTAGTGTGTTTTTACAGCTCAAAAAAAATCTGCAACGGTTATAGCTTTCGCTCTATACACCCGTTCATCACTTCACCTCAAATCCTCAATAGTTCGGTCTCCTTTATTCTTTGACTAAAATACAAACATTCGCATATCTGTCAATCCACCCAGAATAGTTTGTTATCCGTCACCACTTTATTTAGTCACCTCTACAATATTCCCTTCAACATCATTTGTACACAGATAAGTATTTATACAGATAGTCAACTGAGAAGATTTTTGGCTCTCTCCCCCTCCTTTTTTTATTTGCTTCAAAAAGGCGCCCATGGGCTCACTCACGCACACAATTGCAGTACTGCGCCAAGGAATCCATCTTGAAAAAATTGTCATGTCATGTCAGATGGGCAACTCTACATACCCCTATCCCCTTGACCAAGCAAAAAATGTTTGAAAGTGGTCGCAAAATCCTATCTCAAATTTCCTATCTGTGAATACGTATGATCGAGAAACATGAAGAAGTGTGGCGTTGGTGTTTCAAAAATATGAAAAGCGCGGGGAGTTTTTTTTAACATTTTCAAATGACAACAAAAAAAAGGCTGGTCACGGCGGATGTGTTGGGAAATAGGAAGTGCTGCGAAGCGTTGAGTTTATGTAATTCATCTTTTATAGTTATTTTAATGTAAATGTTTATGATGAAACAAAAAATTAGTTACACAATAAATACGAAGTTGTTGCAATTTAAATCGAATATTTTTTGCAGTTATAAAAAATATTTTTCTATATTTTATCTGCCTTTAAATAAATATACTTGGGTTGTTTAATTTTTTCCATTTTTGTTTGTTTCTTTGGCGGATGGATGAAAATGCTTAATAAAATGATAGAAATGTATTTATTTTATTGTATTATTACATAAATATTACTAAATTAGTAGTTTTTGGGTGTAAAATATTTATAGTAAATAGTTTTGCATTGGTTTTTTTTATATATTTAGATATTAAATTCTTTGATTGTTTTATTATGTTTTTGTTCAACATATGAGAGTTTTATGTATGTTAAGGGTGGTTTTTTTAGAGGTTGGTTTTTCAAATAGAGATAAAACTGACATTTTGTGGTCAAACCTGGCAACTCTAATGTCATTTATGTTCAGTTTGGTTTGGCATTTCATTATGAACAGGTGGACAAATGAATAGCGCTTGCAAATCGTGCAAATTTATTTCGAAAATAATGGTTCAGTTCGCGAAGTTTACAGGAAAATTTTGTTCAGTGGTGATGCTCATTTTGGGTTCAGTGGCTACATCAACAAGCAAAATTGCCGCATTTGGAGTGAAGATAATCCACATAAGACCCTTGAAACGCCTGTTAATCGGCCACCAAGATTGTGTGATTTGACACCATTGAAATATTTTCCTTGGGAATATGTGAAGTTCTCGCCTACGCCAACAAACCAGAAATGTTAGGGGACTTGGAAGCCAACATTCGTGGCGTTATTGCCGACATACAGCCCCAAACGCTTGAAAAAGTGTTTGGAAATTGGACCTCTAGACTCGTCTTTATTCGAACCAGCCGCGGTGGCCACATGCCCGAAATCATATTGAAACATTAATGACATAAAATTATCATTCCAATAAAGCCAAATTGATGAACTTTAATAGGAGTTTCTTCTGTTTTGTTTCAATTCGGGTTATGTGCACCGATAAAAAAAAGAGTGGGCAAGAAGTATTTTTAATCGTTTTTAAAGCATTTTATGTTACAAGCTTTGTACGTTTAGTCCTTGAATTTTCTTAGCTGTTCCTAGGCGGCTTGAGAAATTTTTTATCTAATTTTATATGCTTTGTCTTCCAATTTATAGTAAGTGATTGACAGAAGAAGGAGAACAGAAGGTATCTGGAATGCACTGCATATATATATATTGTGGGTGCATTTTTCTTTCGAAAAATTTACTACTACTACTACTACTACTACTAGGTTAGGTGAAGTGAAGTCGGTGAGTCCGACTCAATTAGACCAAAATGAGATCCGTTGTGATACGTGGATCAAACATTTTACTACTCCACACGTTAAACCATTTGGAGATCTGCATACAGCGAAAGAGATCTTTAACGTCAGTAGTTGATAGATCTTCAAGATTGTCATAGACTAAGGCACCTAGGTGAACCTTATGTTTCTGGAAGAGGGCCGAACAAGTGCAAATAAGGTGTAGAATTGACTCCTATTCCTCCTCGTCCATGCAGCTTCTGCAAAAGTCATATGATTACTTGCCAAGCCTAGTTGCATGCCTGCAGTCTTTTTAGAGAGATCAAATACTTAGAGCGTTTCAGATCCAGGTTAGGCCAAATCCATTTTGTCGGTAGTCAAGTTATGTCAGTTGTTCACCTAAGGTTAGTTTTCTCAATAGCTTCTGGCGTTAGCAATATTTTGCATGTGGCAATTCGAATGCCTAATGCTTTTATCAGATGAAATATCACCCAGTGTAGTTCCGTGCTTTGCGATTTCGTCGGCCTTGCAATTCCCTAGAATATCTCTATCACAGGTGAGGAATTAACCAGACAGTCAACTCTGCAATCCCCTATCACTTTCAACCCGCAAAAAATAATTAAAATGGCCGCAAAATGCTCCCTCAATTTTCCTAACTGTGATTACATGTGAGCCAGACACATGAAGTTAGAGCTAATTTGCTTAATTCCCGACAAAAATAAGTGTAGGAAGTTTTGCAAAATTTCCAAATGACAACAAAAAATAGTTGGTCTCGGCGGATGTATATATATATATATTAAATTGTTTGATTGCTTTATTATTTATTTATCATTTGATTGTTTTTATTCAAATTTCATATATTGAATGAATATACATATTCGGGTTCCGTGCATCGATTAAAAAATGTGGAAAATAAGCATTTTTAATCGTTCTTAAATCAGTTTGTGTTACAAACTTTGTATGTTTAGTCAATCAATTTTCTAAGCTGTTTATTTTCTTAGGCGGCTTTGGAAATTTTATATATAATTTAATATGCTTTATTTTAAAATTTTTAGAAAGTGATAGATGTGAGAAGAATGGTAGCAGAAGGTAGCTGGAATGCACTGCATAAATATATTGTGGGTGCATTTTTCTATCGAAAATGCTTGGTAGTTAAGTGCAACTCATAAATAAGCATGCACATTATGTTAGATATATATATTTTGAATTAATTAGCCACTCTTTTTAAAAGACGACTTTATTTGTCAAGTTGTAATGTTTTGTAATTTTTTTACAAGTAAGTGATTGCAAACGTTGTTAAAAAAGTGTTTTCATGTACCAAAACTAATAGTTTTAAGAATTTGGATTACGTTATATTAAAAAGCGTTTGAAACCAATGTTCAATTGTGTAGAGGTACTTAACTGCTGCAATATAACCATCCATAACCTATGAAATCCGTGTTTGTAAAGTTATACTTAAATTTATTGTCAACCGAAAACGTGTGATCAACTTACTTATTATATATTAGTCACGTTAATCAAAATTATTTTGATTATTTTTCATTAAAAACAGAAAAAATTGGTTAAAACAAAGCTTTATTCTCAATATTATAATATTTTATTATGTTATTAGTTGTGTGGTAAGTATGTTCTTATAAATCCATATTCACCCCATATTTTGCATGTTTATTTTACACACCCAAATTGTGTAAACAATTTGCCCAAATTTATCAACTGTTCCCAAGTTCTTGCTATAAAAAATTACTTTTCATATAATTTTAATGGCCGCCCCCAAGAAATCCCATTAAAACACATATAATTCGATACATGTGTGCACGGTTCCAATTTGATTTGCACATAAAACCCCATATTAGTGCAAATTATGTGGGTATTTTCAGCTCGACTTAGCTTGTAGGCAAGCTATCTGGTTAATTCCTCATCTGTGATCTCTATTCCCCGGCACCCAGCAGAGGTGAATGTTGAATTGCTTCGAAATCTCCTCAAGAGAGGATCGGCATTCTTGAGCCACTTTAGAGTTTAGAAAATCTGACTCTAGCGATTTTAAGGCCGCTTGGCTGTCAGAGAAGATTCGGATATCACGTTTCTCTTCATCCAGGATTAGGCTTCTTTAATCGCCATAACTTCCGTCTGAAACACACTGCAATGATTCGGTAGACGAAAGGAGAGACTAATGTCGATTTCCATTCACCCAGTTGGAGTAGTTCCAACCAAAATGACACTTTGGTTTCCCATTAACATGCATTACATGTTATGCACTACCACCAAGCCGATTCGACATTTTGTTTGTTTTCAGAACAGGAAAAGTACTGGCAAAAAAGCTAGAACCGGACTGACAGCAGTTAGTAGAATACTTGACAGCAGTTGGAACAGTTCCAATATGGCGAATAGGTGAATGGAAATCGACATAAGATAGTGAGAGAAAACGCCACCACCAACCCCCTCATCAGTTTTTGATCCATCGGTTTAGAACTCGATCGATTTATCCTCCTCCAGATCATTTTCATCCATGATCTGGATGCAATAGTGACTAGCAAATGTCAAACTGATGCTGAGGTGTGGTTAAATCTATATTTCTAGGACGGGTCCTGAATTTATTTAGAAAAGCATAGTGGCCAAAATTTGTTTCGGTCCACTTTAAGGCCAATGGCCGAGTTTACAGCTAATTGTCTGCCTATGATGTCGAGTGGTTTTAAATAAAACAGGAGGTCGAGTGTGATCGAGTTTGCTGCGTTTGTCGTCATTTGCCACAATGTACAGAGGTATAGAACTTCGAATTGAAATCAAACACAAGAAAACCTTTTTAATGTCCATCAATTTGGCTTTATTGGAAGGATAGTTTTATGCCTCGAATCTAATGTTTCCTTCAATAAATCGATTGTGACGTGCGCTGTGTGGCATGTAGCGCCGTCTTGTTGGAAACACATCTCATTCATTGGTGCAAATAATGTGGGTAAAAACAGCTGGGCTTTAACTTGGGGGTGAACTGAGAGATTCTCTCTCGAGTTGACTATCTATCTAATTTCCCTTCTGTGGTAAGTATAATTAGTAATAATTGTCAACGATTGATTATAGTCCGTGTTGCCATATTGGAATTCAAAATGTCATTTGCAAACCCAATATTATTCAATAACTTTTATTTTCAAATAAATTTCTGTCACCTTAAAGGTGAATAGAAACCATTTTGGATGAATTTGTTCTGGTAAAATACAGAAAGACAAAATGAAAGTAATAATTTAATTCAACATGGTATGCACAAGAGGTATTGCACATTCCCAAAAAACGAAATTGCAATGAGTAATGTGCTGAAAGATTTCTTGGCTCAGAGATTTTTTGTATATTTATACGAATATAGAGTCAGCCGACAACAGTCGACACGCTTCTTCTTCTCTCCATTTAATGACGAGAAAATTCACTGCATTCCTATTGGTCCCCCTGTGCGGTTCTCCGGTTCGACCTCAAAAAATATCTGCAGGCCTCCCAATTTTTGGATCACTTCATCGTTAAGGCCAATGAAATGCTGATGTTTCTGCATTTGTGTTATTCGGGAGTTTTTAGACCTGCCTCTCTTACGTGATTGTAAGGGAACGTTGATTGCCATTGCCTCTTTGACGGTGTTCGTAGGATCCCTCCTTTGAACATGACAATATCATCTGAGTCGGCCATGCTCCAATTTTTTTTGATTCCTCGGATTCTGTAAACATAGCTTTATTCTCCATATTAGAATATTTTATTATGTTATTAGTTGTGTGGTAAGTATGTTTATATAAATCCATATTCACCGCATATTTTGCATGTTTTTTTTACACACTGAGGTGTAATCTGCTGAAATTTATCAACTGTTCTCAACTTCTTACTATAAAAAATGTAATTTCATGGCGGCCATTAGCACCATATAATTCGATTCATGTGTGCGTGATTCCCTTTTGCTTTGCACGTAAAAGCCAATATAAGTGCAAATTATGACTTAGCTTGTAAACAAGGTGAGAGATTCTCTCTCAAGTGCCGATCTGCCACCCGACGCGTGCACACACATTTTAAAATCGCTCCGCGGTCAGTTTGCACACACAAAAAAACACAACAACAACAAACAACTGTGCAAAAGCATAAAAACCAAAAAAATAAAACGCTAATCGCGGGCGCGCTGTGCAAAAAGAAAAACAGTGCAGTGTACAGTGCAGTGAAAAAAAAAATGTGTATTGTGTTTGGGCACTCCATCTGGTTCCACTCCCTATCGTTTGCTGCTGCTTTCCTTGGCTATAGCAAGTGCCGTATGTTTTTGCGTGCACTTGCAAGTGCCGTATGTTTTTGCGTGCACTTGCTATGGCTGGGTAGAGTATCATTTGGCGAATAGCGGGTCGCGTTGTGTAGATTTTCTTGGCAGACCAAAGCAATTCATTGTATGGGCATAACACCTGCAGTGATTTGTTTTGGAAAGCTAACGTCAGGATCTACACGGTACGGCCTAGCTTAATCTGCGTCGGAGTTGAGTTTTTTGTGTTTGTTTTTCTGTTATGCGTGGGAATTTTAGAGTGGACGTGAGTAACATTCGTGGGTAGAGATCCAATTTTTTTCATTGTACGCCCATGCGATTCACAATAAACCAGCTGTTTTGGCACTAAGTAAAACACAGGTCAGCATAGATTCCGATTTAACGGAGTTTAGTCTGCCTGGATATAACTTGGTGCCATTATTCTTTTCCCATCGTGGTATTGCCGTTTATATACGTAGTGATGTAGCCTACCAACTTCTACCTCAATATGGCCAATGTTCCAATCCGGAATTTAATTTTGTTTGGCTAAAATTCCATGTCCGTAGGCAATTAATCCACTACTGTTTTATTTATAGAAGCCCTAACCAAGACAGGCATTCAACTTATAATGAGTTTGATGCACTGTCTGATTCCATCACCAGAATTGTAACCCATTATCCTCGTACTGAAATCGTCATTGCGGGCGATTTTAATATACACAATCCAAGTTGGCTTCGACATTCTGGACAGACAACACCCGAAGGAAGGTATGTTGAGATCTTTGCTGAGGTTAATAGTTTAACCCAGATTGTAAATGAGCCGACACGGATACCGGACATTAGCGGTCGAAACGCCAACACTCTGGACTTGTTTCTTACCTCTCACCCTGATAAATACAGTTTAAATGTATTATCGCCTCTAGGTTCGTCAGACCATTGTATCATATCGACGAATTTCTCGTACTCCAGCCACACAGTTAAAGAACAAGCTCCTAAAAGAACCGTATGGCAATACGAGAATGCCAATTGGGAAGCTTTAAACGGTTTCTTTAGGAGTTTTAACTGGTCGTTGTGCTTCCTCAACAACGACGTGGATGCCGCTGCCGATATGATTACAAATTTAATTCACCTGGGTATGAAACGCTTTATTCCTAACAGGATAAAGTCTATCAGACCTAAGGAAAACGCGTGGTGTGACTTGAGCTGTAAAGAAGCTATCAGGGCTAAAGAGGCAACTTTTCGGTCATTTAAGGCCAACCCAACTGAGGAAAACCGAAAAAAGTTCAAACGAGCCAGAAATGACTGCAATGCCCATATTAATCGTGTCAAATTCTCCTACGACCAAAAGTTGAGGCAAAAAATACTACAAAGTCCCTCCGGTAGTAAAAACTTTTGGTCGTTTGCTAAGAATATTGAAAACTCGGCCTCGTCATCTATCCCGACACTCATTTACAATGGCACTCCAGCTATCAGCTCTTTGGATAAAGCCAATCTGCTCGCTGCTCATTTTGCAGCTAGCTCAAAGCTCCCAGATTGTGCTTTATCTCCCCCAGATAGAAATTACCTTTCGGACTGGTGGTGTCCCTCAAGGCTCTGTTTTATCTCCGACTCTCTTTCTCATTTTTATCAATGACCTCCTGTCTGTCACTTCTAATCCAATCCATTCCAATGATGACAGTACCCTCAGCTTTACATATTCATTTCATGGGCAACGCCCCTCATCTTCGGGCGTTGAACTGGAACGGCAACGTATGTTAAGCTCATTGAATTCCGATCTTGACAGCATACTTAAATGGGGTAAAACCAACAGAGTGGAATTTAATGCTTCCAAAATGCAATGCTGTCTGCTGTCATTGAAGCGAACCCCTAATTCTCTGCCATTATCCATGAAAGGCACTTGCATCGCTGAAACCGAAAGACTTTACATTCTCGGTATGTGTGTTAATGACAACCTTCGTTGGAATGACCACATATTTGATGTCGCCAAGAACGCTGCGAAATGTCTAGGCTTCCTAAAGCGATGCAAGAAATATTTCACCCTTCTGATCTGGCTAGAATCTACAAGGCGTTTATTCGCCCAAAACTTGAGTACAATGCTCATATCTGGTCTGGTGCACCAATAACATATTTGGAGCTACTTGACAGGATCCAAAAACGTGCGGTAAAACTTATTGGCGATCGAGACATTGCGAAATCACTTGACTCTCTTAGTCATCGTCGTAATGTCTCCTGCCTGTCATTGTTTTATCGGTATTTCCACCACAAGTGCTCAAATGAAATAGTCAGTTGAATTCCACCCCTACAGCAATTCAACCGCAATACTCGCCTTGCGAGGAATGCACATCAGTTTACCCTTAAGCCTGTTTTTGGACGTACTGTGAAATATAAAGATTCCTTTCTCAACCGTACAATACGAATGTGGAATGCTCTACCACGCTCTGTTTTTCCTTTGTATTATAATTTACAAACATTTAAAACCAACGTGCATCGGTTTCTCCCTTCCTCTAATCCTTCATTTCCCTAATGCCCGCACTGTGTCACTTCATTATAAGGGTATCCAAAGTCCCTTTAGTGCGCGTACATTATAAAAAAAAAAAAAAAGTTGATTATTTGGTTATTTCCTCATCTGGTCACAGATGCATACTGGCTAGATATACATATTCTGAGTATACATTTAAATATTATTACACTGTAATTTTTATTTAGAAATATATATACCACATTGCAGATTAAAATACATCTAAAACTTGTTTATAAACACAAAAAATGTTTGAAAATGGCCGCAAAATCCTATCTCAAATTTCCTATCTGTGAATACGTATGATCGAGAAACATGAAGTAGTGTGGCGTTGGTGTTTCAAAAATATGAAAAGCGCGGGGAGTTTTTTTTTAACATTTTCAAATGACAACAAAAAAAAGGCTGGTCACGGCGGAAGTGTTGGGAAATAGGAAGTGCTGCGAAGCGTTGAGTTTATGTAATTCATCTTTTATAGCTATTTTAATGTAAATGTTTATGATGAAACAAAAAGTTGTTGCAATTCAAATCGAATATTTTTTGCAGTTATAAAAAATAGTTTTCTATATTTTATCTGCCTTTAAATAAATATACTTGGGTTGTTTAATTTTTTCCATTTTTGTTTGTTTCTTTGGCGGATGGATGAAAATGCTTAATAAAATGATAGAAATGTATTTATTTTATTGTATTATTACATAAATATTACTAAATTAGTAGTTTTTGGGTGTAAAATATTTATAGTAAATAGTTTTGCATTGGTTTTTTTTTATATATTTAGATATTAAATTCTTTGATTGTTTTATTATGTTTTTGTTCAACATATGAGAGTTTTATGTATGTTAAGGGTGGTTTTTTTAGAGGTTGGTTTTTCAAATAGAGATAAAACTGACATTTTGTGGTCAAACCTGGCAACTCTAATGTCATTTATGTTCAGTTTGGTTTGGCATTTCATTATGAACAGGTGGACAAATGAATAGCGCTTGCAAATCGTGCAAATTTATTTCGAAAATAATGGTTCAGTTCGCGAAGTTTACAGGAAAATTTTGTTCAGTGGTGATGCTCATTTTGGGTTCAGTGGCTACATCAACAAGCAAAATTGCCGCATTTGGAGTGAAGATAATCCACATAAGACCCTTGAAACGCCTGTTAATCGGCCACCAAGATTGTGTAATTTGACACCATTGAAATATTTTCTTTGGGAATATGTGAAGTTCTCGCCTACGCCAACAAACCAGAAATGTTAGGGGACTTGGAAGCCAACATTCGTGGCGTTATTGCCGACATACAGCCCCAAACGCTTGAAAAAGTGTTTGGAAATTGGACCTCTAGACTCGTCTTTATTCGAACCAGCCGCGGTGGCCACATGCCCGAAATCATATTGAAACATTAATGACATAAAATTATCATTCCAATAAAGCCAAATTAATGAACATTAATAGGAGTTTCTTCTGTTTTGTTTCAATTCGAAGTTCTTTACCTCTAAAAAAAACACCCTGTTTATATGTACATATTCGGGTTATGTGCACCGATAAGAAAAAGAGTGGGCAAGAAGTATTTTTAATCGTTTTTAAAGCATTTTATGTTACAAGCTTTGTACGTTTAGTCCTTGAATTTTCTTAGCTGTTCCTAGGCGGCTTGAGAAATTTTTTATCTAATTTTATATGCTTTGTCTTCCAATTTATAGTAAGTGATTGACAGAAGAAGGAGAACAGAAGGTATCTGGAATGCACTGCATATATATATATTGTGGGTGCATTTTTTTTTCGAAAAATTTACTACTACTACTACTCCTACTACTAGGTTAGGTTGAAGTGAAGTCGGTGAGTCCGACTCAATTAGACCAGAATGAGATCCGTTGTGATACGTGAATCAAACATTTTACTACTCCACACGTTAAACCATTTGGAGATCTGCATACAGCGAAAGAGATCTTTAACGTCAGTAGTTGACAGATCTTTAAGATTGTCATAGACTAAGGCACCTAGGTGAAATTTATGTTTCTGGAAGAGGGCCGGACAAGTGCAAATAAGGTGTAGAATTGTCTCCTATTCCTCCTCGTCCATGCAGCTTCTGCAAAAGTCATATGATTACTTGCCAAGCCTAGTTGCATGCCTGCAGTCTTTTTAGAGAGATCAAATACTTAGAGCGTTTCAGATCCAGGTTAGGCCAAATCCGTTTTGTCGGTAGTCAAGTTATGTCAGTTGTTCACCTAAGGTTAGTTTTCTCAATAGCTTCTGACGTTAGCAATATTTTGCATGTGGCAATTCGAATGCCTAATGCTTTTATCAGATGAAATTTCACCGAGTATAGTTCCGTGCTTTGCGAGTTCGTCGGCCTTGCAATTCCCTAGAATATCTCTATCACAGATGAGGAATTAACCAGATAGTCAACTCTGAAATCCCCTATCACTTTCAACCCATAAAAAATAATTAAAAGGGCCGCAAAATCCTCTCTCAATCTTCCTATCTGTGATTACATGTGAGCCAGACACATGAAATTTCCAATTTCCAAATGACAACAAAAAATAGCTGGTTTCGGCGGATGTATATAAAGGGTGATTTTTTAAGAGGTTTAGAACTTTTTTTAAAAAAAAACACAAAAAATTCGAAAAAATGAATGAAATATTTATTTGAATCGATAGTTTGAACCTTGCAATTTAATGTTTAAAGATAATTTCATGCAAATGTTGACCGCGGCTGCGTCTCAGGTAGCCCATCCGCTGAGTCCAATTTTGGCATACTCTTTCACACATATCGGCCGGTATCTCACGAATGAATGCATGGATGTTGGCTTCCAGTGCGTCAATCGAAGCGGGCTTGTCCCTATACACATTAGCCTTGGCATACCCCCACAAAAAATAATCGAATGGTGTCAAATCGCACGATCTAGGCGGCCAATTGACCGGCCCGAAACGTGAAATTAACTGTTCACCAAACTCGCCTCGCAATTGCGCCATTGTTTCGCGTGCTGTGTGGCATGTGGCACCGTCTTGTTGAAACCACATATCATGCAAGTCAAGAACTTCCATTTCGGGCAAAAAAAAGTTTCTTATCATCGCTCGGTAGCGTTCACCATTGACAGTAACGCTCCGATTCGCATCATCTTTGAAGAAATATGGCCCAATAATGCCGCCGGCCCATAAACCGCACCAAACAGTGGCTTTTTCGGGATGCATTGGTAGCTGTTGCAATGCTTCTGGCTGATCTTCACTCCAAATGCGGCAATTTTGCTTATTTACGTACCCATTCAACCAAAAATGAGCCTCATCGCTGAACACAATTTTTCGATAAAAAAGCGGATCCTCGGCCAGCTTTCCAAGAGCCCATTCACCAAAAATTCGGCGTTGTGGTAGGTCGCCTGGCTTTAGTTCTTGCACCAGCTGTATCTTAAAAGGCTTTACGCCCAAATCCTTCCGCAAAATTTTCCACGTAGTGCTGTAACAAAGGCCTAACTGCTGGGAACGGCGCCGAATCGACATTTCGCGGTCTTCTGTCACACTAGCTGATACGGCCGCAATATTTTCTTCAATACGCACAGTACGTAAACGTGTTGGTGGTTTAATGTCCAACAAAGTAAATTTGGTGCGAAATTTGGTCACAATCTTCCGAATAGACTGCTCAGAAGGTCGAGAATGCCGATCATAAAATGGAAGCAGCGCGCGATGAACATTTCGAACCGAGCACGATTTTGATAGTAAAATTCAATAATTTGCAAGCGTTGTTCATTTGTAAGACGATCCATGGCTAAATTGCAAACCAAACTGAAGCTGTTTGACAGTGACACAAGGTACTAAACACACGTCAGCTGTCAAAACCAGTGTTGCCAAAACCAAACCAGCTAAAAAATCACCCTTTATATATATATATTAAATTCTTTGATTGTTTTATTATTTATTTATTATTTGATTCTTTTTATTCAACTTTCATATGTTGAATGATATACATATTTGGGTTCCGTGCATCGATTAAAAAATGTGGAAAATAAGTATTTTTAATCCTTTTTAAATCAATTTGTGTTACAAACTTTGTACGTTTAATCAATCAATTTTCTAAGCTGTTTATTTTCTTAGGCGGCTTTGGAAATTTTATATATAATTCAATATGCTTTATTTTAAAATTTTTAGTAAGTGATAGAAGTGAGAAGAAGGGTAACAGAAGGTAGCACTGCATAAATATATTGTGGGTGCATTTTTCTATCGAAAATGCTTGGTAGTTGAGTGCAACTCATAAATAAGCATGCACATTATGTTACATATATATATTTTGAATTAATTAGCCACTCTATTTGTCAAGTTATAATGTTTTGTAATTTTTTTACAAGTAAGTGATTGCAAAAGTTTTTAAAAAAGTGTTTTCATATACCAAAAATAATATTTTTAAGAATTTGGATTACGTTATATTAAAAAACTTTTGAAACCAATGTTCAATTGTGTAGAAGTACTTAACTGCTGCAATATAACCATCCATAACCTATGAAATCCGTGTTTGTAAAGTTATACTTAAATTTATTGTCAACCGAAAACGTGTGATAAACTTACTTATTATATATTAGTCACGTTAATCAAAATTATTTTGATTATTTTTCATTAAAAATAGAAAAAATTGGTTAAAACAAAGCTTTATTCTCAATATTATAATATTTTATTATGTTATTAGTTGTGTGGTAAGTATGTTCTTATAAATCCATATTCACCCCATATTTTGCATGTTTATTTTACACACCCAAATTGTGTAAACAATTTGCCCAAATTTATCAACTGTTCCCAAGTTCTTGCTATAAAAAATTACTTTTCATATAATTTTAATGGCCGCCGCCATGAAATCCCATGTGTGCACGGTTCCAATTTGATTTGCACATAAAACACCATATTAGTGCAAATTATGTGGGTATTTTCAGCTCGACTTAGCTGGTAGGCAAGCTATCTGGTTAATTCATCATCTGTGATCTCTATTCCCCGGCACCCAGCAGAGGTGAATGTTGAATTGCTTCGAAATCTCCTCAAGAGAGGATCGGCATTCTTGAGCCACTTTAGAGTTTAGAAAATCTGACTCTAGCGATTTTAAGGCCGCTTGGCTGTCAGAGAAGATTCGGATATCACGTTTCTCTTCATCCAGGATAAGGGTTCTTTAATCGCCATAACTTCCGTCTGAGACACACTGCAATGATTCGGTAGACGAAAGGAGAGACTAATGTCGAATTCCATTCACCCAGTTGGAGTAGTTTCAAACAAAATGACACTTTGGTTTCCAAATAACATGCATTACATGTTATGCACTACCACCAAGCCGATGCGACATTTCTCGCGCGTCCTGTCATTTTGTTTGTTTTCAGAACAGGAAAAGTACTGGCAAAAAAGCTAGAACCGGACTGACAGCAGTTAGTAGAATACTTGACAGCAGTTGGAACAGTTCCAATATGGCGAATAGGTGAATGGAAATCGACATAAGATAGTGAGAGAAAACGCCACCACCAACCCCCTCATCAGTTTTTGATCCATCGGTTTAGAACTCGATCGATTTATCCTCCTCCAGATCACTTTCATCCATGATCTGGATGCAATAGTGACTAGAAAATGTCAAACTGATGCTGAGGTGTTGTTTAATCTACATTTCTAGGAAGGGTCCTGATTTATTTAGAAAAGCATAGTGGCCAAAATTTGTTTCGGTCCACTTTAAGGCCAATGGCCGAGTTTACAGCTAATTGTCTGCCTATGATGTCGAGTGGATTTAAATAAAACAGGAGGTCGAGTGTGACCGAGGGAGTAGTATGAAGTGCACCACTCATGCGTAGACAAGCTGATCGCTGAACTTTGCTGCGTTTGTCGTGATTTGCCGCAATGTACAGAGGTATAGAACTTCGAATTGAAATCAAACACAAGAAAACCGTTTTAATGTCCATCAATTTGGCTCTATTGGAAGGATAACTTTATGCCTCGAATCTAATGTTTCCTTCAATAAATCGATTGTGACGTACGCTGTGTGGCATGTTGCGCCGTCTTGTTGAAACCACATCTCATCCATTGGTGCAAATAATGATAATTACTAATAATTGTCAACGATTGATAACAGTCCGTGTTGCCATATTGGAATTCAAAATGTCATTTGCAAACCAAATATTATTCAATAACTTTTATTTTCGAATAAATTTCTGTCACCTTAAAGGTGAATAGAAACCATTTTGGATAAATTTGTTGTGGTAAAATACAGAAAGACAAAATGAAAGTAATAATTTTATTCAACATGGTATGCGCAAGAGGTATTGCACATTCCCAAAAAACGAAATTGCAATGAGTAATGTGCTGAAAGATTTCTTGGCCCAGAGATTTTTTGTATGTTTATACGAATTTACACAGTTTAAGATTCATTTTGTCTTATAGAGTCAGCCGACAACAGTCGACACGCTTCTTCTTCTCTCCATTTAATGAGGAGATTATGATCGGGATTATAGGGCTCATAACCCTCCCACTTCACTGCATTCCTATTGGTCCCCCTGTGCGGTTCTCCAGTTCGACCTCAAAAAATATCTGCAAGCCTCCCAATTTTTGGATCACTTCATCATTAAGGCCAATGAAATGCTGATGTTTCTGCATTTGTGTTATCCGGGAGTTTTTAGACCTGCCTCTCTTACGCGATTGTAAGGGAACGTTTATTGCCATTGCCTCTTTGACGGGGTTCGTAGGATCCCTCCTTTGAACATGACAATACCAACTGAGTCGGCCATGCTCCAATTTTTTTCGATTCGTCGGATTCTGTAACTTCTAATTCGATCAAACATTTAAACCTGCGGGACATCTGACTTTTGTCTTCGATCCCTCGTACATGACCATGATCATCTGTACGTAAGTTTTAGGAACACCTCCTTATCAGATCAGATTTCTTGGTTGTCTATCGAATGCTTTTTCAATTCAACCAGAATCATATGCAGATCCTTTAAGGAATAACGATACTTTTCCATTATGATCATTATACTTTGGATTGCATCTGTGATTGATTTACCCGCGAATCCCTTTCCTTTGTGCAAAGGAAGAAGAAAACTTTCCCTCCACTGATTGGGCATTGGATCACCTGTCATGAGTTTGGATATAAGAATCATGAGCCATCTGAGCCCGATAACTCCCATCGTTTTCGAGAACTCACTGGGTATCTCATCCGCCCCAACCGCTTTTCTCTTCCTGAAGTTCTTGACCGCTTTCCCAACTTCTTCGACTGCTATGTCGGTCACTTCTTCATTGTTGGGGGCGGCTCCTGGAAAATATAGCTCGCAATACTCTCCACTCAATTCCACCTGTGTAAAATTTTTTCGTCGTCCACTAGTACTTGAGCATTACTAATGAACTTCGGCGAACGAATTTCCTGAGCATTTCTTCTTCTCTGTGCAGCAATCTTGAAAATTGTGTTTCCATGTTCGTGTTTTGTCGAAGCTCGTGGATTATCTGGTTCCTATCAGCAGGCGAAGAAGATACCTCCTCCAACTCCTGATACAGGCTCTCCATACACTTAGCTTGAATTTGGGCACACTTTTTATTCGCGACGCTTTTGCAACATCTGTATTCCACTTCAAGGCGAGCTTTTTCAACTATATTATTAGAGGGGCACTTTGACCAAGCTTTGAAAGCCACTTTCTTTTCCTTTATTGCTGCTTGAATTTCCTCTGTCCACCACCAAGTTTCCTTTCCGTGCTGGAAGTGACCCTTCGAGGCTCCAAGCAGTACTTAAGCTTTCTCTAAGCAGGCTCGTTGTTGGGAATCCCACATATCTTGCCTGACGGGGTAGTGTTTTTCTGAACGTGAATTGCCATAATGCTAGGTTAAGCGAATTTGTTTGTTCGATAAGTGGATGCTCCTGATATCATTTCTTGATTGATCTTACTTTTATGACACCGGTGATCTCCAGTCGTGTCAACCCACGGATTCGCATGCTCATTTGTGGGACAGTTTAAAGGTGTTAAATATGTTGCTAGGCTCACCTGGATGTTTAAACTGCCTACAAGTGATTCCTCCCCCTTAGTCGCCTTTTACGACAAGCACTGGGAGCGCTGCAGGGATATTCTTACTTCCCGTCCCTGCACGTGGCACAGTCGACACGCTTCACATTATTAAAATCTACTAAGAGCTTTTCAGTTGACGAAAGACAACAACAAAGTAACGGTGAAGTCGACGTGCAAAGCTTCATTTGAAGAAAAGATGGTGGAGATTTTTGTTCGGCCACACAGTCAATCTTTCAAGAAAAGCCATAAATGCACTACAAATTTCAATGACCGACATTGAACACATTGCATCCGAAATGATCTCTTCCGATATGCGTTCGAAGTTGAAATATAAATGTTTTAACTAAAATGCATCTTATTTTACAGATCAATTAGTCTCCGCCAGAGTCCAAAATATATTTCGTACCGGGAGAAATGTTTGAGGGAATAAAGTAAACTCAAATGATCAACTGCTGCTGAAAAGAATGCAATTTTGGCCGTCTACGCTGCAAAAAAAAATTGTCCCAAAAAAGCGCAATTACTAAACGAGCTATTTCACAAGTGCTACGAATTGTTTTAATATGGAATTAGTAATGCATATATATACATGATAACTTGTTTTAATTATTTTAATTAGTGTATAATACGCTTTGGTACTCGTTAGTTATTTTATGTGCACTAATATATGAATTGAATTGTATGCATTTATTATGTTTCGATCAATCAAATCCTCCCGTTAACGCTGTCGTATTGTGCTGCCTACTATTCCTTGGTTGACTTTAACAACTGGATAGTGTTGTGCAATATACAGCCATAGACCACCAAATTTAGTTTCTTTTGCTTAGAAAAATTCAGGGTTTTCAGTATGACCTGGGCAAAAGAACGGAGAACGTTAAATCTCTCAATTCGTTGAATTCATTGAATCGACCAATCTAGACACGCATAGGCAGAATCTCCGAGCAAAACACTTTTGTTTCAGAAAATTTTACTCATATTTTGGCATGCCTCTCTGTAGAAATCAAACCTTCGTTGAATTCGGCTGTCATGCAAGCTACCTGGTGCTCGACAGTAGATGTTGATAAACTTTGCCTTGACATCTACTACGGTTTATATAGACATGCTATAAAAGCGTTTCCTGTTGAAATAGCCTTCGTTTTTAGAAGTGGGTGCTTTAATTCTTATATTCCAACGGTCAATACAAAATTCCAGAAATCTTTCTTTTTGCTTCCATTAAATCTGCATTTCACACAGCTTCATTTGTATTTGGCCATTTGACATATTCGTGCCCGAAGGATATGAGCCAAGATTTTCATCCCGCCGAGATAAACACTTTCTCGGAATACCAAAGAAAAACATATATTTCACTTTTCGGTGATGTTTTTGCAGTCCCCTTCTTGATGTGGTTCGGAATCGTTTTGTAGCGATCTAAAAGTACGTAGTTGCAAAATATATATTGATTGTTGTAAATCATCATTTTATATACCTATCAAAATTTTAGCAGTTAAGCTATGTCGCCTGAAATGTTTTTTTAAATCCAAAATTCTCGGGAAAATGTTCGGTATCAAACTAGGATTCTGTGCTTTTAGTGTTGAAAATAGTAAAATCTGTTGATCCACTTTCTTTGCCGTCTTCGCTTTTAAGTAAAAACTATGGAATAAACAAATAAGCCCTAAATTATGCTAATAAAAGTCAATATTATTACATCAATTGCTACTGCTTCAATTTTATTTTTAATCGTCAAATTTCGAACAATTTAACGTTATGTTGTTTCAGTAATGCCACGCGTCAAGAGTAACATTAGCTGTATATTTTTTATATTATTCTCGTCTGATCCGAATCAGACCACCGGCCTAACAAAACACAGCTAATAGCTCACAGAAAAGAAGTGAGCACTCTGTATAAAATACAGGTGTTTTTTGGGCTTAAGAAAGCTAAATTACAGTCTCAGATAAGAATAACGTCAAGAAAGCATTATAAATATATTGACTCAAATTGTCGAAACAGAAGTTTTTAGGCAATTTATATTTGTAATAATTTTACGTAAAAAATTGTCTATAATGTTTTACTAAAAAAATCGGAATAGTCGGTTGTTCTTAACGAATAAATGTCCTCTGGCATAAATGCCACTTTTCACTTTCGAAGCATATTGTACAAATCTGCTATAGTCTCAACAATAATGCAGCTGGTTTCTATACACAATCTTAATTCTACAAAATTAGACAAAAATATTTACTTTTCAGTAGTATATTAAGATTTTGAATAGGAATTATGTTTTAGAAGTAGGGTACTATGTTTACTTCCCCAAACAAAAAAAAAACCTTGATTATATTTGCAACTACACAGTTTCTCAAATTTCATTATAAAATATTATTTAAACAAGACATACACAACCAACTTTCAGACAGAATTTTTCGCGCGATTCTTACTTGTTATTTGTTATTATTGTACTTATTGTTTGATTTTTTACAGACCACTTTGTTGATGAATTTGAGTAGATTCAATTTCAAAATTTGGATGTGTAAATATAAACAATTAAAATATGCGGTGACTATTAATATAAAAAAATATTAGAAAATTGAGTATTAGCTATGCTTTAACCAATTTATCCTAATTTCTAATGCAAAATAGTCAAAATTATATTGATTAACATGAGTAATATATAAAAAGTAGGTTGATCATACATTTTCGGTTGGTGTAGATGGTGTTATTAAACTTTTACACCATTGGGTGCTGGTTTAAACGCCTTTTGATATAACATGGAAAGAATTCTCACAAATATTGTTTTTGGTACATGAAAATCTCGTTTTTTTAGCAACATTTGCAATCACTTACTATGTATAGGAAGAAACAGCATATTAACTTAAAAGCCGCATAAAAAAAAGTGCAGCAAAAAAAATTCAATGACCAAATGTTCTCAGTGCCTGGCTGAGTCTACGGCAAATATATAGCCATAGACTAATGTAACGTAACGACTGCTGTAAAACCTAGCGAATTAGATCGCAATACGGCCTCACTTTCTCGATCTGCCGCTGGGCAACCATCAATCTCCAAAAGGAGAGAAGGAGATGCCATGTGGGCCCCTTTTGTACAAGGCAGTGTCAAAGAAGGTGAGGAGGATTCATCCTCTTCTGAATCAGACACATCTTCCTTAATTGATAAAGCCGCACATCGTCCGTGGTATTTTCCTATAGAGCCTGGAACTCTGAAATGAGAAAATGCTTGCCACCCTCAACGCACAAAACGCAGATCTTAAGGCAAACAGCTGGAGAGTTGTCCAACGAGAAAAGGATGGTCCTCTAAAGAGGACTTATGGGCACCTTTAAGTTGTAACAGGCGAACCTACATCATGCCAGAGGTGCGTCCGCCACCCTAAGAAAAAGGTACGCCGAGGAGAAGAATACCCTAGGTCGCATACAAGAACCTTGTGGGATCTAGTTGCCCTACTTGTGGAAATACCGACCGACAGAGGCACAAATAACATCGTTTGTGCCCCGGCATACTTCCCAGATGGAGGAGGTTCAGGCTCTTAAACAGCACTACCAGAAGTCCAACTTACATTATGTCATCGGTTGTGATGCGAATGCTCATAACAAGGTATGGGGAAGCAGAAACAACAACAAATGAGGTGAGTGCCTTTTAGAATTTTATATTAGTAACCAAGTAGATGTCCTTAATAAAGGTTCCAAGCCAACCTTTATAAATGCGATTCGCGAAGAGGTACTTGACCTTACACTCGCGAGTTCATTTATTTCAAATTTTATTATAAATTGGCATGTGTCAGATGAGGCCTCATTGTTGGACCATTAGCATATTAGGTTTAAAATACCAGGCACACCGACACAATACCCTAGTAGATATAATCCCTAGCCGACGGACTGGAATATGTATCGAGGACTTGTCCTCTCTAAAACTGATATGCTGATTACATCAATCGAGTCCAAGTGGAACCTAGATGAAGCAGCGCATCAACTGAATTAAGTTACTTACCTTCTACTATAGTGGTTGCGTCAGTAAAACCAGTGTGTAAAAACGTTAGGATCCCTTGTGGAATGACAAACTTTCTAAAATCAGGAAGAAGGTTAGGAAACTCTTTAATCAGGCCAAACATACACAACTTTGGGACGAATATAGGTTCACGACGGACCCAAGTGTCTCAATATCGAGTAGAGTTAATAGTTTATCTGGTAAAATCTTTAGCCCAGATAAGTTCAGATGGGCAAATGGCTCATATAAACCATTCAAAGCACCTGGTGGTAATGGTATATTCCCAGCCCTAATACAGATGGCTATGTACATCATACTACCGCCTATGGTTGCTCTATTTAGGGCTAGTAATAACTGGGGTCACATTCCCTTCTCATGGAGACATATAAATGTGATATTCATCCCCAAAAATGGCAATAGGGCAATGAAACTATCTAAATCATATAGGACTATCAGTCTGACATCTTTTGTTCTTAAAATTATGGGAAGACTCATAGATGTTCATATCATGAAGTCAGTTAGATTTATCTTATCCCCTTTATTCAAGGCAATTTGGGTACATAAAGGGAAAGTTCACTGTAAGTGCTCTTCACTATCTCGTAAGAAAGATATAAAAGCACTTATATTAAAGGAAATTGCCTTATGTGCCTTTTTAGACGTTGAGGGCGCTTTCGATAACACCGGGTACGACGTGATTGCTAGGGCAATCAGTAGTTATGATTAGAGCCATGTTGGAAAGTCCAATCATATCCTCCTTCCCAGGAGGAGTGTCAGTGTTTGTTTCGGCAGTTAAAGGCTGCCCATAAGAAGGGGTACTCCCCCCACGCCTATGGTCACTAGTTATTAACAATCTGCTAGTCAGCCTAGATAGACTAGGCTATAGCGCCATTGGTTGTTATTATTAATGGTAAGCTTAGTGCAACCATTACTAGTAGTATGTAAGAAGCATCACTACAAGTCTTAGAATGGTCCGAACAGGAAGGACTTTCCATAAATCCTGCCAAAACCATTCTAGTGCCTTTCACTAGGAAAAGATTGGTCAATCTCCAACCCATCACTATAAAAGTCACCGTGATGAGTCAAATAGTCAAATATCTTGGAATTAGCTTGGTAAAAAACGTAACTGGAATTCTCATGAAAAGTCCGCTAGCGTACGCGCTACTAAACCCATATGGGCAAGTAGATGCTTGTATGGCAGGGCTTGGGGTCTTATTCCCAGAATGATTTTCCGCCTGTATACAATGATGGTCAGACCCATCATCTCGTATGCGGCCGTCGTCTGGTGGCCCAAAGTACTCGAAGGAACAACGGCAAATAAGCTTCAGAAGCTGCAACGTATTGCCCAACAGACGCACTTGAGGCTATTGTTGGGCTCTCTCCCATACAGATCTTCATAAGGAAGACAACTGCCAGAAGCGCTATTAAGCTGCAACTTGAATATAAGTGTAATCTGGTAGACCATGTGGGTCACCTGAAAATACTTAAAGAAATCCCAAACATGGGCATGTTAACTGCATCCTTGATATTATGGTTAGGGAGTAAATGTTTGGCAATCTATTCGAGGTTGAAATATTAAGCCGTTCTAATATTTTCTAAATGGGAAAACGGTGTTTCGACACTAGCTTCGAGAAGTCTGAAATGGTACACTGATCAAAAATGGAAAATGGAGTTGGAGCTAGTGTCTTTGGACCCAACACTAAAGTCTCGATAACAATGGGAATGTGTTCCACGGTTTTTCAGGCGGAAATCCATGCTATTGAGATCTGTGCAAATTTAATTTCCCGAAAAGGAATTAAAGGTGCCAGGATTAACATATTCTCGGATAGTCAAGCAGCACTGCAGACACTATCATCGCAGGGAAAAAAAATATTTTTCTTCCTAAACATTTAAAGCCCTTTCCGGATAGAAGAAAACCTCTTAATATCAAAACCCTTTTAATAGCAACATATTATTCAGTACTGGGATTCACAAACGCCATCCTATGCAATTATACCTGCTTTATAACAACCCGGTTTTGAGCAACACCCTTATATTATCAAATAAAAATCGGACCAAAAATTTCTGAATTCGAATGTAACTTTCACTAAATCAGTTGACGGCAGCAGCTTCAATTGAGAAGTAGCCAACAAGTCTAAAAGCACTTGGAAGTGATGCAAACTCATTCGTGCCGTCATTGAATCCTCCTCCGACGCTTAGATAATTTGTGATATCCTAGTACCCTATTCACACCGCACTTAAATTTGAGCAGCAAGATGTGTCAGTTTTTAGGTTATGTTCGAAATTGCGGATTTGTGGATCGCGTCTGTATTATGTGAATTGTGAATAAAGAGTGACAGTTCGCGGCAAACATTTTTCAAATCGCGGGAAAATGTTTGTAATAGTAAATATTGCTATTTAAAGCAATTTAGACTCAGTTTTTTTTAGATAGGATGTTAGATCAATTAAATGCTTTTGTGGTTGAAGCAATAGATATTTTCTGTTCATAAATACATTAAAATTGATTTGTTCGCGATTCGCCTATTCGCAAATCGCTCTCATGTGAATAGGCCTTTACAAATCAGATTCGCGGTACCTGCGACCAAAAAAAGTTGTCATGTGAAAGAACTGTCAGAATTTACGAATATTCCCTAGTTCGCAGTTCGCGATTCGCTCTCATGTGTAGCCAGGCACTAAGAGAGGTAAACAGTCCATTTCTACTATTCGTGTGAATCGCACATTCGATTCATCTATCAGATTCCCTTTCACCGAACCCTTTCATTCTGCTATCGGCAGGGTGAACTGCATTACCACATCTCTGTTTAACATTAACAGATATTCATAAAACCAGAATATTTTGTGAAATTTTCGATTTGTTCAATTGTTTTGTGTTGTAAGGAAAATGGGTAGTGTTGAACATTTTGTTTACAGTTGGGAACGGAGGAAGAGAATTCTCAAACAGAGAACTGCGAAGAAACATCGGAAAATCCAAAATGGATGTACTGGAATTTTCGGATGTAACGTAGGTTGGTTTATTTAAAATTACATAATGAAGATATTATTTCAAAAATGCAGGTTTATCCAAAAACTTTCGTTTGAAAGTTACGTCGTTACGTCTAATAGATTGTTGAATCCAATGTTCCACCTACAGACGAGAGCAGACTCAATTTCCAAAAAGAAAAACTTATCGCGTGCTTAAGATTTTTTGGCAAAGTTAATCTGCAATATGGTACATTCAGCAGAGAGTGGACATATTAGAAAATCATTTATGTCACAAATGGATCACCCTGCATATGAGCAAAAAGAAAAATTCGGAGCGTAAAAGCAGGTTCCGTAAAAGCAAAGATAACAGAATTACTATAAACTCTGAATTTATTAAAAAACATGGGAACTAAATCATAATAAATGCTAATATAAACACACAAATTAACAATCTTCTCATTAAAAAAACATAAAAAACGGATTTCGTTAACAAAAATGATAAATCCGCAACATTTTTTAGTAGGATTTGAATTGTATGTAACAAATATGTTCACGTGGATAGTAAAATGCTACAGAAGTGAACAGTATTACAGACGTGAATCAGATTCACCCCTTGCGGATAGGAGAATAGTGATAGGTGAATATGCAAAGAAAATTCCCCCGGTGGATAGCAGAATAAGGTTGAAAGCCAAATGTTTCATAAAAATCTCATTCGTTTAGTTTTAGGCAGTGTACCTAAAAGAGTGAATCTATTTATTTAAAAGGTTGGGTTTTCTTGAAAAATATATTGAATACTTTGCATCTTCGATTTTAACTCCAATTAATAATTACATTTTTGAATCTGCACTAATTTAGTTGCGGATTGAAAACATGAACATTTGGATGGACTGCGGATGTTCTGCGTTTGCAATGATACCAAATTTTTAACATTTTCTCACCGACATCCGCACACTTACTATCCGATGGTTTGTATGATAGAGACAAGGTAAACAACCAGTGAAACTCGCTCCGCAGTCAATCCGCTGGATTCAATGATTGGGGTGATTACTTAATTTTGTTTATTTAGAATTGCTTAAAGCGTGCATCCGACCAATCCCCTTTAATTTGCTCCGTTGGCCTTTTCCTGACCCTTTTAGATTTGGTTTCATCCATAGGCGTCTCCATTACAAAAAAAAAAATAAGTAAAGGCTACAGTTCGCTTGGGGCGAACAGTATGGTACCCTATCCATATCCCTTTATGCCCCAAGGAAAAAAGCATAAGAAGATGATTAATAGCATTTTATTTCATTCTATTAAATTCAAAAAAAAATTATACATTGAAAAAACGCCCCCAAAAAGTGGACGTGGCCAAAAACTTTGTACGGGCGGTATGGAAAAAATATTGGCTAAATATCTTGTTAAACATCATTCATGGGATTTGGACCTGATCATAAATATATATACGTTTATGGGATTACGACGAATTTTAAGGGGTGTACAAGCTATGTGTTTAAATTAATATACTCTTGGATAGGTAGGGAAAGGATGCGGATTCGTCGTGGAATCCAAAGTAATAGACTACAAGCCGATAAGTGATCACCGCATCAGAGCTACATTCCAAAACATTAGCCTAATATGTGCACACGCCCCTACCGGCGGGACTGAGGACCCTATCAAGGAGGAATTCTATGACCTTTTGGACGGAGCCTACGGAGCCTGGCGCTCTCCACACGGTCGAACCGCCAACTTAATCGACCATGTGCTAATCGATGCGAGGCACGCATCCCAAATCTTGAACGTGCACACTTACCGAGGGGAAAACGTCGACTCTGCTCATTTTCTTGTTGCAGCTAGATTCAGAGCTCGACTGTCCAACGAGAAGAAGCTGCGAACTGCCCAAAAGAAGAAATTCGACGTTGGACGCCTTAGCACATCTGGAGTCGCCAAAGCCTACAAAGCCTACAAAGAGCGCCTGAGTGAGAAACTCTCCACTGTGCATTCACCTACCACAGACGCCAACAACCAGTGGTCTCAGTATCGCGACATCATGAATGAGGCAGCCGAAACCACCCTAGGATATCAGCCACCCCAGAGAAAAAGCCCGTGATATGATGATGTATGCGTATCCGCAAAAATATGTCAGAAGATGCACACATTAGAACGCTGCAGAGAAAAACAAGGGCAGCGAGGGATAGGGATGAGTACCGAGCCAGAAGAAGGGAGGAGAAGAAGATCCTGCGTAGGAAGAAAAGAGAGCACGCAGTTTCCCAGCTCAAGGAGATCCAAGAGTCCCGCGACCGAAACAACATCCGGAAGTTTTATAAGAAAGTCAAGCAACTGGCTGCTGGCTTAAAGACCAGAACGCCGGCTCTTCGCAACAGCGACGGAAACATAGTCACCGACGCGCAGGGAATAGAAGAGGTATTTAAGCAGCATTTCCGGCAGCTGCTAAACGGACATAATTTAGACCAAATCTTTACACTAAGGCAATTCCAGGACCAGCGAGTTTCAAGTCAAGACACACCACCTCTTTATCAACTTTAAAGCCGCATATGACATTCATCGTCAGGAGCTTTTTGTGGCGATGGCCAAATTCGAGATGCCGTCAAAACTGTTCCAGATGTGTCGCGTGACACTAGATGACACAGTTATCCAAACAGTGCAGTTTGGCAGCAGCTTATCTGAACTCTTTCAAACATGCACCGGATTTCGGCAAGGACATGCGCTGTCGTGTGATTTCTTCAATCTTGTTCTTGAGCTGATAGTGCGCAGGGCAGGTGTCAACACGGAAGGCGCTATCTTTAACAGATCAGTCCAACTGGAGGGGTATGCGGACAATATAGACATCATCGGTCGATCCCAGCGTGATAGAGGCTCTCACGGCTATTGAAGAACAGGCGAAACTAGTTGGCCTTGATAACGAGAACAAGACTAAATATATGCTATAACCAATCATCTGTCCACCGACTAGGACAAAATGTCACTATTGATAGCAGCAACTTCGAGGTAGTTAAGGAGTTCATCTACCTCGGGGTAAACATCAACTCCACAAATGATATCTTAGTGGAGATCCGTCGAAGAAATTCCCTAGGAAACCGCTGCTACTTCGGTTTGCCAAAACAAAACTCATGACATGAAGGAAAAAGTGCATGCTCTACAGAACCCTTATCCTACCAGTTCAGCTATACGGCCCCGAGTGCTGGACGATAAGCAGGAAAGGAGAGTTAATACTGGGATCCTTCGAAAGAAAAATCCTTCGACGGATATTTGGTCCTGTGTGCGAGGAGGGCGAATGGAGGAGAAGATACAACCGCGAACTCTATGAGCTGTACCAAGATGTGGATGTAGTCCGAAAAGCTAAAACTCGTCGACTACATTGGCTCGGCCAATACAGTTGGGAACGGAGGAAGAGAATTCTCAAACAGAGAACTGCGAAGAAACATCGGAAAATCCAAAATGGATGTACTGGAATTTTCGGATGTAACGTAGGTTGGTTTATTTAAAATTACATAATGAAGATATTATTTCAAAAATGCAGGTTTATCCAAAAACTTTCGTTTGAAAGTTACGTCGTTACGTCTAATAGATTGTTGAATCCAATGTTCCACCTACAGACGAGAGCAGACTCAATTTCCAAAAAGAAAAACTTATCGCGTGCTTAAGATTTTTTGGCAAAGTTAATCTGCAATATGGTACATTCAGCAGAGAGTGGACATATTAGAAAATCATTTATGTCACAAATGGATCACCCTGCATATGAGCAAAAAGAAAAATTCGGAGCGTAAAAGCAGGTTCCGTAAAAGCAAAGATAACAGAATTACTATAAACTCTGAATTTATTAAAAAACATGGAAACTAAATCATAATAAATGCTAATATAAACACACAAATTAACAATCTTCTCATTAAAAAAACATAAAAAACGGATTTCGTTAACAAAAATGATAAATCCGCAACATTTTTTAGTAGGATTTGAATTGTATGTAACAAATATGTTCACGTGGATAGTAAAATGCTACAGAAGTGAACAGTATTACAGACGTGAATCAGATTCACCCCTTGCGGATAGGAGAATAGTGAGAGGTGAATATCCAAAGAAAATTCCCCCAGTGGATAGCAGAATAAGGTTGAAAGCCAAATGTTTCACAAAAATCTCATTCGTTTAGTTTTAGGCAGTGTACCTAAAAGAATGAATCTATTTATTTAAAAGGTTAGGTTTTCTTGAAAAATATATTGAATACTTTGCATCTACGATTTTAACTCCAATTATTAATTACACTTTTGAATCTGCACTAATTTAGTTGCGGATTGAAAACATGAACATTTGGATGGACTGCGGATGTTCTGCGTTTGCAATGATAATAAATTTTTAACATTTTCTCACCGACATCCGCACACTTACTATCCGACGGTTTGTATGATAGAGACAAGGTAAACAACCAGTGAAACTCGCTCCGCAGTCAATCCGCTGGATTCAATGATTGGGGTGATTACTTAATTTTGTTTATTTAGAATTGCTTAAAGCGTGCATCCGACCAATCCTCTTTAATTTGCTCCGTTGGCCTTTTCCTGACCCTTTTAGATTTGGTTTCATCCATAGGCGTCTCCATTACAAAAAAAAAAACATAAGGAAAGGCTACAGTTCGCTTGGGGCGAACAGTATGGTACCCTATCCATATCCCTAAATGCCCCAAGGAAAAAAGCATAAGAAGATGATTAATAGCATTTTATTTCATTCTATTAAGTTCAAAAAAAAAACTATACATTGAAAAAACGCCCCCAAAAAGTGGACGTGGCCAAAAACATTGTATGGGCGGTATGGAAAAAATATTGGCTAAATATCTTGTTAAACACCATTCTTGGGATTTGGACCTGATCATAAATATATATACGTTTATGGGACTACGACGAATTTTAAGGGGTGTACAAGCTATGTGTTCAAATTAATATACTCTTAGGATAGGGTAGGGAAAGGATGCGGATTCGTCGTGGAATCCAAAGTAATAGACTACAAGCCGATAAGTGATCACCGCATCAGAGCTACATTCCAAAACATTAGCCAAATATGTGCACACGCCCCTACCGACGGGACTGAGGACCCTATCAAGGAGGAATTCTATGACCTTTTGGACGGAGCCTACGGAGCCTGGCGCTCTCCACACGGGACCAACTGCCAACTTAATCGACCATGTGCTAATCGATGCGAGGCACGCATCCAACATCTTGAACGTGCACACTTACCGAGGGGCAAACGTCGACTCTGATCATTTTCTTGTTGCAGCTAGATTCAGAGCTCGACTGTCCAACGAGAAGAAGCTGCGAACTGCCCAAAAGAAGAAATTCGACGTTGGACGCCTTAGCACATCTGGAGTCGCCAAAGCCTACAAAGCCTACAAAGAGCGCCTGAGTGAGAAACTCTCCACTGTGCATTCACCTACCACAGACGCAACAACCAGTGGTCTCAGTACCGCGACATCATGAATGAGGTAGCCGAAACCACCCTAGGATATCAGCCACCCCAGAAAAAAAGCCTGTGATATGATGATGTATGCGTATCCGCAAAAATATGGCAGAAGATGCACACATTAGAACGCTGCAGAGGAAAACAGGAGCAGCGAGGGATAGGGATGAGTACCGAGCCAGAAGAAGGGAGGAGAAGAAGATTCTGCGTAGGAAGAAAAGAGAGCACGCAGTTTCCCAGCTCAAGGAGATCCAAGAGTCCCGCGACCGAAACAACATCCGGAAGTTTTATAAGAAAGTCAAGCAACTGGCTGCTGGCTTAAAGACCAGAACGCCGGCTCTTCGCAACAGCGACCGAAACATAGTCACCGACGCGCAGGGAATAGAAGAGGTATTTAAGCAGCATTTCCGGCAGCTGCTAAACGGACATAATTTAGACCAAATCTTCACACTAAGGCAATTCCAGGACCAGCGAGTTTCAAGTCGAGACACACCACCTCTTTATCGACTTTAAAGCCGCATATGATATTCATCGTCAGGAGCTTTTTGTGGCGATGGCCAAATTCGAGATGCCGTCAAAACTGTACCAGATGTGTCGCGTGACACTAGATGACACAGTTATCCAAACAGTGCAGTTTGGCAGCAGCTTATTTGAACTCTTTCAAACATGCACCGGATTTCGGCAAGGACATGCGCTGTCGTGTGATTTCTTCAATCTTGTTCTTGAGCTGATAGTGCGCAGGGCAGGTGTCAACACGGAAGGCGCTATCTTTAACAGATCAGTCCAACTGGTGGGGTATGCGGACAATATAGACATCATCGGTCGATCCCAGCGTGATAGAGGCTCTCACGGCTATTGAAGAACAGGCGAAACTAGTTGGCCTTGATAACGAGAACAAGACTAAATATATGCTATAACCAATCATCTGTCCACCGACTAGGACAAAATGTCACTATTGATAGCAGCAACTTCGAGGTAGTTAAGGAGTTCATCTACCTCGGGGTAAACATCAACTCCACAAATGATATCTTAGTGGAGATCCGTCGAAGAAATTCCATAGGAAGCCGCTGCTACTTCGGTTTGCCAAAACAAAACTCATGACTTGAAGGAAAAAGTGCATGCTCTACAGAACCCTTATCCTACCAGTTCAGCTATACGGCCCCGAGTGCTGGACGATAAGCAGGAAAGGAGAGTTAATACTGGGATCCTTCGAAAGAAAAATCCTTCGACGGATATTTGGTCCTGTGTGCGAGGAGGGCGAATGGAGGAGAAGATGCAACCGCGAATGTAGTCCAAAAAGCCAAGAAACGTCGACTACATTGGCTCGGCCACATCGAGCGAATAGACAACAACGCTCTAGCCAAGAGGATCTTCGAATCCCAGCCCCCAGGTTCGAGACGACAAGGAAGACCGAATCTCCGTTTTAAAGACCAAGCCATCACGGATGCCAGAGCACTTGGTCTGGACAACTGGAAGCAGCGTGCCCGGGATCGCAGAGCATGGAAGGCATACGTCGCATACTAAGCTCAGGATGCTGGCTGCTAAGTATAAACAAAATAAAAGTGAACTTATCAAGCATCCTTGTTTCCCTGTTTTACTCCAATCTCGACCCTGAATAAATCCGACATTAGTTTCCAATCCCATATTGCTGCTTTGTTGTTGTCGTATGATTTTAAAATATTTAGACATTTTAAAAAAAATCGAATAAAACACTCAAATCCATTTATTGTAATCGATAAATATGGCTTTGCCATTTATGTGTTAAATACAACTTCATGTAAATTTTGTCCGCGGCTCCGTTTTAAATGGTTCATTCGGAAGGTACAATTTTGCGTCACGTTTTTGAGCATTTCGGCCTGTATTCCGCGCGTGTTATGTTATCCTGTAAAGCTTCAATCGTATTCGGCTTGTCCACACAGACTAACGACTTTACATAACCCCACAAGAAATAATCAAGAGGTGTTAAGTCGCATGATCTTGGCGGCCAACATCGAAGAATTCAAGGGATCTCTGAGGGCATACATCCCTTAGATTTGAACCGACAGAGAGAACGGCGACATCATACGTTTGAGCTTGAGTGTAGTTTCCATAAAGATTGAGAGCCGTAGTCAAAGAGTCTACCACATATAAGAGGGGAGACAAAACACCATCTTGAGGGCAGTCCCTATTTACCCCTGTTATGACGAACTTGCCGCAACCTGCATCGGCTACTAACGTCCTGCACATTAGCATTGCATTAATCCACAACACCAAAGTTTTATCTACACCAGGCTGTCTGGCAGGGTTACATATGCTGTCTGAATAGATCTGTTTTGATCTATAAACAAAGACTTGGACTGATTTGTGACTTAGAATACTATTTTTTCTTACACTTAGATCGTGGGAATACAATTTTAGAGCTGGGAAAATTGGGAATTTGCTTATCAGCGCCAGACGAAATCCGATGCAATGTCTGGGCTTGAGGGCCGGTGTCTATTTTATTGTATGCAATGTGGGAAACTTAATGTGCTTAAGGTGAAAATATGGAATCGTGCATTTGGGAATAAGTGTGTTGGGAAAATCTAATAGGAAGATCAGATTGCGTAGACTTAAGTTTCAACATTCTCCCTAGCGTTGAGATCCTGGAGCTCAAATACTATGTTTTTTGGATTAAGATCTATCTTGTTTTTTCTTCTTTGGGAAAATATGATAAAAATCAGCAACAAAACAGCAAAAAATGATATGTATCCAATGGTGTATTTATGTATGTCATGATGAGTTAATGAGTTTGGTAGCTTTTGTTGAGTTTTTTGATCTGCAATCTTCTTAATTAATAGGGCTAGGTCATCATCTCCGCGAATGATTGATTCATTTATTTCAATCGTCTCCTGAAGATTATCTTGAAGTGATTTTCTAAGTGGTATTCCTAAGAGCTGACTAAGGTTTAGAGCTGGTAAAAATGAGAAAGATGAGTTTGCTGTGTAGAAATTGTGAGAATTGATTGTCATTGTTGGTTGCCTTATGGCACAATTTTGGGCTAATTTTAATAGTCCTACTCCAAGTAACTTGGTGCTGCTTATATCGGATCCACACACTATAGAAATAGTTTCTTCTTGTTGAAAGGCGAATATCCAGTGATTCGGGTTGTGTAATTGGATCCACATCTTTCCTGGATTGGTAGTTTTGATGGTACAGAAAGGTGATAACTTTTTTCTGTGATTGAGCAAATGTATTTCACTCTGATTTTCCACTGAATGTGTGTTAAAAATTGGATGGCGGTGCTTGCAGACGAGAAACAGTATTGTGGTCGAGGTCACATGGACCTTCACTCTTAAAAGTTTGTATAACTTTGGTAGATTGTGCTCATCGTATCCAGGAAAAGTTGGGTGGTAAATCTTTCCGAATTTTGTTGAGCTCCCTGTACAGTTGTCTTGGTGATAAAAGGAGTGAACTAATTCTTCCTTGGTGAGTATCAGTAACTGCCTCGAGAATCGCTAGTTGAGTCCGTTGAAATCTGTCTATTAACTTAGACACATAAATTGTAACTGAGCTAAGTACTTCTGGTTCTATTAGTGTTTGGTTGAGGGTATCGACAGTGTGGTGCGTTTGAGTTAATTGTTGTTTCACAATAATGAACTGTGTACTTATTGCAGTTATAGACTTGTTGAGAACATTTGCTGTCGATTCGATAATAGGTGTTTGGTTTTTGCTCAATTCCAGCAGGTGTTTCTCGTTCTGGTTTGCCTTTTTGATGTTATCTTCAATGAAATGTGCATAATCTTGATCCAGAATACCGAACAATTTGTTTGCGATCGTGCCGATAACATCAAATGGAGATCGTTTTGTCCGTATAGCTACACCATTTCTATGTTTCAAGATATTGTTCAAGGCTTCAGATTCCTGTAGTTGTTGTTCTAGTTGCATGATAATTGAGTTAAAAATGATAGTTGGGTGTCGTTGCAAAGTTTCACATTTTTGTTTCAATCTATTGACGCCATCTTTGAGTCCCTGATACTCGTGCCAATAGTTGGACATGTTGATATAAACGAAGAGATTCCACTCATCAGTGATTAAATTAGCTTCACCTAGGTCTTCGAAGTATATTCTAGGGTTGTCATCGAATGTTTTAACTTCCACCGCACCTTGTGGTGCTGTTTGTCCAAAAGCTGTTCCAATTATTAATAAGCCCATTAAAAGTGTTTTGAGTGGGTTTATTTTTGGTTGATTTGTAAAAGATACTGAACGTTTTCGTTTAAGAGCTGAATTATCAGCTCTAGTGTTTATTGGAAGGAATCGGCTTTTGAGAGGATGATTTACGCCCGAAGTTCTTAATATTACTGTAGGCTTAGTAAGTGACTCCTTTGGCGGTTTTTGCTGTATTTCTGAAGGCAGTGGACAGATCTTAGCTATGGATCTTCGTACTTCTCCATTAGATGTCTTGATATCGTCTACCCGTGCCCTTTCGTCGGAACCTGGAAGTGTCCTGATAACTCTTCCCATTAGCCATTTTAGAGGAGGTAGGTTTTATCAATTTTGTCATGAGTTTAGCGGCACATAGTTCCAGACGGGGTATGGTCTGTTGTTTGATTGGGGCTACACGGGATTTTGAGCATACCAATTGTACATTGACTTCTCATCGATGATTTGTAGACTTCAGATATACTACGGCTCCGTATGCCCGCTGAGAAGCGTCGGAGAAAGCATGAAGCTCCGCACAAGTTGAATCTGCTAACATTATGTACCGTGGTATCTTTAGGTTGTTGAGTTGGAGGAGACTCTTTCTAAAGGCAGTCCATTTAGTGTGCATCGACATTGGTAATGCAGCGTCCCAATCTAATTTTGAGATCCATAACTCTTGTATAAATACTTTGACAGAATCTTTCACTCGTTCATGATTCTCGCTAAACTCCAGCCATATGCCTTCGATGAGACTCAATGTCTTGTCCCGGTATGAGCTTGTTTTCCTGCCGGGACCATCTTTTCCAGTGTTTATCTGCAACTTCTGCAGCTCGTCCGATAACGCCTTCTGCCTGGCAATGATGCGGAATACTTCAATCTCATCCATGACTGTAGTTATCCGTTGATATATGTTGTTGTGTTGGTACCAGTGTTGTAGCTCTGGTTACGCTTTGATTTATTCTGAGAGTACGATCCGAAAACAAAAAAAAAGAACCAATGTTTGAAGCCCTGATTACGCTTATTTCGGATAGAATGATTTGCCCCTTACCACTGGTGGGGGGAAGCAAGATCACGTCGGGGTCACCAAAAATGAATAGATCTGTTTTGATCTATAAACAAAGACTTGAACTGATTTGTTACAATTGATTTTATTTACAAATTTCAAAAGCTTAAATACTATTTTTCTTACACTTAGATCGTGGGAATACAATTTTAGAGTTGAGAAAATTGGAAATTTGCTTATCAGCGCCAGACGAAATCCGATGCAATGTCTGGGCTTGGGGGCAGGTGTCTATTTTATTGTATGCAATGTGGGAAACTTAATGTGCTTAAGGCGAAAATATGGAATCGTGCATTTGGGAATAAGTGTGTTGGGAAAATCTAATAGGAAGATCAGATTGCGTAGACTTAAGTTTCAACACTGTCAAAGGTAGCATTATCAAAAGCACCGTCAATATAGTCGAAAATGCCAACAGCACTTCCAATCCGACCAACAAGGTTTTGAAGCGCAGTCTCGCAGGGTTTTCCGCGCTGATAGGCATGTTGCATTTCAGGGAGAGGATGTGCTCGAAGAGCAACATGCAGCTCAATCAGTCTCTCCAAACTTTTCACTTATGGGTCTAAAGCTTTTGCCTAGAGTATAGCCAAACTTACCAATTTTTGGTATGAAAACAACTTCAACCATGCGCAAGCGGGAAGTTCAAGGTAAAGGCCAAGCTCGCGGTGAAAATTATTTTCAATGTTGGCAAAACCTAACTTGTTTCAGCATAGCTGGATAGATCCATCCGGACCAGGTGACTTTAAACTCTCAAAGATCCAATAGCATATTTGATAGCATCATCAGTTACGATACAATATACCAGCTGTGCCGCGTGGTATTAGTCGGTTCAAATGTAGCAATCGTCGTTTGAAGGGCTGAAGACCACGTAGTAACCTGATTTTCCGGAAAGTGAGTCTCAAGAAGAAGACTGAAAGTCTCCGCCTTTGTCTCAGTGTACGTCCCATCAGGTTTAAGGATTGCATCTAGTTTACTTGGTCTGTTTCTTTGGAGGACTTTAACAAGCCTATTTGTTGCACTTACAGATTTGACCTCTTCACAAAACTTTTTATAGGATTTACTTTTCGACTTGCGAAAAGTCTCTTAAAAACTTTTTGTTTCGATCGATAACGATTACAGTCTCTTAAAAAGTTGGTTTTTAAAGACCGATTTAGAAGCTTCCAGTTTCTTTACGAAGACACTGCAGTTTGCAATTCGACCAGGGTACCGGTTTTCTGCAGAGAGGTTTAGAAATAGGGCACGAAAGTGAGGACGCTGTTCAGATTTTGAGCAGACCTCTTCACTCCCTGCCTTCATCTAAGTTTGAGTGGAACTTTTACAGAGTTGACAAGCTCCTCTCTAAGCCGTGGTTTGGCCAGTTCGTGAAATTGAGTAGTAGATTTAAAATTCGATGTATCTGTGATTTGATAATGCCTAATGATCTGGCGATACCTTCCAATTTATGATAGACTTCAAATGCCTGTTAGACAGGTAGCGTCAATTACTTACTGTCTTCTGGCTGTAACAAAGGTAGTAGACCTACATTGTTGATGATTATATCGGACGATAAAATGAAGTCCAAAAGTCGATCTCCCCTTATGTTACATCTGCTGCTGCCACAACAGTGTACCGAGCATTAGCATTGCAGCGCAAGACAAGCCCCACCTTTTGGATTCACAATACTCTCCAAACCCAACAACTCCTTTTAGGGGAAATAAGCCGATGCAACGACAAAGGTTTCCCAATCATCATTTGCATGGAAAGATAGAGAAACAGCTACCAGATCTTGGCTGCAAAAGATTTTGATCATAACAGCTGTGAAAGATTTCGATACAATAAAATAAGTCCGTGGTCTTTCAAAAAACCAAGACCACAGATGCGATTTTTCTACACCCATGGTTCCTGCAGGAGGAGGGTTATATCTCTTAAAGAGCTTGGGTCCCTTCTTCTTGTTTTTCAGTTCTACAGAAGAGGAGGCATTGCCCATTGTCTGCTTCCGTTTGTGAGATTTCCGCCGACCTATCCCGGTTCATAGACGCAACCGAAGAGCTGATGCGAGTGCTAGCGCCTTCAACTTGTGAAGCGTCTTTGCGCCGCTAATCACTCAGCTGCTTCCTTTTCCTATTCCGCAGCCTCTTAGTGTGGTGGAACTCAAAGCCACATCAGGAGCCCGTTCATCCATAGAGATATCATAAGTCGAGCTCATGCTCAGTTTGCCCAATGAGTTGGACATAGAGCCACAAAAGCCGCTTGTTTGTTCAATGAATGTTGGGTCCTCCAGAATCTGAGTCCCAGCCGCAGTCTAAAAGGCCACGTATGGATTTTGGCAATTGTCAGTACCACCTGGAGTATTGACATCCCTAAGGTTGTTAATTTATTTGAATTTTGAGACTGCTCCAGTAGGTGAGAGTACACTTACTGCTATTTTACAGAGGATAGGTTAAAAACCTTTGCCTCATATACCTCCTCCTTTATCCGGGCTTGGGACCGGCATTCTACTAATGTAACGAGGCGGAGCCACACTTTATCAAAAGCCTGGGAGACGTCAAGAATAAACGCTAGAACAAACTTTTTTCTTTTGTCTTAGGCAACTCTTTGAGGACCTGCCCCGTAATAAAATTGTTGGAGAAATTGAACTTTCCTCAACTTTAACAGAGGTGTCAGACACACCCTTTGCATTTAGAAATCTATAAGGTCTGGAGTTTTCGACGAATCCGAGGAATCTGCCTTTAAAGTAATATATCTAGAACCCCAAAAAGTGTGTGTTGCATTAAAATTACTTGCTATATCGAAATTTTCTTCAAGTGAGTCAAAGATACTTATAAAATCATTTTTCTCTAGCTTTTCCCTTGGAGGGAAAGAGATAGATGCAATATCGAAAGTACTTGATTCCTTCATTAAATGCGTTTCAAAAATTAAGCATATATCTATTGAGCAAATAAATACCTCTAGCTCGTCCATCTTTTGCAAGAGGCCTTTCGCATTCCAGGTTACGATTTTTTATTTGGTTGCTCCTTTCATATTTATGTTGTATGACGTGTACCTCGAAGCATCTAGACGATGTGGCCTTTCTGACTTATGTTCGTACGTGAACCATTGTATTTTCTCCGCATTTAGCTTATTTCTATATATATATATATATGTATACTATAGTTTATATTTCTTTGCGTTACAAATTTTAACGGAATGTAATCTATATTGTTTATATTACTTAAATTCATATCGGTATTTTTATATTGAGCGTTCGTTATGTTAACATTACTTTCCGTATCTATATTTATAGGTTGAATTGCATATTTATTGTTGTTTGAGTACTCAATATTTTTAATTATTAATTTGCAATTTCTAAAATTAATTAACATATTTCTTTTTATTGATGTGGTTTTTCTTTCATCGCATGTATTATTTAATCTAAAGTCACTATTTATTAATAATAACGTACCTCTTCTTAGTTCAGTTACAATGTTTTGTCCTTTATTAATTACTCTAAGGCAGTTATTGTTATCAATACAATTTTTATTTATTCTTAAATGTTTCAACTTTTTATTTTCTCTGTAGACGTATAAGTTTCTATCAAGCCTTATTACAATTTCTGACATAAAATGTAATTGTTCATGTTTTTCATTGGGTACAGGCGTTATTAAATATTTATCAAATGCCAATATTTCATCAGGTATCTGAGTTATGAATACCTATAACTCTTCCGTGTATTCACCAATTGATAGTTTAATATTTCTCAATTTATTTAGGTCAATTTCGTAAATTTCATTTGATGTTAATAAACTTTCTGTCATTATTTGAAGTCTCCCAGCTAATATAATGTTTTGAAGTTTTCAAATAAATTCTTTTAGTCTGTCTATCTTTCTTTGCAAATCTAATATTATTAATCTTTCAGATGTTTCGACTTATTTTTTAAAACTATTTATTTCACTAACTGTTCGGTTTTCAGTTATTTACATTGCTTTAATTGCCATTTATAAATTGTGGTTGATATTTATTTTCTTGCTATTGTTTTCTAAAGTTTATTGTTTAATTAAAAGTTATTTTTCATAATAATTCCTAACTGATTTTCTATTCCATCCTTGTCTCTATCGTCCATGGTTCCGAAAAGAACATTTAAGAATTTACCTCCTATATTTATTAAACTTCGTTATAATCTTTCATTTGCTTTTTGATGGTCTTTAATTCTTCTTTTATTAGTATTAGTTCTTCGTCTAAAGAATATGAATATTGACGTGATGGTAATATCTTCTGAAATGAATCCATTTTTTGGGTAATTTTATTCACTACTATGTGTAGGTCTGTTAAATTAACTATATGTATTATGTAGTTGTATTTACTATATCCGGTTCATCACATTTTATTATTGAAAAACAATTTAAACTTTTTACTCCTTCAAAATTAAGTTCACTATAGACCGCACTGGTTATTGCCAAGAGAATAATTAATTCTATTTTGAACACCTCTTTACACTAGAGTAAGTTAATTGAAACTGGATAATCTAAATCTGATTATCTGATTCAAAGCTGAGTTCCGATTCCGGAATCTTCTGTTTCGCTGGTTCATTTTAATTAAATCTTCATAATTTTTGTAGTTGGTTTCTCTTTGTTTTTGAATGTTTCTTATGTGTTGGTGTTCGAGTTTATCAAATTTGTAGCGAGGCTCAGTGTTCCGCCTGTCCTTTCTTGAATTTTTGATAAAGCCATCGGCTCTTATTTCAAGATAGTCCTCACGATTTTTATTAGCTCTATTTATTGTATATATCTATTTATGTATCCTGGGCTAGATATTATTTGAGCAAAGGTTTCTTCTAATGTTTTAAATTCAAAAAAAAAAAAAAATTTAAAAAAATTTGGCTTGATAGGTTTCCTGTCGTATTTGGACTGTTTACATATATTGCAGGAATTAATTACATCATTCACTAAATTTCGTAGGTTTTAAAAATATATTTTGGTTCGAAGACCTTTGTAGTTCACTTCTATACCTGAATGCCCTGTTTCATTCTCCTGGTATAACTATATTTGTTTTATTGTTTCTACCTTTGTTTGCAAATCTCTGGGAAAATGTTCACACTTGTAGAACTTTATACGAGTTCCGCACAAGGATATTCATTTTTATTGAAGCTTATTTTATTCAGCTTTACCCAGGGTTGTAAAAATACTGGTAACTTTGGATTCAATATATGATATTAAGGAATCATTGAACCTGTTATTTTCTAGTAATTCTCCACCTGTAAAATATTCTGTTTTTTATCTTTTTTATATATCCGTTGTTTGAATACGTTGACTGCTGTATCTTTAATTGGGCGGCGATCATTTGTTCCCTCTAATTGTGAATGTATTGTGTCTAAGTCAGATAAATTAAATTGTTCAGTCTCATTTTCCAAAACGTTAACTTCTTCAGTTTTTATTTCCCTACTCAGAAAATCTGCTAGTGTATTAGAAGTACCTTTAAGGTATTGTATTCTCATGTCATACTAGAATCCAACGCTGCAAGCGAGGTAAAATACCTTGCCTAAGTTTTTCATTTGTAACCATTTTAACGGTTGGTGATCTGTTTTAAGATCAAATTTCCTTCCGTACAAATAGGGTCTCAGATACTACACAGACCATAGAATTGCTAGAAGTTCTTTTCTGTGGTACTGTAGTTTCATGCACGTTAAGGGCTCTAGAAATGTGATAGAACTGCTCCTATAGCATAATCACTTGCGTCTGTAGTAAGGGTGAATTTCTGATTGAAATCCGGGTACACAAGTACAGTTTCACTTTGGAGGGCATTCTTTAGCTTGGGCTTTCATAAAAGTAATGTTCTTAAAGTTTATCTTTTTATTTTTCGTTAAATAAAAGGTAGGGATGTGCTTTTTTTACGTAGTCTTTAAAAAAACTTACGATAGTACCCAGTAATACCTAAAAATGATTTGAGTTGCGTTTGAGTTGCTGGGAGTGGAATTCTCTCTATTGCCTCAATTTTGTCGTTATTTGGTTTTACACCGTTTGCGGTAATCGTATGTCCTAAGAATTCAGTTTCCTTCTTTAAGAAGTTGCATTTATTGACTTGAATTTTTAAGTTATACTTCCTTAGTCTTCATTAGTACTTCATTCGTCATTCGCTGGAATGTGGCGGGTGCATTCTTTAATCCGAATTGAATACGTAACCATTCATAGCGTCCGAACGAAGTTTAAAAAGCTGTTTTCGCAATGTCTGCGGGATTTATCTGTATCTGATGAAATCCTTTTGCAAGGTCTAGTGTTAAAAGTATTGTGCTCTTCCTAGTTTATCCAAAATTTGATCAATGTTAGTAATAGGGTGTTTAAAGTCGATCGTGGCTTCATTTAATTTTCTGTAATCAAAGATCATGCGCTACTTTTGCTCGCCAGCATTCAAATTCTCATTTCTTCTTCATATGGTTAATGGGTGAACTTTAATGTTAAAAGATCTTTTATTTGCCGTTCTATTTCTTTTTCATATATCTCCGTATATCTGTATATTTTACTGAATATAAGGTTATCATGATGTGACCTGATGTTATGTATTGTCTGAGTGGTTGAAGTTAGTATGTCACCCTCGTTATAAAATATGAGTTTATTTTCCTCAATAAATTTTCATAGTTCATCTTTTTCTTCTACACTGAACTGTTCACTAAATTGGCTCATATTCATTGAGTTACAATATTCTGAAGTGTGAATTTCATTACATTTGACTCCAATTTGATTTTTATAATTTTCGAAATAAGTTTTTTGTTTTTTTTATTATTTCAATATACCCCGTTTCTAAATCTATTCAAAAGGTTTTGGTCTATTATGCCTACAAATTTTTTATTTTTTATTTGCATTAATTTCACAGGCACTTCCCTTATAAAATCTTTAGTACATTATTCGTAGTTTTGACTTTCGCAGGAATTTTTAATGGAATTCTGGGAATTCTGGAATTCTAATAGTTGGGACTCATCAAGTATGCTTGTTGTTGAGCCTGTATATATTATAACATGAAATATTTTTTTTATTTATTGTGACTCTTATTATGGGAAGTGTTTCGGTGACTGAAATAAAATTTACTTCTTCTTGTAATTCTGTTGTATTAATATCCCTAGGCTCTTGCCTTGGAATTCTAATTTGTTGTGAATTTCTGTCTATGAAAATTATTATTATTTTGGTTATTTCTAAAAGACTGTTGATGCTGAAAGCAAAATCTAAAATTACCTTGGGGGTTTCCAAGTACCTGCTCATTTCTAATATTTCTCTGAAATGAATTGGGCATTCGATTTCTATAATAATTGTTTTATTGTTGATTGAAATATGGTTTATATGCCCCGTGCAGGGACGGGAAGTAAGAATATCATTGCAGCGCCCGCCAGTGTAAAAGGCGACAAAGGAGGAAGAATCACATCTAGGCAATTTAGGCATCCAGGCGATCCTAGCAACATATTTAACACCTTTAAACAAGTGTGCATGCAAATCCGTGGATTGACACGACTGGAGATCACCAGTAACATAAAAGTAAGATCAATCAAGATCTTATATCAGGAGCATGCACTTGTTGGACAAACAAACTCGCTTAACCAAGCATTATGGAAATCTACGTTCAAAGAAGCACTACCCCGCCAGGCACCTCTAATCCTACGCATGGTTGTGATTCTGGGTACGAGCAGAAATGCAAGGGTCAGAGCTATTCGGTTTCCGGGGGATAGCAAAATAATGCAAAGACTTAGGCGAAACCTAAGAGTCTTGAGTTGGAACGCTGGAAGTATGAGTGGTCGCAGCTACGAGCTGGAAGAGATGATGGTAAGAAGGCGATTGGATATCTTGTGGACACACACAGAAATGAAATGGAGAAACACCGGAAATCGGGCACGTTTCTTGGATGTTACGACAAAAGCATACAAGATGTTCTAGTACGGTAAAGAATAAGGTAAGAATGGTATCGGTATCATCCTTGCAGCAGAGGTTCTTAGCAACGTATTGACCACTTCAAAGTCCAGTGAACGTTTAATGTCTCTCAAACTGGTGATTCAAGGCGAGGTGTGGAATATTGTCAGTGCATATGCTCCCCAAATCGGGTGCAAGCAGAGGGAAAAAGATGCATTCTGGCTTGATTTCCACAACTTCATCAAGAATATTCCAACGGATGAGCTTTTTTGTTTATTGGCGGAGATTTGAATGGACATGTCGGGAAGTCTAACAAAGACTATGAAGACTGCCATGGAGGACTAGGATACGGAACCAGGAATTCTTGTGGTGAAGACATCTTAAGCATGTGCAAGTCATACAATGTTCATCAGACAGAGCCTGCACTTGGTGGCGGTGGCGGAAATGAAACCCAGATTGACTACCATTTGGTGGCAAGTTTCATGAAGCCTAGGGTTACAGATTGCGAAGTGATCTTGGGAGAAGCAATCACCCGGAAACATCGTCTCCTCCTGATAGAAATATTCATGGAGAAGAAGAACAAAAAACAAACAAAGGTTTCTGCGAGAATGGATTGGTACAACCTGGACAGAGAAAAGGCGAGTCATATATTATCAACATGCTAAATTTCCGCCGTAATAAAACCAAAGAAGTTGAGGATAAAGAGTGTACAAGATATGTGGGATTCCCTACAACGATCTGGGTTAGAGAAATCTAAATTACTGCTTGGAGCCTCGAAGGGTCACTACCAGCACGGAAAGGAAACTTGGTGGTGGACAGAGGAAACTCAAGCAGCAATAAAGGAAAAGAAAGTGGCTTTCGAAGCTTGGTCAAAGTGCGCCTCTAATGATAGTTGAAAAAGCTCACCATGAAGTGGAATATAGACATTGCAAAAGAATCGCGAAGAAAAAGTGTGCCCAAAATCAAGCTAAGGGTATTGAGAGACTGTATCAGGAGTTGGAGGAGTTATCTTCTTCGCCTGCTGATACGAACCAGGTAACCAACGAGCTTCGACAAAACACGAACAAGGGAACAACAATTTTCAATATTGCCGCACAGAGAAGAAGAAATGCCCAGGAAATTCGATCGCCGAAGTTCATTAACAATGTTCAAGGCCAACTACTTGTGGACGACGAAAAAATTGTACACAGGTGGCGAGAGTATTGCGAGCAACTTTTAAGCGAACAGTTTCGCTGGCTATATTTTTCACGAGCCGCCAACAGTGAAGAAGTGACCGACATAACAGTCGAAAGAGTTGGGAAAGCGGCCAATAACCCCAAAAAGAGAAAAGCGGTTGGGCCGGATGAGATACCCTGTGAGTTCCTGAAAAAGATGGGAGATATCGGGCTCAGATGGCTCATGATTCTTATCTCCAAACTCATGAGAGGTGATCCAATGCCCAACCAGTCGAAGGAAAGTTATCTTCTTCCTTTGCACAAAAGAAAGGGAGATACATGAAACTGTGATAATAACCGTTCAATTAAGTTGATGTCACACACCATGAAAATTGTTGAGCAGGTATTAGATGGCCGCCTAAGACAAATAATACGGCTGTCTGACGACCAGTGCGGGTTTGTCGCGGGTAAATCAACCACAGATGCAATCAAAAGTATCAGTATCATAATGGAAAAGCATCGCGATTCCTTAAAGGATCTGCATATGATTCTGGTTGATTTTAAAAAAGCATTCGATAGACAACCAAGAGATCTGACAAAGATAGCGCTAGATCTGACAAATTAGCGAGGAGTTCCTGAAACCTACGTACAAATGATCATGGACATGTACGTCAGATGTCCCGCAGGGGTCACCGATGAAATCCTAATTAAAGTCGGTGTCCGCCAGGGAAGTGTCTTAAGTCCTTTGCTCTTTATTACAGTCCTAGATTATCTGCTTGAGGGAAAAGTGACGGAGTCTAAGGTGCATCAGTTATTCTTTGCTGACGATAGAGCCATAATAAGTAAATGATCAGACTTCCCTGCAACGAGCACTTGATCTTTCGGTAGATGTTTTAGAAGGGAATAGGTATCGCATTAGCCAAAAAAGACAGAGAATCTGTACTGCCCATTCTGTGGCCCAAGTCAACCCATTCCGGACATTTATTTGAATGGGGCGGTGGTTCCCAAGTGTGAACCTGATCATAATATCGTCGTTAAATGGAGAGAAGAAGAAGAAATATTGTTTACAAGGTTGGTTACTATGTATTTAGTAGAATGTTTCTGATAATGCATTGGATAATTTTTTGACGATACATTGGCATTAAAATTAACATTTTTGTAACGTTATTAAACCTGGTAAGCTTACTTAAGAGAATTAATGTTTTGTGCGATAATAACACCCGCTTCGTTAGAGTTCACATTATTTATGAACTTTTTTAAAACAATTGATTCGTTATTTATAGTGGCGTATATTAAGCTTATTTCTTACTCACTTTTACGATTTAACTTGTTGAGGATAGATAGATAGATATATAGATATTTTAATTTAACTTTAACTTTAATTTTAAATTTCAAGTATAATTCAAGTATAATTCATTAAAATATTATTTTAAAAATTTAACGCACAAATGGAAATTATATGAAAAGTTGAGACATTCTGTATTTTACTAACAAAAGTAGTGAAAATAGTATTGAATGCCACTTCAAACAGTTATTGACAAACAGTAGTTGGTGCCTGAACAATGCAGTTATTTTGCATGGGTACGGTCGCAGCAGGCAAATGGAGAGAACGGCGTCTTAGCACACCACACTTATCGCAGCGCAATGGATTACCACTTGAATTTATGTATTCCACGTCTTGTTCTGTGATATTTACAAGAATAATGAAAGAAATTTTTACAGTCACTACAGTTTATTTTAGATGTATTATTTCTATCAATCTTTAGAGAACACGCGGAACAATTCATTTTGAGTGATTTTTAAAAGCTTCTTTTAGATGCGTACCCCACGACAATCCAGAGAGGACTTGATTGTCGTAGGGTGCGCATCTAAACGAAGCTTTTAAAAATTTCTTCACATTGATGATACAGTTTGTGGATGTCTCTCGCTGATATACTGTGTAAGCCCTAAAGTATTTGTTCGTAAGTTTCGGAAACTCCATAGTCTTCTATTAGAGCTGTTTGCCATGTTGGACTCAATATATGTACTTTGTAAGGTGTTGATTTCACTGATTTAGTATCACACTCGGTTCTCTCTATGGGAATTTAATATATATGGAAGCCTATTTACTTTTCGACTTCACTTGAATATTTACCGATTTTGCGTTACTTGTTTGATCACTCTTATCCCATTCTTCTCCGCTCGGGAAGAAGCGGCAGAATGGTCGTTAAAGTCCTTTGGGGAGACATATAATTAGAATTGACAATGTTTCCAACATATTTGCTTAAAATCTGTGCTTGACCAAAATTACCAGGGTTCCAAGTGTTAGTTTGGCTAATCCTTAAAGCACTTTTGGCTGCAGATTCCTCCATGTGTATGTCCAAAGGTGTTAAATTAAGAATTGCCTCCAGCCCAGTTGGTGTAATTCTCAACGCACTGGTTGCACCTATAAACGCTAGTCTTTATATTTTTGTCATTGACTTAAGTCGCTTTGATTACGGCTTGCCACCAGACTATGCTGCCATATGTGGGTATTGGCCGCACTATTGCCGTATACATCTACTGTATTATTTTTGGATTTGGTCCCCACCTCCGGCCAAAAGATTACAGGCGGTTACAGGCATTATCTGCTTTATTCACTCTTTCATTGACATTTAGCTTCCAATTGAGTTTCCCATCAAGGATCATTCTGAGATATCTCGCACTTTCAGCCACTCGGGACGAGAGAAATCGCGTTGTCATTCAGCTGACTGCGTATAAAGACATTCATTAAAGATGATATAAATGTATTTTAATAATTGTAAATTAAAACAGAATTTTTCTTCTTTATTACCCTAACGGAATTATCAATACCGAACCGATTACATTTGATATCGTTATTTTTTCTCACTTAAACAATGAATTAAACAACGAATCGGTACTACAATCCTCAGCGTTAAGTTCCACCATATGAAATAATTTCGTAATCGGCTCGAAATTTAATTAACATATTTGACCAAGATGCAGACATTTTTAGAAGCACGTTCTTTCATCTGCTAATACGGAAAGTTTGTTTTCTGTTTACTCGTTTACTAACTTGTCCTTTCGAACTTTTGCTATGACATCCGAAATTAACGCTAAAGACAAATTCGCAATAATTTTTGAGTCCGGAAACAGTTTTTTTAATAGAAGGATCAAATGCACCAGTGTATATAAAGCAAGGTTGTGTTTAGCTATAAATGCTGCCAGTTTTATTTCAGCATATTTCACTTTTTTGGAATTTCCCACAAAATTTCATTTTCGAGCTACTTTCCTTTTTCCACGAGACGGTTTCTTACCATCAAAATTACCACAAAAATGTAAATTTCGCAGGACTTAATAACACTGATCCAGTTTGACTGCTAATGTCCGGAATTCGTGTCGGCTCATTTACAAGCTGGGTCAAATTATTTACATCAGCAATGATCTCAACATACTTTCCTTCGGGTGTTGTCTGACTAGAATGTCGAAGCCAACTCGAATTGTGTATATTGAAATCGCTCGCAACAACGATTTCATTGTGAGGATGAAGAGTTACAATTCGCGTGATGGAATCGGATAGCTCATCAAACTCGTTAAAAGTAGGATTTCGGTCCAAATTTGGGCTTCTATACTTGAAACAGTGGTGGATTAATTGTCACGGACGTGGAATTCAAGAAAAATGAACCATCGAGACCACGATGAGGAAAGTTGTGCACTAGGTAGGCTAAATTGCAACGGATCAAGATCAACGCTGACCTGAGTTTCTCTCAGTGCCAACAGCTGGTTTGTTTTGGGAGACATGGGCATACAGCGATAAAGGATTTGCTCTTAGGCCCCGAATGTTACTTACATCCACTCTAAAAACAATCACAAAAAATACAACACTGACGCTTCCTAAGCAAAGCCTTGCAATGTAAATTCTATGTTAGCTTTCCAAAACAAATTACCGCAGGTGTTATGCCCATACAGCAATTTGTCTCCAACAAAAATTTACGCATACGACCCGCTATTCGCCAGTTGCTGCGCCTACCCTATAATAAAAAGTACACAAATGATATGAAATCATTGTGTACTAAGTATGGTCAAGCAGAAGCAGCAACAAACGAGATTGAATGGGAGTCTTGCAATTTTTTTATCGGTTTTAATTGACACTGGAGCACTTGTTTTTGTTATTTTTGCACGCGCAACCGAGAAAAGGTTTTTATTTTCTTTTTCGTGTTTTTATTTTGAGGAACACGATCACCGACCGCGGAACAGAGGTGTGTGTTTGTGCGTCGGTGGTCAGATCTAGACGGTACGGTCAGCGTCGGAGTTGAGTTTTTTGTGTTTGTGGGTATAACTTGGTGCCGTTATTATTTTCCCATCGTGGTATCGCCGTTTATATACGTAGTGATGTAGACTACCAACTTCTACCTAAATATGGCCAATGTTCCAATCCGGAATTTAATTTTATTTAGTTAAAATACCATGTCCGTAGGCAATTAATTCATTACTGTTTTATTTATAGAAGCCCTAACCAGGACAGGCATTCAACTTATAATGAGTTTGATATACTGTGTGATACTTTCATCATTCATTTTGAAGAGGTGTTCTTCCATGCTGGCCGTCAGCTTCTAAAACATCTTGAACTACTTCTTAATGACCGACAGCACAGTTTTCGCAGCAACAGGTTCACTGGTGAATTGATGACATAAATATAACCGAAAAGTGGAACCAATCTATTCACCGTTGCGAAAGTAAGGTCGTTGTGCTTTTGATATTTCAAGGGTATTTGACATAGTTTGGCTCAAGCTCTCTTGTCGAAAATGCGTGCATTCTTCAATGGATTAAAAACTCCTTTTGGGCCGTTCAATTGTTGTTCAAAAGTTGTTTTGGACGGTTTCAAGTTTTCAACTCACCTTATGAATGCTGGTGTCCCCCAAAGTTCCGTTTTGTCTCCGACTCTCTTTCTGTCTGTCACTTCTAATCCATTCAATCCATTCCTTCGCTGTTGGCAGTACCAGTAGCTTCGCATATTCGTTTTGTGATTCACGTCCCTTATCTTCGGGCGTATAGCTGGAATGTCAATGTATGTTAAGCTGATTAAATTCTGACCTTTGACAGCATTCTTAAGTGCGGTAAAACCAATAAAGTACAATTTAATGCTTCGAAAACACAATGCTTTCTGCTGTCACTAAAGAAACACCCATAATCTGCCATTATCCATGGATGGCAGTTGCATCGCTGAAACCCAAATACTTTCTAAACTCGGTATGTGACAAACTTCGTTGGAGTGACCACATTTTCGACGTCGCGTCGTCGCCAAGAACGCTGCGAAATGTCTAATATAAGTATATAAGCGATGTAATAAATATTTCACCGCTTCTGCTCTGGTTAGATGTATAAGGCGTTTATTCCCCCTAAACTTGAGTATAACGCTCGTATCTGGTCTGGTGCACCAATTAAATATTTAAAGCTACTGGCCAGGATTCAAAAACGTGCGGTAAAACTTATTGGCGATCGAGACATCGCGAAATCACTTGACTCTCTTAGTCATCATCGTATTGTATCCTGCCTATCGTTGTTTTATCGCTACTTCCACCATAAGTGCTCGAACGAAATATCCTCGCTCTGTTTTTCCAACACATTAGTAAACATACATTTAAAACCTACGTGCTTCGGTATCTCCTTGTTCCTAATCTGTCACTTCCCTAACGCATATTTCATATATGTATATATAAATAAATATATATACCACGACAACCTTTATTGGAGGTGTGCATTTAATTTTGTTTGCTTATAGTTTTTTTAAACTTTACATCTTCAATTGACTGTTGACTGATGAACATGTCACATGCTCTGCATCTGGCTATCCCGTATTTTTACTCTATTTAACTGGAAGGAATGAGTGCCTTCCAAGAAAATGGCAAGAAAGGGTGAAACGAACTATACAAGCCACATCCGTAAATGTAAAGATGGTCGCTTTAGGTTGAAACAAGAAATTTTGGGCAGCCTGTTTCATATAACGAATTTATAATAGGCGGAGATTTCAATGAAAAAACAAATGTTTTATTTGTTAAACAAGAGGAAGAGAACTTCTTGAATCTTTTAAATTATTAACTAATTTATTGGCCTGCGGATAGCAACAAAATTCCAGATGTGGTTGCCTTCTTCATAACTAAGGATATCACCTCAAATACTAAAAGCAAATAAACGAACTTACTGGAACTATTTCATGCAATTGCTGAAAGAATCAATCAAACTATCCGCAATGAATACAGCAGAGCAAGTAGGAATTAAAATTGGACGCCCCCTTGTTGGCACCCTTGAGTTGTTAGTGCTGAGATTTCGACATCTTCGATGCGGGTCTGGATTATTCATCCGTTAAGCATTGGCATTATCCATCTCCCTATGATTGGTGACAGATTAATGTTGTTAAGATCCCTGTAGGTGGACTTAAAGGATGTGTAATTAAAAGCACCAGGAAAGTTACAAGACAGATTTCCTTTCGATTGATGGTGGATTCGATTTTGGTTACTAAGTCATTAAGTGCTGACTCAGTGGATTTACCCGGCTGATAAGCATGTTGAGACTTGCTAAGCGGAAGGTATGGCCCATTTTATGGCGTTGGGATTGCAGATTTTTCTCGCATTTTTCCAGTCTTCTCTCGTCAGCAGGCATATCCGCTCGATTTGGGGAGATAGGTTTAATGTGAGAGAATCAATAATAATTGATCCAGAAAAGTGTGTTTTAACTAAGAGCTCAAGTGTCTCTTTCTTATTTTGTGTCAGACAGCCGTTTTCATCAGTGAGTGTACCTAATGTACCAGTGAGCTCCCTAATGATGGAAATGGGAAGGGTAATGACGAGGTTTCTAGTACACACTCATGTGATGTACTCGGTTCCGAGATCTTTTGGGATTCTGGAACAACGTTGTCCTCCTTAGATCCGCCATATTCAGTCTACAGCAGGGACACCTCGTGCAGGAAGTAGTTCTTCACCACGTTTGGACGGTCTTAGGAGTTTTTCGCTCCCTGAACCCCTTACCAGAAGATCTTGCCCCTGACAGAAAGACAGCATTGTGTTTTGGAAGCATTAAATTCTAGTCTATTGGTTTTAACCCACTTAAGAATGCTGTCAAGGTCAGAACTTAATGAGCTTAACATACGTTGCCGTTCTAGCTCCACGCCCGAAGATGAGGGACTTGAATTGTAAAACGAATATGCGAAGCTAAGGGTACTGTCATCAGCGAAGGAATGGATTGGATTAGAAGAAACAGACAGGAGATCGTTGCTAAAAATGAGAAAGAGAGTCGGAGACAAAACGGAGCCTTGGGGAACATCAGCATTTATTTGGTAAGTTGCAGACTTGAAACCGCCCAAAACAACTTGTATTGAACGGTCCGAAAGGTAATTTCTAATCCATTGAAGAAGGGTAACATCGATCCCAAATGCACGCATTTTCGGTAAGAGAGCTTGATGCCAAACTCTGTCAAATGCCTTTGAAATATCAAGCGCAACCGTACTGCCGGTCATTAAGAAGTTTTTGGGATTCAAGATATTTCATAAGCTGACGATTTATCAGCGTTTCCATGACCTTGGAACGAAGGGACGTAGGTGCAATTGGTCGGTAGGAGGTGGGAGAGGAAGATTAGCCTTTTTTTTGGGACGGACTAGACAAATGCTGTTTTCCATCTTCTCGGAAAGAGCCCTGAAGAATAGGACAGATAGGAGAGCTTACGCAGTAGTTTTGCAAGCGTGGAAGTAACCCTCTTCAGAACGATAGGGGAAATACCATCTGGACTAGCGGATTTATGTATGTTGCGATCTTGAAGGACTCTTGCCACTGTACGAGTGCGAAAATGGATAAAATATTCTACGCGCTCGAGTACAGGGTGATATAAACCACAATCTGGCGGCGTTTAGCTAGCTGCAAAATGAGCAACAAGCAGATTGGCTTTATCCGAAGAGCTGAAAGCCGGGATGTCATTGCAAATGAGTTTCGGGATAGATGACGAGGCCGAATTTTTAATATTCTTGACAAACGACCAAAAGTTTTTATTACGGATGGGAATTTGTAGTATTTTTTGCCTCATTGTGGGCATTGCAGTCATTTCTGACTCGTTTGAAATTATTTCGGTTTTCCTCGGTTGGGTTGGGCTTAAATGACCGAAAACTTACCTCTTTACCCCTTATAGCCTAAAGAAACCGTTGAATGCTTCACAATTCGCTTTCTCACATTGCCATACAGTTCTTATAGGAGCTTGCCCTTTAACTGTGGGGTTGGAGTACGATAAATTCACCGATATTATACAATGGTCTGACGAACCTAGAAGCAATAATACATTTAGAGTGTATTCATCAGGGTGAGTAGTAAGAAACAAGTCCAGAGTGTTGGCGTTTTGATCACTACTAATGCAGGCCTTCCACCCAAAAGGTTATAGTACGATAAATTCACCGATATTATACAATGCTCTGACGATTCTAGAGGCGTTAATAAATTTAGAGTGTAGTTATCAGGGTGAGTGGTAAGAAACAAGTCCAGAATGTTTGCGTTTTGATCACTACTAATGCGGGCCTTCCACCCACAAAAAGGCACAACAGTCATGCTGTCAATGCGAATGAATCATCATCTATTTTGATACAATTTAACAACATCCATGACAAGAATGCTTTGCTAATCGCTGCTGCAAACCACCGCAAAACAAATCACAGAGAGCTTTGATTAAGAGATTTTGGTATAGAATCAGATAATGACAAAAGCTGTTATCTGAATTAGAGCATGGAAAAATTTTTCAAAATTGATAGCTCTGAAGATCTGCTGGCTGCTGCTTCGATGTAATGATGTCAACAACGTGTCGTAATTATTTAATTGAATTAAGAGTTTTTTTATGATCATACCTGGTAATAGTCTGTTCAGAAATGATAGGATCACAAACACAGTGGGAGGTGGTGTAGCAATTTATTTGAGAACCACTCTTAATTGCAAAGTAATTTGTAAATCTATTGATTTAGGAGTTGAGTATATCATGCTTGAAATTAACGACTTAAGTAATAAATATATAGTGGCTTGTGCTTACATCAATAACTGAAGCTGCTCTTTTGCTCCTTTTTTCATGGCTTTATCTAATTGTTTAGCTTTCTATAAGCACTTGTATTCAAAAGTGATTCCCGTGCTCTACAATTAAGGGACTTAGTTTCCTCTGTCGGGATGGATATTGTTAATAAATATCCAGCTCGTTTTGCTAAAAAAACCGCACACCAAGTCTTCTCTATCTTGCTATTGTTTCTGACCCATTACGTGCTCTCCTTATTGATCAGATGTCATTGGATCTTGTCTCTGATCACGATCTCCTCTTTTGTACCTATGATATTCATTTTAATCAACCTCCTGTTCCTTTGACCTTCTCGTTTAAAGATTTTTATTCTATATCCCAACTCACTTTAAAATTATCACATTGTGAGGTCCATGGGAGTATTGCCATGTAAATCCTGATCCCAATGTTTATCTTACTGTCTTACTGTCTTTCAATGTCTTGTCACACAAATCTTTAATCTGTCTGTACCAACCAAATCTGTTCCAATTCGTAATGAAAGCTGCCATTAGTTTACTTCGGAGGTATTAGATGCAATTAAAACTAAAAGGAAAGCATATAGTAAATAAGCACAGGCGAAAAAATAATAGTTATTGGCTTTTATATAAAGTTACGCGTAATTATACAAAAACTTTAATTCGTACTGCGAAGACAAACTTTTATGTCTCTAAATTAAACCCTGCACTGGAAGATAGTTCGCAAGTTAGCGAGAAATTTGGGTATCCGCTAAGAAGAACGATATTAAGTGCAACTTTGATCCTGATGTTGATTCAATGATTTTTTCTTAAAGTCGAGTACTGGTACAGCTACTTTTAATTTTAATGAAAACTCCATGGCTTCGGTTCCAAGTCTAGATGACTTAATGGTTGTAATGGAAAATGAAGTTTTTAAATGTTTGAATGCTGTCAAGTCCAACTCTATTAGTGAGGAGGGTATACCAATTTGTTTTCTGAAATTAATTTTACCCTACATTATTTTGCATTTAACTTATCATATCAATCACTGCATAATAACTTCGGCTGTTCCCCAATCATGAAAAATAGCAAAAGTCTTACCTATCGCAAGAAAAGCTAATTTTACATTTATCGGAGACTTCAGACCAATAAGTGTCTTACCATGCCAATCAAAGGTCTTTGAGAAACTCATAGCTGACCAAATTCTTAATCACATTTCTCTTCATCGTTTACTTAACCCACACCAACCTGGCTTTATTTATTTATGACCTGCAGTCTGTATGTAAACATGTAGCTTAGCATCTCTATGCTGATGACGTTCCGCTTCATTTAGCTCTACCAATTAATGCCGTAAATAAAATTGCTTCTCTGATCAATGAAGATCTTAAACAAATCCACTGTTGGTCTCGGGTTAATGGCCTCTCACTGAACTGAAGTCGCAGTTTGTTGCGATTTCTAATAAATCCCTTAACGTTAACATGTTACCTAATTTATTTCTATCTAACAGTAAACTTAAATCCGCGGAGAATGTCACTAGTCTGGGTTACGAGATCAATCGCAATTTATCCGGGTATAATCACACTAACATGGTGATTGGTCGAATCTACCTCTGTCTTCGTAAACTTTGGCTAGCTTCAACCCCACGGAGGCTTGTACTTACTTTGGTGCTGCCAATTATAACGTACGCTGAAGTAGTCTATTGCACCCTTGACTCCTTATTTTAAGGGAAGTTATAAGTAGTTTTTATTGACTCAGTGCGTAATATCAATGGCATTCGTAGATACGATCATATCTCTCAATATTCCAGAAGCCTCCTTGGTTGATCCCTCCAACAATACATCAATACCATAAACTGTATATTCTTACATAAAATTATAACAGTTCAATGCCCACTGTATTTATTTTCAAACATAATTGTTCTCGCTATGAAAGGAGATTTAACATTAACTTACCTCACTATCGCTATTTGAATTCGTCTCGTTTGTTTTTCGTTCATGCTGTCAAGTTATGGAACTCTCTTCCTTTGAGAATCAAAACTATCCGTAGCAGTACTAGATTTAAAAGTGCAGTCCTTCACCATTTCTCCTCGATTTTAGCACCTCTCTTCTTTTATTGCCTATAATTTATCCACATATTTAAATAAGATTTTCCTTAATCGGATAAGTGGTTCAGAAGTTACATGAGTTTTAGTTCAAGGTACGATAACTCATGTCACTTCTGAACCACTTATCCGATTAAGGAAAATCTTATTTAAATATGAGGATAAATTAAAGGCATTAAAAGAACGAGAAAGGTACATTGAAGGTAGTTTTAGTTCAAGGTACGATACTCAGCATTGAACTAAAACTCATGTAACTTCTGAACCACTTATCCGATTAAGGAAAATCTTTCACTCTTAGTTCAAATTTCATCTACACGGTGGTATATTAACATTTTTATTTGAAATAATGTTTTATAAGTTGGGTACTCGGTTCAATGTACAATACCTTTACCCAAACAAAAAAAAAACATCAATACAAAAATTGTTTTCATTATTGTAGATGCAGAATATCACTTGCGGTTTCTTCTTCTTTTGTATATATATTTAATAAACTGTTTGCTTTATATTGGCAATTGCACATTTTTCCAATTTGCACGATGAATTATTTCTTAAACAAAACATACGAAAACCAATTTGCCGCCGCAATCCTTCCCTGGATTTTTACCAATTTATTTGTATTTACTTCGGCATGCCGCGGTACTGATTGCTCAATTTTGTTACAGTGCAATTAAAACACTTAATTATTATTATTATATTTTTTATTTGACATTAATTAATAACACCCTATTTCAACTTTTATTTAGTTTATCGACTACTTTTCTCTCTCTCATTTGCCACCGACAATGTCGAATAGGGATGATGCTACGTGGGCGATGGAAGATATCTTGTAATCTGCATCGATGATAGTTGTCAGTGGTGCACCAATTAAAAAAATTCCTGGTGTGAGAACTTCTAGATCATTTCGATCTGAAGACATGGGAGTCAATAGTCTTGAATTGAGAATTGCGCAAGACCAGTAGTAAATTCTTCTTGTGTTAAAGCTGCACCCGAGAATACCTCTAGCTGCTGTTCCTTCATTCGTAAATATTTTTGAGTAAACTTCGTTTAATTCATTCGGGATCCCATGAAGTTTGTTGCGTTGTCCGAAAATATTTAAGCTGGACATCCTCGTCGCGCCACGAATCTTTGTAGTGCTCCAATAAATGATTGTGCCGTGAGATCTGTTACTAATTCCAGATTCACCGCCTTGGTAGAAAAGCTGATGAAAGGGGGCACATATGCTTTTGTTAGTTGTTTACCACGTATTTTATAATGTATGTAGACTGGGCCAAGAAAGTCTACTCCTACATTCTGAAATGGTCGTGACGGTTGAACTCTTTCGTGGGGAAATAACCCATTAATTGCACACATATACAGTTGTGCACGATAATTTGAGCCAGTTGTTTCCCTCTCAAAATCCAGTAATATTGTCTTGATACAGCGAGTAATGCTTATGGTCCTGAATGTAGATTATCGTAATGCAATTGTGTCATTAATAATCTGGGAGAATAACTTGATGTTTGGCATCATATGGGAAACCTGAAGGTCCCAATCGCCCTCCTACTCTAATGATGGTTTTGTCATCTGGGAATAGTGACAATAAGCTCAGGCGGCTTTTTCCTGATACCTGTCCGCATTTCTTGAGTGCCTTCATCTCTTCCAAACATGCTGTTTCTTGTAAATGTTTAATTATAACAGTTTTGGCTGCTTTTAGTTCTTGTATTGAGAGAACGTTGTCCAAAAGCCTGTAACTTCTTGCTCTTTTGAGGTTACTTATGAATCTTATGATATATGCAGTTATTTTCTGTAGTATTGAGAAGGAATTTTGATGGTTGATGTACTCAAGAAAGTGGATTCCTGTGTTAGCTGCTGCTAAGACTGTTTTAATTTTCTTGATTTCGGGCACCTTTTCTTCTTTTATCAGCTGCGGCTGTGCTGGCCAGTCGTCTCGAGTTTTTTGTAAAAAATTAGGGTCCATGGAACCACATGGAGGACTTTATTAGTTGCTCTGGAAATAAGCCCCGAGATATTAGATCCGCTAGATTAAGATCGATGTTGACGAATTTCCTTCCTTTTGATCGGGTAGCACATTTTCCGCTTCACAGTCTGCCTTGGGTATATCCGCAAAGAGTGCTGCTGTATTCGAACACTATTTTCGCAGATGAAATTGTCCTTGTGCTAGTAAACCCGTAAGCTCCTTCTTCATGGGCAGAGCCTCAGTTAGATCGCTGTTGCCCGTTAAGATATCATCCATGTAGATATCTTGTTGAATAATGGTCGCTGCCAGGGTATGCCTGCCATCTGCTGTTTCGGCCAAATATTGAAGACATCTTATCCCTAAATAAGGCGCAGATTTGGTTCCGTAGGTAACGGTGTTTAGCTGATAGACCTTCAGTGGTTGTTTCGCAGTATCTCTCCAAATGATATACTTGAACAGTTTGCTGAAGTCTTTCATCAATATTTGGCGATACATCTTGGATATGTCGGTGGTAAATACATACGCATGGACTCTAAAGCGTAGAAGAATAGAGAGTAGGTCATTCTGCAATGCTGGTCCGGTGTGCAAAATATCGTTGAGTGATATATTCCTTGATGTCTTTGAGGATTAATTGAATACCACCCGTAGCTTTGTGGTTCTGCTTTCTGGCCTCAGGACGCAATGGTGTGGTAGAAAGAAATTAGGGGTTTTTATTGATTTTCCATCAACTTCCTTCATATGACCTAATTCGATATATTCCGTCATGAACTCAGAATACTGTTGACAAATTAGCGACAGTTTACTCAATCTCATCTCAAAGCTGAGAAATCTTCGGGTAGCTATTTCCATCGATTATCCAAGACTGCTTGGGTTATGCTTGAAAGGCAGCTTAACAATATAATGACCAGAATTTTTTCTTTTTGTTGATGTTGTGAAAATTTCCTCACACTACCGATCAACTTTTGACAATCACTTTTGTTTAAATGCAGATGTGACTGGAGCTTCCAACAAGTTCCAAAACCGTTCCACCAGATTGTCCAATAATGAAGTGTCGACTCTGATGCCGTAAAATTACGTTGATGGTACTTCAAATGCAGTTCTTCCAATGACAATGACATCTATGTAAAGTGTACTATAACGTGGGCCCTCCGTTATTGATTTTTATCTGTCCTATCGACAGAAGCTCGGGATAAAGTTCTTCTCCGATGAGAATATCCACTTCTTGAGATTGTTTAAACGTTTGATCGGCTAGTTTGATATTCTTTGGTAGACCCCATTGACTACTATCGACGTATTTGCTGGGTTGCCTGCATGTTATTGTTTTGAGCACATAATCTCCCATTCCAGAAACTTGCAATGATTCATGTTTAGAAACTAGCCCAAGCTGATTCGCTAGTTTCTCGGTGATGAAACTCATTTGCGATCCCGAATCCTGCAATGCTCCTTCCTTTGTAAGACAGTTATTCCGTGAAAGAACTTTGATCCCAAGCTGTTCCCAAGAAAACATATTTCGATGCCATATCGTCTGTAGTTGTTGACAAACTAGTTCTATTGTCGATTGGTGTGATTTGAGGGTTCATTTGTTTCTTTTTTGAACCTCTGGTGTAAGGATGTGCATCAGTGTGTGGTGAAATTTCTCGCACTTTGTGCAATGTCCCGAAGTACAATTTTAGGTTTGATGACCGAATCCTAATCAATTGAAGTATCTGCTCAACACCTTCACTTGCTTGAGTATTTCCACTGGCGTGAGTTGCAGAAATTTGGGACTTTTGAAGATGGGATGATTCTGTTCATCGCAAATGGCACATCTACTACCTGCCTCTTTCTTCGCTGCAAGAGATACTCGCGCCAATCGTTTGGTATCATTGCCATTTATTTTGTTGGTGTTAGTACCCAATGCCTCCAATGATTGGAATCTAGTTTCCAATAATGAAAGAAACTCATGGAAACTGGGTAGCGCCGGTTTCTTCAGGGATTGTTCCCAAAAGGTCAGTGTGAAACACGTTAAACAATCTACAGCTATGAACGTACCGTTATGTGGACAGGATGACAGTTTGTGACCTGAACTCATCTATCGAGAAGATAACTAATGAACGAGATAGACTTTGTGTTTGTATAAATTTTTGGAAGTCAGTTAATTTTTAAAGTTGAGTTGTAAATTGGCGTTGCTGGCTAAAGGTCGCCATCACATAGTCGAAAAGTTAAATTTTCTTTAAAGCCGCTTTCATTGCGCGTTAATAAATATTACATTTTCAAATCAACGAGTTTATTTTTATTTTATTTCCAACAAATCTTTAAAGACAGTCGCAAGAATTCGTTTTTTGAATCATGCCTAAAGGAGGATGTGGAAGTTGCACTCGCCCAGAGACAGCAGAAAATATGGTCCAGTGCGATAATTGTGAAGTTTGGTATCATTTCTCGTGCGTTGGAGTCGACACGACAGTGGCCAATCTACCCTGGGAGTGCAGGAAATGCACAAAAGGTGATGATAGGGTCATAATCTGCGAGAGGACATCAAGGATATCAAGGAAGCATGGCTGGAGGATGGCAGCGGCAACAGGAGATGGTAATTCTTCTTCGACAACAACGACGGTAGCAAGCGGTTGGTTGGCGACGACAAAACAGCAGATGGTGGAAAAGAAACGACATCAACAGCATTGACAGATACATTTACAACAATAACAACAGCGCCAACCGGATTACTGACGGCAGCTGCGATAGCAGATGGACGTTTTTTGGCGTCAAAATTGGCGGAGGTGTATAAAGATACACCAACGAAGAAATATAATTCGACTGGCAAACTTTCCGTGAAATTGATATTGGAAATGCTGGAGGAGCAGCGCAAAATGGAGATTAAATTTCTGGAGTAAAAGTATGCTCTGTTAGCGTTAGCAGGTTCGGACAGTGCCAATAATGTTGAAGAAACAAGACCCACAGTTGGCATAATCGAAAACAAGGTAATCTGGGTCTGTTGTTTGCGCATTGACATCTGACAAAATTGCTTTTCGACAAGCTTTATCGAAGGATAAAGCAACTACGCAACTCTGTAGGTATTCTCATGCAGAAAATTTGAAAAGATTACAGAAAGCACTTAAAGGTGATCCGTTGAAATCCGTAGGTAATATGTTGCTAATTCCTTCAGCGGTTTCTGAGGTATTGCAAATGTTTAAATGGCTTTATGGTCGTCCTGAGTTGATAATAGATAGTCTCATAAACAAAGTAAGGAGCAAACCGCCACGGATAGAGGATCACATCAACAATGCTACTCTCTTGCAGGAATTGGTTAGCAAACTTCCTGAAACGTCTGAAGCAATTTAAGTGTTCAAGGAGCACGTCTAATGTTAAATGTGGGGTGAATGGTTGTAAACAGAATCACAACGCATTGCTTCATAATGGTAACAACAATGCATCGAATGCTAACAACAACAACGCCTCCACTTCAACGGGGGAGTCTACAACGCCTGTCAGGAAAATGATTCTGGGGATGTTTTGTTTAAAGTAGTTCCTGCTATATTATATGGTAGGGATAGATCTGTAAATACTTTCGCTTTCTTAAATAACGGATCTTCGATGCAAAGGTTTTTATGGCGTAATGGGAACTCTAAGCTCACCCCTGATGTGTACGAAATAGAGGTCTTGACGTTCGGGGCTTCCTGTTCACCGTGTGTGTCCTAATATGGAAAAATGCTAATGCTAGACAGTTTAACAACATGTACCCTAGAGCGGTGACGGCAATTAAGAAGCATAATTATTTCGACGACTTAATGGATAGCGTTGACACTATTGAAGAGACAGTCCAGTTGTCGCAAGAAGTGCGGCAAGTTCATGCATATGGGGGCTACGTTATTCGCAATTGGCTGTCTAATTCAAAAAGAGTTTTGGAAGAGCTAGGACAGTTATCACCTATGGAAGGAAAAGTCATAGCAGCTTTCGATCAAGAAATGTCCGCGGCCAAGTTGTCTGGTGGAAGACCGGACCAGATAATTTCAGCAAGCCATGGTAGCTGTCGCTTTCTTCAGGATCAGCGATGGCAATTCTGTTAAAGCCAATATAGTCGGTGTGAACACAAAGGTATCTCCACGAATTCTATTGTCTATTCCGAGTATGGAACTTCACGCTGCGGTTATGGGTGCCAGGCTGGCAGCTTTTGTCACACAGGGTCACAAATTGAAGATCGTTCGAAAAGTGCTATGGTCAGATTCCCGAACGGTTCTTAGCTGGTTACAATTGGATGGCAGTCGCTATAAATAATTCGTGATGTATCTGATTGGCGAAATTATGGAAAAGACGCAGATCAGTGAATGGAGATGGGTGCCGTCGAAACATAATGTTGATGACGCAACGAAGTGGAATAAGGCGCCGGCATTTGGGAAGGATGAACGTTGGTTTAAGGGACCGGAGTTTTTGTACAGACCCGAAGATCAGTGGCCAATGCATGCATCACATAATGAGGAGCAGCCGGTCTTGAGTAAGACCGAAATATTTATTGACGCACAGGCGTTATTGGAATTCAATCGCTCCCTGCATGGTTTAGGTTACTCCGCACGATGGGATGGGTGTTACGATGTGCGACGAATTTCAAATATTGTATCCCAAATGCGTCAAAGTACCGAGGTTCGCTTGCATTGGAGGAGTTGCAGCGAGCGCAATCCTGTCTAGCTAAGACAGCAAAGGAAGAAATGTATGCAGACAAGATTGAAGTTCTGAGGAACTGTGGGCATCTTGAAAGAACAAGTACTCTTGCAACGTGTTCACCGTATTTGGAAGCCCAAGCAATACTTCGAATGAAGGGGCGCATCGACGGAGCCAGCTGTGTTGATGAGCAAAGCAAGCGTCTCATTCTGATGCCAAGGAATCATCCGGTGACCGATATATTGGTGACCTACTGGCATGAAATCTAGCATCACTGCTGTCACAGTACAGTCATCAATGAGGTATTGGATACCGAGACTGCGAAGTAAGTTGCAGTTTGTTCGTCAACGTTGTCAGGAATGTCGTTTGAAAAGGGCTAAGCCGGAGAATATCCTGAGATGGCCGCCGCTTTACCGGCTGCAAGGCTTGCAGCATACACTCATTTTCTCATTTGTAGGATTTGACTATTTCGGCCCGATGAATGTTACCTTGGGAAGACGCACCGAAAAACGCTGGGGTGTCTTATTCACATATTTAACTGTGAGCAGTACATTTGGAGATGACCTACAGCCTATCAGCTTGTCCATCGTTTGCATTCGAAATTTTATGGCTCGTCGTGGAACCCCACTGGAATTCTATTCCGACAATGGAACGAATTTCAAAGGAGCAGAAACTGATCTCAGGGAAGAATTCGCACTCATCGATAAAAGAACAATAGAAGAAAGGATTAATACAATAGAAACATCATGGAAATTCAACCCTTCGTTGACACCACATATGGGAGGCTCTTCGGAACGTCTCGTAGGATCAGTGAAGAAGATTTTAAATGAAGTTACACGAAATCAACGTCTTCAAGATGAGTCACTGCATGCATTTCTTGTTGAAGCTGAAGCCATCGTCAATTCGCGTCCACTCACACTCGTATCCTTGGAAGATTGCGACGCAGAGCCGCTAACGCCAAGCCATTTTTTTGTGGGTTCTCCCAATGGTTCAAAGTTACCAGGAAGATTTAATGAAAGGGACTTAAGGCTTAGAAAGAATTGGAGAATATGTCAACAGCTTGCGGATATGGTTTGGAGAAGGTGGGTTGATGAGTATTTACCGACTCTTACTCGAAGGTCAAAGTGGTTTACTCCAGCAAGACCATTAAAGGAAGGTGATCTGGTTGTCGTTGTGGACAAGTATTTGCCCCGAGGATCTTTGCCAAAAGGAGTTATCCTTGTTGTCAATGCTGCCAAGGATGTCCAGGTAAGGAGTGCTACCAGACCAGTAGCAAAACTCACAATTTTGGATGTCAAAAAGAACGAGAAGAGTGAGACTGCGGCAAAGCAGCAGCATCACTGGGGGAATAATGTGAAAAACGCAATCTACAACTATGAACGTACCCTTAAGTGGACAGGATGACATTTTGTGACCTGAACTAATCTGTCGAGAAGATAACTAATGAAAGAGACAAATTGGCTTTGTGTTTGTATAAATTTTTGGGAGTCAGTTAATTTTTAAAGTTGAGTTGTAAATTGGCGTTGCTGGCGAAAGGTCGCCATTACAGAGTCGAAGAGTTAAATTTTCTTTAAAGCCGCTTTCATTGCGCGCTAAAAATTATTACATTTTCAAATCAACGAGTTTATTTTTATTTTATTTTCAACAGTCAGTGTATTTCGATTCAACTTCCTCAGAAGTATATTCATTAAAGTGGATCCCAATTTAATGTCTCGATTCCGAGGTTTTGCAGACTCAATAGGCATTCCAATGTAGTGTCGTGCAATGATTTAATTGACTCGCTCCTTCGTGCTGAATGACGTCAGACGTGGTGAAGTGCCGAATTAATATCTCGGCTTCCCCCATATCTTCATTCCTCGTAAATCTGTTTTACCTTAGCGAAGGTGTTGGATTCCATATAGGGTGTGTCAGCCGTGGCAGAATCTTTCACTCGTTCATGATTCTCGCTGAACTCCAGCCTTTGATGAGACTAAATCTCTTGTCCCGGTATGAGACTGTTTTCCCCCCGGGACCATCTATCCAATGTTGATCTGCAATTTCTGCAGCTCGTCCGATAACATCTTCTGCCTGGCAATGATGCGGAATACTTCAGTCTCATCCATGACTGTATTTATCCGTTGATATATGTTGTTGTGTTGATACCAGTGTTGTAGCCTTGGTTACGCGTTGATTTACTCTGAGATTACGATCCAAAAAAAAAAACAATGTTTGAGGCTCTGGTTACGCTTATTTCGATCAGAATGATTTGCCTCTTTCCACTGGTGGGGGGAAGCAAGATCACCAAAAAAGAACAGATCTGTTTTGATCTATATAAATGAGGACTTGGACTGATTTATGACAAGTGATTTTATTTACAAATTTCAAGAACTTAAATACTATTTTCTTACACCTAGATCGTGGGTATACAATTTTAGAGTTGGGAAAATTGGAAATTTGCTTATCAGCGCCAGACGAAATCCAATGCAACGTCTGGACTGGGCAGGTGTCTGGTTCATTGTGTGCAATGTGGGAAACTTAATGTGAAAATATTAAATCGTGCATTGGGAACGAGTGTATTGAGAAAATCTAATAGGAAAGTCACATTACGTAGAATTAAATTTCAACAACAGCCTTATTAATAAAAAAAATCCTACTCGCTCGTTAACTCATGTGCTAGATAGCACACGGATAGCTACCTTCTGTTTTTCCTCTACTGTCTATCACTTACACTTACTCACTAACTTATAAAAAAACTTCCAAAACTTACAAAGTTTGTAACACAAAATAATTTAAAAGGATTGAAAATACTTCTTTCCAACTTTTTTTTTATCGACCCACGGAACCCGAATATGTATATTCATTTAGCTTTCATATGTTGAAAAAAAAAGAATCAAATAATAAACAAATAATAAAACAATCAAAGAATTTAATACATATAAAAAAAAACATTCCAAAACTATTTACTATAAAAATTGTACACCCAAACTATACTAATTTAGTAATATTTATGAAATAATACAATAAAATATACATTTTATCTTATTCGATTAACCAAAATGAAAAAAAAAATAACCCAAGAATGTAATAAACATTCTTAAGTCAGATAAAAAATAAACAACTATTTTTATAACCGCAAAAAATATTCGAATTTAATTGTAACAACTTCGTATTTATTGGGTAACTAATTTTTTGTTTGTTCATAAACAATTACATTAAAATAGCTATAAAAGTTGAATCACACAAACTCAACACTTCGCAGCACTTTTTCCAACACATCCGCCGTGACCAGCTGTTTTGTTGTTGCGATTTGGATATGTTGAAAGAGCACCTCTTCAGAACAATAGGGGATATACCATCTGGACCAGCGGGTTTGTGTACATTAAAATCTTGAAGAGCTCTTGCCACTGTACGAGTGCGAAAGTGAATTGGTCCCATAGATAATTCTACGCGCTCGAGTACAGGAGGAGATAAAGCACAATATGGAAGCGTTGAGCTAGCCACAAAGTGAGCAGCAAGCAGATTGGCCTTATCTGTAGAGCTGACAGTAGGATTGCCACGCGTCAAAGGTCAGATCGGAACTCGATCTTGGCGGGTAATCGAGCTAATTAGAACTAACTTCATGTGTCAGGCTCACACGTATTCACAGATAGGAAAATTGAGATCTGTGTTCTCCATACAATAACTAACGGACTATTTTTCTGGAAAATTAGCTTGACAATGCCATAACTGACATAAATTGTACTAAAATCTATTACATTTCGGCTGATATATCCGAACAACAAATTTACAAATTTCTACAAACAATGAAATAAAATTGTGGAAAAATGTTGTTGAGATCAAATAAAGTAAAAAAAGTGTTTCCTTATTTTAAAAACTTTTACTTCAGCGTTAAATAGCTTTTTCTATTAATTATTCCTATAGCATTGAGGAAATGGCATATTTGCTAAAACCCTTCCATTATTTCGAATTGCTCTAATCAATGCATTTCAGCAGCATTATCTCAAATCTGATATAAAATATTTTTTATTCTTTTTGTTTCCACCAACGTCTTCCCTTACTAGGGCAATTATTTTCAACATGTTTGGTTTTGAGAAATTGCGTTTTTATTTGAATTCAGGAATTTGCTGCAACAGCGTGGATATTCTATATTAATATTCACAATGTGTTTCTTAATTTAAATAATAACCTGTATATGAATGAAACATAATTGTATATGAACTAAATTTTTTGACAAGGCTGGTTTATCGACTCTAACCTATGGTCTTTTTTACATCATCTGTCACTTATAGTTTTATACTCAAGCATACTCAGCATACCCCTGTCCCTTTGAACCCGCTAACAATTTTTAAAAATTGCGAAAAAATTCGGTCGCAAATGTTGTATCTGTGAATACATGTGAGCCAGCCACATAAAGTAAGGAGGCGTTGATGCGCTAAAATATGTCATTAGCGCTCTCAGTTTTGCAAGAATTCCAAATGGCAACAAAAAACAGCTGATTATAGCGGATGTGTTGGCTAAGTGCTGCGAACTATTGAGTTAACGGAATTCAAGCGTAATAGATATTTTAATGGAAATGTTTATGAAAAAAAATATACTTATATAATGAATATGAAGTTGTTGCAATTAAATGCGAATATTTTTTGTGCTTAAAAGAAATAGTTCTCAAGTTTTTATCTGCTTTAAAATAAACATACTTGAGATGTTATATTTATACCCTATCCTAAGGGTATATTAATTTTGACACATAGTTTGTAACACCCCTTAATATTCGTCGCAGACCCCTAAAAGTATATATATTTATGATCAGGACCAAAATCTAAGACTATTTAGCAATGTCCGTCCGTATCAACTTTTGAGGCCTTTAAAATTATACCAGGAAGCTGAAATTTGGAACATATACTCCCTAGGGTTCCGAAATGGTAAAGTGTTAAAATTTTTAAAATACGCCCACTGCCACGCCCACAATTTAGAAAAAACCGTTTTAAGGCTTAAGTTAGAGAGATAAAGTTGTACAACCTTCACAAGATATGTAGGTACTGCCCACCTTTATTAATTTGTCATATGAAGTTTTTTGCCACGCCTACTTTTTGTGGGAGTTTTTCACTAAAATGCTGTTTTCTTCGAAAATTTTCATAGAAATCGAAAAAAAATGTTTAACAATATATTATGCCAATATTTTTCTCAATATATCGCCCATACAAAGTTTTTGGCCACGCCCACTTTTTGGTGGCGTTTTTTAAAAAAAATATTTTTTTTTCTATAAATTACATAGAATGAAAAAAATGCTATCCATCATCTTCCTAATGTTTTTTTTCTTTGGGGTACATAGGGATCAGGATAGGGTATCATACTGTTCGCCCCAAGCGGACTGTAGCCTTTCCTTATGTTTTTTTCTAATTTGGTTAATAGTGTTAGATAAAATGTATATATTATTTTATTATTGCATGAATATTACTAAATTGGTAATGTTTGGGTGTAAAATATTTATAGTAAATAGTTTTGGATTAGTTTTTTATGTATTTTAAATTCGTTGGTTTTTTTATTACGTTTTTATAAAACATATGAAAGTTTAAAATGTTTATATACATATTCGGAACGTTCATATGAGAGCGAGGAAGGGGATTGGACAAACAGCGAAGAAATAACTCTTAATGCATTTCTAAACACAGAATGTAAGCTTTACTATTCCAATTCCAAGATAATAACGATATTAAATTTATTGCATCATAATGATGAATAATAATAATAATGAATAATTTCATCATGCTGAACAAATTTCATAATGTTATTGTCTTTGAATTGGAATAGTGAATAGCAATGAATCAAATAGCAGTGAATTTACCAAATACTATGTTAAATTATTGAAATGGTCAGTCAACTAATCACGAGTCACTCATTCATTTTATTAATTGAGCATTTATTTATTTTACCTCCAATTTTCGTAATTTTACAGAATATTTCATTAATTCACTGCTCAAATATTTATCGCACCTTCCATTCAAAAATTATTTAATTTTAATTATTTTACTCGACATTCGATGAATCAACCAACAAAATTATTTTATTATTACTGACAATTTAAAACTGCTTAATTAGTTTAATTGCCGTCGGGGTAGCTTCCCAACCACGTCAAAAACATTTAGTTATGGGAGAGACTATGGCAGCCTCCGATATAAACGAACCTCAAAGGCAAAATAGACCCGGAACGTTAACGGACATGCGAGTGTTTACCTGGAATGTGTGAACACTCTACACTCCAGGTGCTACTTAAAAACTTGAGTCTGTCCTCTCGCGGTACAAGACCGACATTACCGCGATCCAGGAGATACGATAGATAGGATCAGGTACTATGAAAATTCAAAATTACGACATCCAAAGCCGATAAGTGATCGCCGGGCTATGATCCGCATCAGAGCTACATTCCAAAACATTAGCCTAATATGTGCACACGGCACTACCGACGAGGCTGAGGATCCTTTCAAGGAGGAATTCTATGACCTCTTGGACGGAGCCTACGGAGCCTGTCCGGAGTACGATGTCAAAATTGTACTTGGGGACTTCAATGCTAAAGTCGGCAAGGAAAACATCTTCGGCGGATTAGATGGTAAGCACAGCCTCCACGAAACGACAACAGATAACGGCTACCGATAATTGACTTTGTAGCAGCTTGTTATACGGTGATAAGTAGTACTAGGTTTCCGCGACTAAGGATCCACCCATCAACCTGGCGCTCTCCAGACGGTCGAACCGCCAACCGAATCGACCATGTGCTAATCGATGCAAGGCACGCATCCAACATCTTAAACGTGCACACTTACCGAGGGGCAAACGTCGACTCTGACCATTTTCTCCTTGCAGCTAGATTCAGAGCTCGACTATCCAACGAGAAGAAGCAGCTTCTGCCCAAAAGAAGAAATTCTACGTTGGACGCCTTAGCACATCTGGAGTCGCCAGAGCCTACAAAGAGCGCCTGAGTGAGAAACTCCCCACCGTGCATTCACCTACCACAGACGCCAACAACCAGTGGTCTCAGTATCGCGACATCATCAAGGAGGTAGCCGAAACCACCCTAGAATACCAGCCACCCCAGAGAAAAATCCCGTGGTATGATGATGTATGCGTATACCGGAAAAAGGTGACAGAAGATGCACCCATTACAACGCTGCAGAGGAAAACAAGGGCATCAAGGGATGAGTACCGAGCCAGGAGACGGGAGGAGAAGAAGATCCTGCGTAGAAAGAAAGGAAAGCACGCAATCTCCCAGCTCAAGGAGATCGAAGAGTCCAGCGACCAAAACAAGATCCGGAAGTTCTATAAGAAAGCCAAGCAACTGGCTGCTGGCTTTAAGACCGGAACACAGGCTCTTCGTAACAGCGATGGAAACATAGTCACCGACGCGCAGGGAATAGTAGATGTATTTAAGCAGCATTTCTAGCAGCTGCTTAACGGACAAAATGTAGAGAGAGTGATGGGGCAATAAGAGAACCTGCGTCCAGTCAATGAAGAACCAGTGCCTCCGCCCAGTATAGAAGAAGTTGGCGGCCGGCTCTGATGGTCTGCCTGCAGAGCTTTTCAAATACGGAGGTGATATGGTAGGGCACATGCACCAAATTATTAACCAAGTTTGGGTGGGGGAAAGCATGCCCGATGACTGGACCATCAGCACCATATGTCGCATCTACAAGAAAGGCGATCCTATGTCTTGCAAGAACAGTGTGGCTTTCGGCCCGGCAGATCAACTGTAGACCAAATCTTCACACTAAGGCAAATCCATGAAAAGACCAACGAGTTTCAAGTCGAGACACACCATCTCTTCATCGACTTTAAAGCCGCATATGACAGCATTCATCGTCAGGAGCTTTCCGTCCAAAACTGATCTAGATGTCTCGCATGACACTAGATAACACGCGATGCAATGTACAGTTTGGCAGCAGCTCATCTGAACTCTTTCAAACAGGCACCGGATTTCGACAAGGAGATGCGCTGTCGTGTGATTTCTTCAATCTTGTTCTTGAGCAGATAGTGCGCAGAGCAGGTGTCAACACGGAAGGCACTATCTTCAACAGATCAGTCCAAATGCTGCTGACGATATAGATATCATCGGTCGATAGAGGCTTTCACGGCTATTGAAGAACAGGCGAAACTAGTTGGCCTTGAAGTAAATGAGGACTAAATATATGCTATCAACAAACAAACAATCATCTGTTCACCGACTAGGACAAAATGACACTGTTGATAGCAGCAACTACGAGGTAGTTAAGGAGTTCACCTACCTCGGGGTAAACATCAACTCCACAAATGACATCTTAGCGGAGATCCGTCGAAGAATTACCCAAGGAAACCGCTGCTACTTCGGTTTGGCAAAACAAATAGGTTCAAATCTCCTTACTCGAAGGACAAAGTGCATACTCTACAGAACGCTTATCCTGCCAGTTCTGCTACATGGCGCCGAGTCCTGGACGATAAGCAGGAAAGGAGAGTTAATACTGGGGTCCTTTGAAAGAAAAATCCTTCGACGGATATTTGGTCCTGTATGCGAGGAGGGCGAATGGAGGAGGAGATACAACCGCGAAGTCTATGAGCTGTACAAAGATGTGGATGTAGTCCGAAAAGCTAAAACTCGTCGACTACATTGGCTCGGCTACATCGAGCGAATGGACAACAACGCTCCAGCCAAGAGGATCTTCGAATCCCAACCCCCAGGTTCGAGACGACAAGGAAGACCGAACCTCCGTTTTAAAGACCAAGCTATCGCGGATGCCAGAGCGCTTGGTCTGGAAAACTAGAAGCAGCGTGCTGGGATCGCAGAGGGTGGAAGGCAGCCGTATCTCAGACAGGGACTCTTCACGGGTCGGGAGCCCGTTAAGTAAGTTAGTAAGTAAGTAAGTAATTAGTTTAATTACCGGTAAACAAAATATGACACTCCTAATTTTATTTTTAACTTGCATAGCTGCCAAAATGTTTACGAAACTTTTTAAAAATGTTTACCCAAAAAATATGTTTGTTAGGTAAAACTAAAATAATACATTATTAAAAACAATCAACGTAATTTTATTCCTTTGAAAATTCACCATAAATTGTCGCATGTTATTACGATGTTGTTTGACTTTTAATATGTCAACATTCGATTTTTTCCAAAATGGATTCGTAGGCGCGGAAGTGCTATTGGGTGTGTGAGCTGGCTCAATTTGATTTGCATATAAAAACTTATTCGATCACAGTACTACGCCTTTTTGAACCAAATAAAAATCTATAGGCGGGAGAGCGAAAAATCCTCTCAGTCGACTATCTGTAAAGTTACGCATCCGTGAGCGTGCTGGTATTGATTCTTGCCTCCGCCTCGAAATAAGTTTATTACTCAGTTTAAATAAAGATAAAATTAAACCAAGTCTCTTTGCATTTTATCAGGGCAACAAATAAAAACAATCTATTTCAACATTTTTGGTTCATCTCGGCCGGATGGGAACAGATTAAAAATCTCATCTGCCACGCGCTCGCAGTTACTAAAGAGTCTCTCGGGGCATTAAATTTACTTGGTGCTCCTACTCAGTGTTTGGACTTTATCATCGTTTATATCATCGTGCGTCGCCTCGATTCTTTATCACACGAAGCTTGGGAAGTTCATCGCGCTGCGTCGTCGAATCCTGCATCATTCTGTGAACTCGAATCATTTCTCGGATGTAGAATACGCGCTCTCGAAATTGTTGAAAGTCGAAGTCCGATTTCCTCAAACTACAAGCCTATTAGATCTGACAGTAAATTATCGAAGAACATTTATGAAAAAATCCATATTGCTTCTATTGAGAATTCCACCGGGACTTCACTTCAGACAAGTGCTATGTGTAACAAAGCGCATTATATATCAGCCGAATTTCTTGTACAAAAGAGTCTTTGTTTTAACTGCATCGGCCTTCATCGTGTAGCAGTTTTTCGTTCAACAAAGCGTTGTCTCTTATGCGATAAACATCATCATACTTCAATATCTTCATATCTACTACAGTCCACTGCATCAACATCATCAAAATCGAATATCGAAACAAGCAATCAAGTGAATGCAAGTCATAAAAATAAAGCCAGAGAGGAAACACCATTGGCTTTATCTCATCGGGCAATATGTTCGTTTATTATTAGCAACTGCTCTCGAAGAATATGTTCCTCAGAAGGCATGGAACTACTACAGCATTCCGCTGTACGGAGTCGGTGCTCAGCTATCTGGGTATTGTTAACTTTACACAAAAAGAAAGGTACTTTCTCGAATCCCTCAACTGGATTCGACGCATTATTCAACTGAGGAGTTTCTCGCGGCCTTTAAACGCTTTACTGGTCGCCGGGGAACTTGCGCGACACTCCACAGCGACGTGGGTCGAATCTTGTCGGAGCAGATGCCGAGCTTCGAAAACTCTTTTTATCTGCATCTCATCGACTTGAAAGCCTGTCGTCTCTACTAGCAAATGATGGATCTCAGTGGTTGTTTAACCCCCCATCATCTCCTCACTTTGGCGGAAAGTGGGCAGCTGGGGTGAAATCAGTTAAATGTCATCGGAGAAACAACGCTCACTTATGAGGAGTTTTCAATGCTTCTTATCCAAATCGAAGCTGTTCTCAGCTCGCGGCCATTATGCCCATTATCTGACGACCCTGATGATCTCGACGCCCTCACACCAGCTCATTTTTAAATTGGATCAGCACTTGTCACCATCGCCACCTGACACGATCCCAGTTTCGAGACTCTCTCGTTGACAACACATCAGACGTATGCTGGAACGTTTTTGGTCTCGATGGTCTGCAGAATATATACAGCGTTTTCAATCTATCTCGAAATGGAAACAGGTAACTGATCCCATTCGAAATGACTAATTGGTTCTCATCGTAGACGAAAGGTATCCTCCTGCTAAATAGCTTCTTGGACGCATTTTGGAAGTTGTATGGAAGTAGAGGAGGAGGAAACGATCTCTCACCTGCTTCAGGAAAAGAAAGCCTTCTACTACGAAGACACATGTGATATCACAAACATTGGCAATTGGTTTATTTATTAAATCTATTAAAGAGTTTTGCAATTAACAAAGAGCTAATCAATTACTGGTAAAACATATGTCTTGACGACGAACCTGCTACTACATTCCCTTAAATCTTACTGAAGAGTAGAGCGAGTAATTACTCTTAATAACTAGGCCGCTACTGGGTCAACCATTAGGAAGAAGTTTTTTCCCAGATCCTTGTGGTATCACAACGGAACAATACTGGTCTAAGTATGTCGGTTCATATGCCAACAGCCACTACAACCTTACCTAACCTAACTATGTATGTACATATATGGATATGTATTAAATGGATATAGTATTATGCATGTTAATACATTGCGGTGATTTTGTTTAGTGGATACATTTATAGATTTGCTGTGGGCATTCAGAATATATATAATGTCAGAGTTTATCAAGTGCAGTTTAAGCAGCACTTGTTGGCTAAAAAATTCAATAAAACATACAGATACTCGTATTTTGTCAGGGATATAGTGTTAAAACCAGTAAGTTAGGAGTTCAAGAGACAAATTTTTGGACTTCTTTGGTTTCTTGGTTTAAAGAAATGCTGTATGGTTTAAAGGATGCCTCTTTAAAAAATTATGAAGCAAATGAAGTCATCTGATATTAGGAATTTCTTGACAAATTGTTTTTCTTGAGGTCATTGTTTTATCGGTATTTTCACCACAAGTGCTCAAATAAAATAGCCAGTTGCATTCCACCCCTACAACAGTTCAACCCCAATACTAGCCATGCTAGGAATGCACATCAGTTCACCCTTATGCCTATATTCGGACTGACAGTGAAATACAAGGATTCGTTTCTTAACCGTACAATACGAATGTGGAATGCTCTACCACGCTCTGTTTTTCCTACACATTCGGCCCCAGCGAGGTATCCGTCGGAACGGAAAATTTTCCGCAATGCATCTGTCGGAGACTCTAATTACATTCGAGGTATCGGATTTTGGAAAAGAATAAATAAAATGCGACGGCGCATTGATTTGACATGCGACAAATGTTAGATTCTGATAGGGATGTACAAAATTTACCGATATATCGAGAAGCCGATATATGTCGACGCATATTTGTATTTACAGTACTTTAAACTTATATATGACGAGAGGAGGGAGGCATTTCATACTTAATATAAGAAATGATGCCAATAAGCTTTCTAGCGTAAGTTAGAACCAATTTTTGAGTTACCGATATTCACATTCAAAATATATTGACTCGATAAATATCGATATATTTTCGAAATAGCCATCTCTATGTTTGAACATATATTTTAAATAACCGAGTTGTCAAAAAAGTGCCAGAAATAAAAATTTGGGTTTTCAAAATGAACTAGAACAAAAATAGATATCGCAGCTTTATTTATATAAGCAGAATCAAAAGCATTAAGGGCGCAAAGTAAAGAAACAAACGAGGATATGGAGAAACAAAAGTAAGATAAATGATCTGGCTGATGCGGCGTAAGTTATCCTATTATAGATCTTATATTTGGAAAACTTAAGAGTTTAGTTACATATTTAAAAATAAACTTTCCCTTTAACAACCGAATACAGTAATGTGTTGGTGCGAGTAACACGTCTAGTTAAGTTGTCCAGCTTATCATTACATTTTTGGAGTTAATCATTGACAACCCGAAAATAATAAACTCAATACGTCACTTGCTTGCGTCTATAACTTAACTTTTAATAAATTTCATTCGTTCTAAGTGCTAAATCGGAATATTATTTGTGAAATTTAAAGCAAATCGACATTTAAAATAACTTGTGCAAATTCTCTTTATTTCTCGCTGTTCCTGTCTAAATCATGTCAAACTCGCAAAATCAGAGTGATAAGAGACCTAAGCCAAGTACCCCAAATCTGACCCCGACCTCAAGCCGCTGCCCACGAATTCTCACAGTGCCATTGCTTGAAGAACGCCTATAACGCCTTCTACGTCAAGCTAAGTACCGAAATCACTGGGATTCGCAGTGATATTTCTGCAAAAATTGACGAACTGGAGCGAACATGGACCGAGCGGCTTCATATTCTCCAAAAAGCAATAAATAATATCTCTGAAAGAATGGATGTCGTTGAAGCAAGTGCAAATCAATTGCCAAACGTCAAGTCCGATGTAAACGCTCTACAACAACGAATTGATACAATGGAAGGAAAGGAACTTGCTGCTGTTGCCGTATTATTTGAAATTCCTGCTTTACCAGATGAAAGATTGAAGGAGATATTCAACCATATTTGTCATACAGTCAACATTAATATTCCTAATTTAAAAGACATTTTCCGACCTAAGCACCCGAGACCTGACCACCAATCTGCACCAATTATTATAAAATTCAGTTCGCAACAGGATAAAAATTTTATGTTAAAGTCTGTCTCTCTTTTCCGTAAAAAATCAAACAAACAATCTCTTCAATTAAAAGATGTTCTACTAACTCAACCTCTACTAGTGCTGTATATCTCAATGAGAGCTTAACGCATACAAATCGTTCTCTTCTACAACAAGCGGTACAGTTTAAGAAACAATCAAAATTATTCTCCGTGTTTATGATTTCTAGCTCTCTATGTAAAACGAAATGGAATTGAAAGAGAAATAAAAAACATAAGGAAAGGCTACAGTCCGCTTGGGGCGAACAGTATGATGCACTATCCTTATCCCTATGTACCCCAAAGAAAAAAAGCATTAGGAAGATGATGGATAGCATTTTTTTTTCTATGAAATTTATAGAAAAAAAATAATTTTTTTCAAAAAACGCCCCCAAAAAGTGGTCGTGGCCAAAAACTTTGTATGGGCGATATATTGAGAAAAATATTGGCATAATATATTGTTAAACATTTTTTTTCGATTTCTATGAAAATGTTCGAAGAAAACAGCATTTTAGTGAAAAACGCCCACAAAAAGTAGGCGTGGCAAAAAACTTTATATGAAAAATTAATAAAGGTGGGCAGTATCTACATATCTTGTGAAGGTTATACAACTTTATCTCTCTAACTTAAGCCTTAAAACGGTTTTTTCTAAATTGTGGGCGTGGCAGTGGGCGTATTTTAAAAATTTTAACACTTTACCATTTTGGTACCCTACCCTATTTTCGAAGAAAACAGCATTTTAGTGAAAAACTCCCACAAAAAGTAGGCGTGGCAAAAAACTTCATATGACAAATTAATAAAGGTGGGCAGTACCTACATATCTTGTGAAGGTTGTACAACTTTATCTCTCTAACTTAAGCCTTAAAACGGTTTTTTCTAAATTGTGGGTTTGGCAGTGGGCGTATTTTAAAAATTTTAACACTTTACCATTTCGGAACCCTAGGGAGTATATGTTCCAAATTTCAGCTTCCTGGTATAATTTTAAAGGCCTCAAAAGTTGATTTTTTAATATGCTATGAACAGAATTTATAACAATGGGGATGCGAATGGCAGAAGTGAAAATATGCGTTCCATGCTAAATATCTTGTGCAAGCAAAGTAAGGGTCTAAACGTATGCCCCTTTAATGCACAGAGTATAGTGAACAAAATTGACGAATTTAGATTTACCTTCGGGAACAGCGGTTTAGATATTATATGTACATCTGAACGTAAACCACAGTAGTGCTTGTTTTAATGTTTGTGGGTATAATTTATTTAGAGCTGATCGGTGTAATCGCATTGGTGGGGGCGTAGCAATTTATATAAAAAAAAAGCATTGAAAGCCAAACTTGTGAGTTGTTCTCTTTCTGCCGACAAATTCGAATACATTTTCTTGGAAATATTTAACGGCAATAATAAATGCATTTTGTTTCATATTGGTTCCATTTATATTCCTCCAAATGCTTTTGCCAATATATCGCATCCAACCACTATATGCCAAATAAGATACCCTCGTTGATAGATGTTATCCTTCTAAGAGATTCTAACATGCTTAAAAACTACTCTCAGCTGTCTTTTCCCGTTTTTTCCCATCATGATCTTGTTTTTGCAACGATTGATATACCAATTAACACCTCTATTTGTTCACAAACCATACAATATTACGATTTTAAGAGGGTTGATACAGTGAATCTAATAAGTGAATGTGTTTCTCTAGAATGGGACTATATTTTTGTTACCCCAGATGTTAACGATCAAGTCGAGGTACTTAATGGATTAATAAAATATTGGTTATTTAAATATGTCCCAAAAAAGACTTTCGTTGTTAAGCATGGACCATGTCCTTGGCTTTCTAATGGGATCAAATCTGCCATGAGTACAAGAGATCAACTCTATCGACGGTGGCGAAGATTTTAAATTCCAGAAATGTTTAGCCGTGGCAAAAAACTTCATATGACAAATTAATAAATGTGGGCAGTACCTACATATCTTGTGAAGGTTATACAACTTTATCTCTCTAACTTAAGCCTTAAAACGGTTTTTTCTAAATTGTGGGCGTGGCAGTGGGCGTATTTTAAAAATTTTAACACTTTACCATTTCGGAACCCTAGGGAGTATACGTTCCAAATTTCAGCTTCCTAGCATAATTTTAAAGGCCTCAAAAGTTGATACGGACGGAGGGACGGACATTGCTAAATAGTCTTAGATTTTGGTCCTGATCATAAATATAAATATATACTTTTAGGGATCTGCGACGAATATTAAGGGGTGTTACAAACTATGTGTCAAAATTAATATACCCTTAGGAGGAAGTTGAAATTTAGAGCATATGCTCCTTACGGTCCCGAAATGGTAAAGTGTTAAAAGTTTTTAAATCCGCCCACTGCCACGCCCACAATTTAGAAAAAAACATTTTAAGGCTAAAATTAGAGAGATAGAGTATTGGAACCTTTACAAGATATGTAGGCACTGCCCTCCTTTATAAGTCTGTCATATAAGATTTTTTGCCACGCCTACTTTTTGTTGGCGTATTTCACTAAAATGCTGTTTTCAGCGAAAATTTTCATAGAAACTGAAAAAAATTTTTAACAAGATATTTAGAAAATATTTTTTCCAATATATCGCCCATACAAAGTTTTTGGCCACGCCCACTTTTTGGGGGAGTTTTTTCAAAAAAAAATATTTTTTTATAAATTTCATAGAATGCAAACATAAGGAAAGGCTACAGTCCGCTTGGGGCGAACAGTATGATACCCTATCCTGATCCCTATGTACCCCAAAGAAAAAAAACATTAGGAAGATGATGGATAGCATTTTTTTCATTCTATGAAATTTATAGAAAAAAAAAATTTTTTTTAAAAAACGCCCCCAAAAAGTGGGCGTGGCCAAAAACTTTGTATGGGCGATATATTGAGAAAAATATTGGCATAATATATTGTTAAACATTTTTTTTCGATTTCTATGAAAATTTTCGAAGAAAACAGCATTTTAGTGAAAAACTCCCACAAAAAGTAGGCGTGGCAAAAAACTTCATATGACAAATTAATAAAGGTGGGCAGTACCTACATATCTTGTGAAGGTTGTACAACTTTATCTCTCTAACTTAAGCCTTAAAACGGTTTTTTTCTAAATTGTGGGCGTGGCAGTGGGCGTATTTTAAAAATTTTAACACTTTACCATTTCGGAACCCTAGGGAGTATATGTTCCAAATTTCAGCTTCCTAGTATAATTTTAAAGGCCTCAAAAGTTGATACGGACGGACGGACAGACGGACGGACATTGCTAAATAGTCTTAGATTTTGGTCCTGATCATAAATATATATACTTTTAGGGGTCTGCGACGAATATTAAGGGGTGTTGCAAACTATGTGTCAAAATTAATATACCCTTTTAGGGGCGTTTTTTGAAAAAAATTATTTTTATACCCTATCCTAAGGGTATATTAATTTTGACACATAGTTTGTAACACCCCTTAATATTCGTCGTAGACCCATAAAAATATATATATTTATGATCAGGACCAAATCCTAAGACTATTTAGCAATGTCCGTCCGTCCGTCCGTCCGTCCGTCCGTCCGTCCGTATCAACTTTTGAGGCCTTTAAATTTATGCTAGGAAGCTGAAATTTAGAGCATATCCTCCTTAGGGTCCCGAAATGGTAAAGTGTTAAAAGTTTTTAAATCCGCCCACCGCCACGCCCACAATTTAGAAAAAACCGTTTTAAGGCTTAAGTTAGAGAGATAGAGTATTGGAACCTTTACAAGATATGTAGGCACTGCCCTCCTTTATAAGTCTGTCATATAAAATTTTTTGCCACGCCTACTTTTTGTGGGCTTTTTTCACTAAAATGCTGTTTTCAGCGAAAATTTTCATAGAAACTCAAAAAAAATGTTTAACAAAATATTTAGCAAATATTTTTTCCAATATATCGCCCATACAAATTTTTTGGCCACGCCCACTTTTTGGGGGCGTTTTTTCAAAAAATATTTTTTTTTTTATAAATTTCATAGAATGAAATGATATCCATCACCTTCTTAATGCGTTTTTCTTTGGAGCATATAGGGATATGGATAGGGTATCGTACTGTTCGCCCCAGGCGGACTGTAGCCTTTCCTTATGTTTTTTCTATAAATTTCATAGAATGAAAAAAAATGCTATCCATCATCTTCCTAATGCTTTTTTCTTTGGGGTACATAGGGATAAGGATAGGGTATCATACTGTTCGCCCCAAGCGGACTGTAGCCTTTCCTTATGTTTATACCCTATCCTAAGGGTATATTTATTTTGACACATAGTTTGTAACACCCCTTAATATTCGTCGTAGACCCATAAAAGTATATATATTTATGATCAGGACCAAATCCTAAGACTATCTAGCAATGTCCGTCCGTCCGTCCGTCCGTCCGTCCGTCCGTACGCAATTTTTAGGCCTTTAAATTCAAGCTAGAAAGCTGAAATTTGGACCACATACTCCCTAGGGCTCCGAAATGGTTAAGTGTAAAATTTTTTGGAATACGCCCACTGCCACGCCCACAATTTAGAAAAAACCGATTTAAAGCTACAGATGGACAGATAGAGGGTTATAACCTTCACAAGATATGTAGGCACTGCTCTCCTTTATAAGTTTGTCATACAAAGTTTTTGGCCACGCCCACTTTTTGGGGGCGTTTTTTCAAAAAATGTTTTTTTTTTTCTAAATTTTATAGAATGAAATAAAATGCTATCCATCATCTTCTTAAGGTTTTTTTTGGGGCATATAGGGATAGGGATAGGGTATCATACTGTTCGCTCCAAGCGGACTGTAGCCTTTCCTTATGTTTTTATTTTAGTTTTTATGTATGTATTTAATAATTTTTCGGTTTGTTATCTTATTGTTTATATTTATTTATTTATTCCTCATATCTTTCTCTTCTTAATGTTAACTTTCTTTAATTGCTTAATTTTTCTTTGTTGTTATGTGTCCTATACATCAATGATCGTATATTGTTATTGTTTGACTTACAATTTTTCGTTGTACTTGATCTCGTTCTTCTCTTTTATGCTATGAACAGAATTTATAACAATGGGGATGCGAATGGCAGAAGTGAAAATATGCGTTCCATGCTAAATATCTTGTGCAAGCAAAGTAAGGGTCTAAACGTATGCCCCTTTAATGCACAGAGTATAGTGAACAAAATTGACGAATTTAGATTTACCTTCGGGAACAGCGGTTTAGATGTTATATGTACATCTGAACGTAAACCACAGTAGTGCTTGTTTTGATGTTTGTGGGTATAATTTATTTAGAGCTGATCGGTGTAATCGCATTGGTGGGGGCGTAGCAATTTATATAAAAAAAAAGCATTGAAAGCCAAACTTGTGAGTTGTTCTCTTTCTGCCGACAAATTCGAATACATTTTCTTGGAAATATTTAACGGCAATAATAAATGCATTTTGTTTCATATTGGTTCCATTTATATTCCTCCAAATGCTTTTGCCAATATATCGCATCCAACCACTATATGCCAAATAAGATACCCTCGTTGATAGATGTTATCCTTCTAAGAGATTCTAACATGCTTAAAAACTACTCTCAGCTGTCTTTTCCCGTTTTTTCCCATCATGATCTTGTTTTTGCAACGATTGATATACCAATTAACACCTCTATTTGTTCACAAACCATACAATATTACGATTTTAAGAGGGTTGATACAGTGAATCTAATAAGTGAATGTGTTTCTCTAGAATGGGACTATATTTTTGTTACCCCAGATGTTAACGATCAAGTCGAGGTACTTAATGGATTAATAAAATATTGGTTTTTTAAATATGTCCCAAAAAAGACTTTCGTTGTTAAGCATGGACCATGTCCTTGGCTTTCTAATGGGATCAAATCTGCCATGAGTACAAGAGATCAACTCTATCGACGGTGGCGAAGATTTTAAATTCCAGAAATGTTTAGCCGTGGCAAAAAACTTCATATGACAAATTAATAAATGTGGGCAGTACCTACATATCTTGTGAAGGTTATACAACTTTATCTCTCTAACTTAAGCCTTAAAACGGTTTTTTCTAAATTGTGGGCGTGGCAGTGGGCGTATTTTAAAAATTTTAACACTTTACCATTTCGGAACCCTAGGGAGTATACGTTCCAAATTTCAGCTTCCTAGCATAATTTTAAAGGCCTCAAAAGTTGATACGGACGGAGGGACGGACATTGCTAAATAGTCTTAGATTTTGGTCCTGATCATAAATATAAATATATACTTTTAGGGATCTGCGACGAATATTAAGGGGTGTTACAAACTATGTGTCAAAATTAATATACCCTTAGGAGGAAGTTGAAATTTAGAGCATATGCTCCTTACGGTCCCGAAATGGTAAAGTGTTAAAAGTTTTTAAATCCGCCCACTGCCACGCCCACAATTTAGAAAAAAACATTTTAAGGCTAAAATTAGAGAGATAGAGTATTGGAACCTTTACAAGATATGTAGGCACTGCCCTCCTTTATAAGTCTGTCATATAAGATTTTTTGCCACGCCTACTTTTTGTTGGCGTATTTCACTAAAATGCTGTTTTCAGCGAAAATTTTCATAGAAACTGAAAAAAATTTTTAACAAGATATTTAGAAAATATTTTTTCCAATATATCGCCCATACAAAGTTTTTGGCCACGCCCACTTTTTGGGGGAGTTTTTTCAAAAAAAAATATTTTTTTATAAATTTCATAGAATGCAAACATAAGGAAAGGCTACAGTCCGCTTGGGGCGAACAGTATGATACCCTATCCTGATCCCTATGTACCCCAAAGAAAAAAAACATTAGGAAGATGATGGATAGCATTTTTTTCATTCTATGAAATTTATAGAAAAAAATTTTTTTTTTTAAAAAACGCCCCCAAAAAGTGGGCGTGGCCAAAAACTTTGTATGGGCGATATATTGAGAAAAATATTGGCATAATATATTGTTAAACATTTTTTTTCGATTTCTATGAAAATTTTCGAAGAAAACAGCATTTTAGTGAAAAACTCCCACAAAAAGTAGGCGTGGCAAAAAACTTCATATGACAAATTAATAAAGGTGGGCAGTACCTACATATCTTGTGAAGGTTGTACAACTTTATCTCTCTAACTTAAGCCTTAAAACGGTTTTTTTCTAAATTGTGGGCGTGGCAGTGGGCGTATTTTAAAAATTTTAACACTTTACCATTTCGGAACCCTAGGGAGTATATGTTCCAAATTTCAGCTTCCTAGTATAATTTTAAAGGCCTCAAAAGTTGATACGGACGGACGGACAGACGGACGGACATTGCTAAATAGTCTTAGATTTTGGTCCTGATCATAAATATATATACTTTTAGGGGTCTGCGACGAATATTAAGGGGTGTTGCAAACTATGTGTCAAAATTAATATACCCTTTTGGGGGCGTTTTTTGAAAAAAATTATTTTTATACCCTATCCTAAGGGTATATTAATTTTGACACATAGTTTGTAACACCCCTTAATATTCGTCGTAGACCCATAAAAGTATATATATTTATGATCAGGACCAAATCCTAAGACTATTTAGCAATGTCCGTCCGTCCGTCCGTCCGTCCGTATCAACTTTTGAGGCCTTTAAATTTATGCTAGGAAGCTGAAATTTAGAGCATATCCTCCTTAGGGTCCCGAAATGGTAAAGTGTTAAAAGTTTTTAAATCCGCCCACCGCCACGCCCACAATTTAGAAAAAACCGTTTTAAGGCTTAAGTTAGAGAGATAGAGTATTGGAACCTTTACAAGATATGTAGGCACTGCCCTCCTTTATAAGTCTGTCATATAAAATTTTTTGCCACGCCTACTTTTTGTGGGCTTTTTTCACTAAAATGCTGTTTTCAGCGAAAATTTTCATAGAAACTCAAAAAAAATGTTTAACAAAATATTTAGCAAATATTTTTTCCAATATATCGCCCATACAAAATTTTTGGCCACGCCCACTTTTTGGGGGCGTTTTTTCAAAAAATATTTTTTTTTTTATAAATTTCATAGAATGAAATGATATCCATCACCTTCTTAATGCGTTTTTCTTTGGAGCATATAGGGATATGGATAGGGTATCGTACTGTTCGCCCCAGGCGGACTGTAGCCTTTCCTTCTGTTTTTTCTATAAATTTCATAGAATGAAAAAAAATGCTATCCATCATCTTCCTAATGCTTTTTTCTTTGGGGTACATAGGGATAAGGATAGGGTATCATACTGTTCGCCCCAAGCGGACTGTAGCCTTTCCTTATGTTTATACCCTATCCTAAGGGTATATTTATTTTGACACATAGTTTGTAACACCCCTTAATATTCGTCGTAGACCCATAAAAGTATATATATTTATGATCAGGACCAAATCCTAAGACTATCTAGCAATGTCCGTCCGTCCGTCCGTCCGTCCGTCCGTCCGTCCGTCCGTCCGTACGCAATTTTTAGGCCTTTAAATTCAAGCTAGAAAGCTGAAATTTGGACCACATACTCCCTAGGGCTCCGAAATGGTTAAGTGTAAAATTTTTTGGAATACGCCCACTGCCACGCCCACAATTTAGAAAAAACCGATTTAAAGCTACAGATGGACAGATAGAGGGTTATAACCTTCACAAGATATGTAGGCACTGCCCTCCTTTATAAGTTTGTCATACAAAGTTTTTGGCCACGCCCACTTTTTGGGGGCGTTTTTTCAAAAAATGTTTTTTTTTTTCTAAATTTTATAGAATGAAATAAAATGCTATCCATCATCTTCTTAAGGTTTTTTTTGGGGCATATAGGGATAGGGATAGGGTATCATACTGTTCGCTCCAAGCGGACTGTAGCCTTTCCTTATGTTTTTATTTTAGTTTTTATGTATGTATTTAATAATTTTTCGGTTTGTTATCTTATTGTTTATATTTATTTATTTATTCCTCATATCTTTCTCTTCTTAATGTTAACTTTCTTTAATTGCTTAATTTTTCTTTGTTGTTATGTGTCCTATACATCAATGATCGTATATTGTTATTGTTTGACTTACAATTTTTCGTTGTACTTGATCTCGTTCTTCTCTTTTATGCTATGAACAGAATTTATAACAATGGGGATGCGAATGGCAGAAGTGAAAATATGCGTTCCATGCTAAATATCTTGTGCAAGCAAAGTAAGGGTCTAAACGTATGCCCCTTTAATGCACAGAGTATAGTGAACAAAATTGACGAATTTAGATTTACCTTCGGGAACAGCGGTTTAGATGTTATATGTACATCTGAACGTAAACCACAGTAGTGCTTGTTTTGATGTTCGTGGGTATAATTTATTTAGAGCTGATCGGTGTAATCGCATTGGTGGGGGCGTAGCAATTTATATAAAAAAAAGCATTGAAAGCCAAACTTGTGAGTTGTTCTCTTTCTGCCGACAAATTCGAATACATTTTCTTGGAAATATTTAACGGCAATAATAAATGCATTTTGTTTCATATTGGTTCCATTTATATTCCTCCAAATGCTTTTGCCAATATATCGCATCCAACCACTATATGCCAAATAAGATACCCTCGTTGATAGATGTTATCCTTCTAAGAGATTCTAACATGCTTAAAAACTACTCTCAGCTGTCTTTTCCCGTTTTTTCCCATCATGATCTTGTTTTTGCAACGATTGATATACCAATTAACACCTCTATTTGTTCACAAACCATACAATATTACGATTTTAAGAGGGTTGATACAGTGAATCTAATAAGTGAATGTGTTTCTCTAGAATGGGACTATATTTTTGTTAACCCAGATGTTAACGATCAAGTCGAGGTACTTAATGGATTAATAAAATATTTGTTTTTTAAATATGTCCCAAAAAAGACTTTCGTTGTTAAGCATGGACCATGTCCTTGGCTTTCTAATGGGATCAAATCTGCCATGAGTACAAGAGATCAACTCTATCGACGGTGGCGAAGATTTTAAATTCCAGAAATGTTTAGGCGTGGCAAAAAACTTCATATGACAAATTAATAAAGGTGGGCAGTACCTACATATCTTGTGAAGGTTATACAACTTTATCTCTCCAACTTAAGCCTTAAAACGGTTTTTTCTAAATTGTGGGCGTGGCAGTGGGCGTATTTTAAAAATTTTAACACTTTACCATTTCGGAACCCTAGGGAGTATACGTTCCAAATTTCAGCTTCCTAGCATAATTTTAAAGGCCTCAAAAGTTGATACGGACGGAGGGACGGACATTGCTAAATAGTCTTAGATTTTGGTCCTGATCATAAATATAAATATATAAAGGGTGATTTTTTAGCTGGTTTGGTTTTGGCAACACTGGTTTTGACAGCTGACGTGTGTTTAGTACCTTGTGTCACTGTCAAACAGCTTTAGTTTGGTTTGCAATTTAACCATGGATCGTCTTACAAACGAACAACGATTGCAAATTATTTAAATTTATTATCAAAATTCGTGCTCTTTGAAAAATGTGAAAATCCGTTGTTTTATCGAAAAATTTGTGTTCAGCGATGAGGCTCATTTTTGGTTGAATGGGTACGAAATAAGCAAAATTGCCGCATTTGGAGTGAAGATCAGCCAGAAGCATTGCAACAGCTACCAATGCATCCCGAAAAAGCCACTGTTTGGTGCGGTTTATGGGCCGGCGGCATTATTGGGCCATATTTCTTCAAAGATGATGCGAATCGCAGCGTTACTGTCAATGGTGAACGCTACCGAGCGATGACAACAAACTTTTTTTTGCCCGAAATGGAAGTTCTTGACTTGCATGATATGTGGTTTCAACAAGACGGTGCCACATGCCACACAGCACGCGAAACAATGGCGCAATTGCGAGGCGAGTTTGGTGAACAGTTAATTTCACGTTTCGGGCCGGTCAATTGGCCGCCTAGATCGTGCGATTTGACACCATTCGATTATTTTTTGTGGGGGTATGCCAAGGCTAATGTGTATAGGGACAAGCCCGCTTCGATTGACGCACTGGAAGCCAACATCCATGCATTCATTCGTGAGATACCGTCCGATATGTGTGAAAGAGTATGCCAAAATTGGACTCAGCGGATGGGCTACCTGAGACGCAGCCGCGGTCAACATTTGCATGAAATTATCTTTAAACATTAAATTGCAAGGTTCAAACTATCGATTCAAATAAATATTTCATTCATTTTTTCGAATTTTTTGTGTTTTTTTTTTTAAAAAAGTTCTAAGCCTCTTAAAAAATCACCCTTTACTTTTAGGGATCTGCGACGAATATTAAGGGGTGTTACAAACTATGTGTCAAAATTAATATACCCTTAGGAGGAAGTTGAAATTTAGAGCATATGCTCCTTACGGTCCCGAAATGGTAAAGTGTTAAAAGTTTTTAAATCCGCCCACTGCCACGCCCACAATTTAGAAAAAAACATTTTAAGGCTAAAGTTAGAGAGATAGAGTATTGGAACCTTTACAAGATATGTAGGCACTGCCCTCCTTTATAAGTCTGTCATATAAGATTTTTTGCCACGCCTACTTTTTGTTGGCGTATTTCACTAAAATGCTGTTTTCAGCGAAAATTTTCATAGAAACTGAAAAAAATTTTTAACAAGATATTTAGAAAATATTTTTTCCAATATATCGCCCATACAAAGTTTTTGGCCACGCCCACTTTTTGGGGGAGTTTTTTCAAAAAAAAATATTTTTTTTATAAATTTCATAGAATGCAAACATAAGGAAAGGCTACAGTCCGCTTGGGGCGAACAGTATGATACCCTATCCTGATCCCTATGTACCCCAAAGAAAAAAAACATTAGGAAGATGATGGATAGCATTTTTTTCATTCTATGAAATTTATAGAAAAAAAAATATTTTTTTTAAAAAACGCCCCCAAAAAGTGGGCGTGGCCAAAAACTTTGTATGGGCGATATATTGAGAAAAATATTGGCATAATATATTGTTAAACATTTTTTTTCGATTTCTATGAAAATTTTCGAAGAAAACAGCATTTTAGTGAAAAACTCCCACAAAAAGTAGGCGTGGCAAAAAACTTCATATGACAAATTAATAAAGGTGGGCAGTACCTACATATCTTGTGAAGGTTGTACAACTTTATCTCTCTAACTTAAGCCTTAAAACGGTTTTTTCTAAATTGTGGGCGTGGCAGTGGGCGTATTTTAAAAATTTTAACACTTTACCATTTCGGAACCCTAGGGAGTATATGTTCCAAATTTCAGCTTCCTGGTATAATTTTAAAGGCCTCAAAAGTTAATACGGACGGACGGACGGACGGACGGACATTGCTAAATAGTCTTAGATTTTGGTCCTGATCATTAATATATATACTTTTAGGGGTCTGCGACGAATATTAAGGGGTGTTACAAACTATGTGTCAAAATTAATATACCCTTAGGATAGGGTATAATGATATCAATCACCTTCTTAATGCTTTTTTCTTTGGGGCATATAGGGATATGGATAGGGTATCGTACCGTTCGCCCCAAGCCGTATGTATATACCCTATCCTAAGGGTATATTAATTTTGACACATAGTTTGTAACACCCCTTAATATTCGTCGAAGACCCCTAAAAGTATATATATTTATGATCAGGATCAAAATCTAAGACTATTTAGCAATGTCCGTCCGTCCGATTATATACTCCCTAGGGTTCCGAAATGGTAAAGTGTTAAAATTTTTAAAATACGCCCACTGCCACGCCCACAATTTAGAAAAAACCGTTTTAAGGCTTAAGTTAGAGAGATAAAGTTGTACAACCTTCACAAGATATGTAGATACTGCCCACCTTTATTAATTTTTCATATAAAGTTTTTTGCCACGCCTACTTTTTGTGGGCGTTTTTCACTAAAATGCTGTTTTCTTCGAAAATTTTCATAGAAATCGAAAAAAAATGTTTAACAATATATTATGCCAATATTTTTCTCAATATATCGCCCATACAAAGTTTTTGGCCACGCCCACTTTTTGGGGGCGTTTTTTGAAAAAAATTATTTTTTTTCTATAAATTTCATAGAATGAAAAAAAATGCTATCCATCATCTTCCTAATGCTTTTTTCTTTGGGGTACATAGGGATAAGGATAGGGTATCATACTGTTCGCCCCAAGCGGACTGTAGCCTTTCCTTATGTTTTTATTTTAGTTTTTATGTATATATTTAATAATTTTTCGGTTTGTTATCTTATTGTTTATATTTATTTATTTATTCCTCATATCTTTCTCTTCTTAATGTTAACTTTCTTTAATTGCTTAATTTTTCTTTGTTGTTATGTGTCCTATACATCAATGATCGTATATTGTTATTGTTTGACTTACAATTTTTCGTTGTACTTGATCTCGTTCTTCTCTTTTTTTTTTAATATGCTATGAACAGAATTTATAACAATGGGGATGCGAATGGCAGAAGTGAAAATATGCGTTCCATGCTAAATATCTTGTGCAAGCAAAGTAAGGGTCTAAACGTATGCCCCTTTAATGCACAGAGTATAGTGAACAAAATTGACGAATTTAGATTTACCTTCGGGAACAGCGGTTTAGATGTTATATGTACATCTGAACGTAAACCACAGTAGTACTTGTTTTGATGTTTGTGGGTATAATTTATTTAGAGCTGATCGGTGTAATCGCATTGGTGGGGGCGTAGCAATTTATATAAAAAAAAAGCATTGAAAGCCAAACTTGTGAGTTGTTCTCTTTCTTGGAAATATTTAACGGCAATAATAAATGCATTTTGTTTCATATTGGTTCCATTTATATTCCTCCAAATGCTTTTGCCAATATATCGCATCCAACCACTATATGCCAAATAAGATACCCTCGTTGATAGATGTTATCCTTCTAAGAGATTCTAACATGCTTAAAAACTACTCTCAGCTGTCTTTTCCCGTTTTTTCCCATCATGATCTTGTTTTTGCAACGATTGATATACCAATTAACACCTCTATTTGTTCACAAACCATACAATATTACGATTTTAAGAGGGTTGATACAGTGAATCTAATAAGTGAATGTGTTTCTCTAGAATGGGACTATATTTTTGTTACCCCAGATGTTAACGATCAAGTCGAGGTACTTAATGGATTAATAAAATATTTGTTTTTTAAATATGTCCCAAAAAAGACTTTCGTTGTTAAGCATGGACAATGTCCTTGGCTTTCTAATGGGATCAAATCTGCCATGAGTACAAGAGATCAACTCTATCGACGGTGGCGAAGATTTCAAATTCCAGAAATGTTTACTGAATTTAAAAGATTGAGAAACTAACTGAATTAATTAGTTAATGATTTAAAGAGCTAAGTCATTGCATTTTACAAACAAATTTAATACCAGCCGCTCTTCAACTTTTCTGTGGAGGGAAATTAAAAAGATCGGATTGTGCAATAAAAATAACTTGCATTCCAATGATGATATAGATATTGAAAAATTTAACAGAACGTTTGTTAGGGAGCCGTTGGTGTCTGAAGTGTCTTAGCCTTTATCTGACACTGTAATATTTAATACCGCTAACAATGCATTTCTTTTTGATAGAGCAGACTCCTTTTCTGTTGCGAAAACTATTTTGTCTATAAAATCTGATAGTATGGGTATGGACAATATTCACCCGAACTTTTTAAAAATGATTTTACCGTATATACTAAAATATTTTACATATATTTTCAATACCATCCTAATGTCCTCGAACTATCCGAATCAGTGGAAACAATCAAAAATTATACCTATTTCAAAAAATAGAAAAGGCACGGAATATCGACCCATCGCCATACTACCTTTTCTTTCTAAGGCTTTCAAGTTAATTATAAGCGCTCAAATTAAGCAATACATTGTCTTTTTCATATTTATGCTGACGATGTACACATTTATTTTCACTTTCCTGTTGGATTGATGGACGATGCTGTTGAAAAAATGAACGAGGATCTATCTTCAATAGTTAAATGGTCGTCAGAAAACCAGCTTCTTTTAAATCCTTCTAAGACTAAATCAATTACAATCTATAAACATTTATTAATGTCCCGTCTGCCTCCTATTTATACCCTATCCTAAGGGTATATTAATTTTGACACATAGTTTGTAACACCCCTTAATATTCGTCGTAGACCCATAAAAGTATATATATTTATGATCAGGACCAAATCCTAAGACTATCTAGCAATGTCCGTCCGTCCGTCCGTCCGTCCGTCCGTCCGTACGCAATTTTTAGGCCTTTAAATTCAAGCTAGAAAGCTGAAATTTGGACCACATACTCCCTAGGGCTCCGAAATGGTTAAGTGTAAAATTTTTTGGAATACGCCCACTGCCACGCCCACAATTTAGAAAAAACCGATTTAAAGCTACAGATGGACAGATAGAGGGTTATAACCTTCACAAGATATGTAGGCACTGCCCTCCTTTATAAGTTTGTCATATAAAGTTTTTTGCCACGCCTACTTTTTGTGGGCGTTTTTCACCAAAATGCTGTTTTCTTCGATAATTTTCATAGAAACCGAAAAAAAGTGTTTAACAAGATATTTAGCCAATATTTTTTCCAATATATCGCCCATACAAAGTTTTTGGCCACGCCCACTTTTTGGGGGCGTTTTTTCAAAAAATGTTTTTTTTTTTTTCTAAATTTTATAGAATGAAATAAAATGCTATCCATCATCTTCTTAAGGTTTTTTTTGGGGCATATAGGGATAGGGATAGGGTATCATACTGTTCGCTCCAAGCGGACTGTAGCCTTTCCTTATGTTTTATTATGTGGAGTTGAAGTTGAAATGGTTTCTAAAATAAAAAATCTTGGTATTGTTATTAATAGTAACCTCACTTGGAGCGATCACATTAATTCGGTGGTTTCTAAAATCTATGGAGCTTTGCGGGGTCTTTCAGGATGCGAAGACACTTTACCAATTGCCGTTGAACTGAAATTGGCAAAGGCTCTGATCGTACCCTTAATATTGCATGGCTGTGAGTTATTTGCCTGCACTGATGCTATCTCAAGGCGTAAGCTAAACGTTGCATTCAATTCTTTGGCTAGATTGGCATTTAACTTGCATAGATATGATCATGTTTCGAGCTATTCTCGCCAAATACTAGGATGCAGTCAGGACCAATTCCAAAATTTTAAGTGATAAACAACCTGTTTATCTTTATAGTAAAATAGTTTTTTCACACTCGCTTCGTTCTTACGGTATCAGACCCTTCATATACACTTGTACGGTATCACGTAGGCAATTTTTCATTTTTTTCATTCCAAAAGTTGATATTGCCTGGTGCATGTTTTTTTTATTTGCTCTTGCCCATAAATGCAACAAAATTCCTTTTTTTTTTGGATTTCTATTGCTTAAATTTTTTCACTGTTCCGAACATATGTTCCGAAGAATACCTCGAAGCAAAAATCCTCCGAATCATAGGAAATCGGAGAATTATCATAATTTATATTAACGTACGCAAGCGAACACAGTCGAATGATTCTAAGGAAGTTTCAAGGATATGTACGTACTTTTTATTGATACTTTAATGTACCTGAAAAATGTTTTCAAACGCCTCTCAGCAAAAAAAGTTCATTCGTGTAGAATGCAGTCCTAAAAAATTGTAAATAAGAACTGCATTTGTAATAAATGGTATTTTCCCAAAAAATGGTTACAACCATGGTACAATTATTTTTTACCGCAATATCATTGAAATCTTAATATATCTTCAAAACTTAATTAAAATTAAGTACTCCAAAAAACGATCTTCAATACCCCTAAAACCCTGTCAATATTATTGATTTGTGGTTTTCAAAAAAATTCCCTGCTGTCCGGAATAAAAAGTTGCATCGTTTACCTTGATTCAGAATATGTTTTAATGCTGTGCAATTTTAGTTCACAGCTTGTTCTTGTTCAATTCAAGTTATCGTCCTAGTTGTGCAATTCCAATTACCCCTTCAAGTTGCAACTAGTTTTTGCAATTTAATATATTTTTCTATGCAATTTTTGAAATTATATATGTAAGAGAGTGCGAAATCAATTTTTTTTTTATTTTTCGCGCAAGGAAGAAAGGGCAATGAAAATTGTAAAGTTCTAGAAACCAAAATTCAAAAATTTTCAAAAATACGTAACGGGTGATCCAAGTAGACATACTTTTTTCAATAGCCTTTTTTGACAGATCACGTGTGAGTCGTGTCATGCTGTCATGTTATTTTTGTTTAGTATTGTTTGGCATTTCATAATGGAAAGACTTACGCGTGAACAACGTTTACAAATTGTTCAACTTTATTATGAAAATTCACGTTCTGTGAGGAATGAGAAAATATAGCGGCCGTAGCTGAGAGTGTATACGAAGACCGTAGAGAGTCGATTCGGCGCCGTTCGCAGCAACTCGGACTGACGTATGGAACGACTTGGCGCATTTTACGTCAAGATCGATATGATAATCGACTATTTGATGCCTGAAATTGAAGCTCGTGATCTCGGCGACATTTGGTTTCAGCAAGACGGCGCCACTTCCCACACATCGCATCAATCAATGGACTTATTGAGAGAACATTTCGGTAAGCACATAATTTCACGTTTTGGGCCGGTCGATTGGCCACCAAGATCGTGTGATATCACACCGTTAGACTTTTTCCTGTGGGGATATGTAAAGTCAAAAGCTTATGCCGACAAACCCGCTTCGATTCAGGCCTTGGAGGAAAACATCACGCGTGTCATTCGCCAGTTACCAGTCGAAATGCTCGAACGAGTGATCGAAAGTTGGACTCAACGGATGGACCATCTGCGACGTAGCAACGGCCAACATTTGATAGACATAATCTTCAAGAAATAAATGCCAAAGAATGTTCTTTCAAATGATAATAAACATTCTCCATTAAATTTGAATTTTCTGTGTTTTTTTCTTTAAAAAAGTAGGGAACCTCGAAATGGATCACCCTTTATATGCACAAAAAATACAAGACATATTATGTTGTTTGATTTCTCATAAAATTCTTTGGCGTAACATGTAACCATCCCGAATTTGCCAAAACCAAAAGGAAAATCAGTTTTTTCGATCCTTCCCTGAAATGAAAACAACCCCTATCAGAACGTTAACAATGCAAGCCTTTGTTTCTTACTGTTCGCTCACATTGTGTGTACATACTCCCTTGTGTAAAACCACACCTAGAATCTAGAAGTTGATCAGGCTGCGAATGCACAAACCTTTGCCATATATAATTTATAATATTATAATATAGAAAGAAGTTTGTTGTAAAATAAAGAAACGGAGTTTCGGGGTCGAGTAGAGTCTGTAACATCAAATACGATTTAAAGCAGAGGTGCGGTAAGTTCTCCGATCCTATTTAATATTTACACGAGTGATCTGGTACGTTCACTCAGAAACGCTATAGCGTTTTTTGATGATTTGGTCGCATACAGGGGCCGAATTACCGCATCAGTTAAAGAGTGAGAAACTTCTATACGTTACTGAACTATCGAATAAGCACATTGGGATTATGTCATACGAAGCATCACGTATCGAGCGCAGTTTGTGATTGTACTAGGAAAATTCTAGTACTGGTACAAAATTTAATGTACTAGAATTTTCCTAGTACAATCACAAACTGCGCTCGATACGTGATGCTTCGTATGACATAATCTCAATGTGCTTATTCGATAGTTCAGTAACGTATAGAAGTTTCTCACTCGTTAACTGATGCGGTAATTCGGCCCCTGGATTCACCAGTATCTACATTTTAATACATTTTTTCGTCAACTAACTCATAGCACTCAACTTGCTTCGAGGGTTAAGTTGGTTATGGTTGTCCATTTTGGTTGAATATAGTGCCCTCATATATGGAAAGGATTCGGTTTTGCGAGCTCCCGAGCTCCGTACTTTTAGTAGCGTGATAGGGGGCTTGCGGAGGGAGTATTAGAAGCAGTATGCATGCTTATACCAGACGTTGCGTTACTTTAAGGGGTCTACAACGAATATTAAGGGCTTTTACAAGATATGTATGTGCCAAAATAATTACACCCTTTTCACACCGCATCGAAATCTGAGGTTCCGAGATTTCCAAACCTCGATATTGTATGAGGTTTCGATGAAACCTCCTCAGAATCTGGTTTCAATGGTAACGCACCTTTTAACACATTCCACAAGTTACACAAAGCAGCTGGCAAGCGATTGACAGATTTTCAACTGAGTTACAAGTCAACTGCAAGTCACCTAAGAGTCAGCTTACCGATTTCTTGAACGGCGAACACGCGAATTATATGAAGATGTGGATTTGCAGTACACTTGCAACTTGAACGCAATAATTGTTTATTCGCTTTTATTTTTCGATGGCTGACTGAAACGTATAACAAACCCCAGGTAGTGTTCGGTGTGAATGCTTTGACGAGATTTCGAAATTTTTTTGTGGAAACCTCAAATTTAAGTGCGGTGTGAACAGGGTATAAGGAAGTTTACTTGGCCACATTTAGTGTCGCGCACACTACGAGCACTGTACGGCCAACTTACCACGCTGCAAGAGTAAAATAAAAATTACATCACACAACTCTACCGCACCGCACTAATAGCAGCAACGGAATCTACCACGCTACACAAAGCGAACCACACTCCCATACCACACCCAACTTCACCACATACACACTCGAATGCGACCGCCTACACCACATACTTTCTGCCAAATACACCATGCAAAATGGACAGCAGCAGGTGACGACTTCAATCGAGTGGTGGCCACCGGACCAGACATGTGGTAGCTGGACCTAGCCGCGTGTGTGGAGCAGAAGCGCTCTGGTGGTAACTACGGGCTTAATTAAAATAATTAATAATAAGAGCGGGCATTGGGGACACAGGGTCTGCAGGCATATGCTACCCAGGTACTCGCCCCTCCTTGATCTAGGTAATGTAGAAGTTGGTAGAGTAGAAGGTGGAAGAAGTTGGTAGTTGGTTTCGAAGTAATTTGCAGGAACAACTAGCGTAGCATCGGCACAACAACATCAGAGAATGGAGTACAACAGCGAAGACAACACAGCGACAGGGGCCGTTATAACATAACAACAAGCACCGGCAAAGACAACACAGCATCACCGTCACATCTAATGCAAAACAGCATTAACAAGATCAACGAATAGCCACCTCAGGCCATGCCTATATATGGCGGGACTCCTGGATATTTTAGGAGTCGATCACCAGCGCGGAGCCACGCAATTCAAGCATCGCAGTTTGTTTTAAATAAATTATCTGAATAAAGTCTGCTCTTTTATTTTGAATTTTCTGTCGCTCGTTTGTTTGCTTCTTTTGCAGAACCTTGGCATTCCCGCTTTGCGTACCCCGACTGAGAAACTACGTTATAGCACGACCGACTCAGTATTGTTATGTTCAAAGGAGGGATCCTATGAACCCCACAAAAACAGCATCATTTGATTCAATGATGAATTGATTCAAAATAAGGAGGCCTGTAGATATTTTTTGAGGTCGAACCGGCGAACCAGTAGGAATGCAGTGAAGTGGGAGGGTTGTGATCCCTATAATCCTGATCATAACTTCGTTGTTAAATGGAGAGAAGAACAAATGCCTGTAATGACCAAATTACCTATTATGACATTTTTGTCACGTAGTCTAAATTACAACCTAAAACTGCAAACAAACGTTTTCGTCATTTGACAGATAGTCTATCATCTCATATTCACAATTGGCAATCTAATCTTCTCTTAGGTAAAATACTCGTAAATATAGCTTCTTTTTATTTTTCCCAGGGAACTTAAAGCTGTAGGTAACAAAATATATGGATGAAGGAATATCCTGTTTTTAGCTGCATTATCATTTATATTCATATTCTTTCTTATGGCATTACATTCAGCCAGTTTGTTTTTATTTTGTCCTGGATTTCAATGCCACAGATTTATTGATGCTGTTGTCACTATCAACACCTATATTTTGTTACGTAGAAATTGATAGTTACGTTTTATATTCGCTGGACTTTTTTCACTTAACACTTTATCATAGTTTTCGGTGCACCTTAATTATTGTTAGGCATATTAACATTTAATTAATTTTATTTTCTACTTCCATAGGCTACTTTTCGCAATTACCTACCGAATGAAATAAAAACGAATCCCTTAACTTTTAAATACTTCTAGAACTATAGATGGTTGGTACATCTTCAATTCTCCTTTGAATTTTCAAAATAAGCCTTAATTCGTAATTCTTAACACCTTACCTTAAAATTTGCTTGCGCAGACACAAGATCTATCGATCTTTATAAGTCGGCTGTAAGCAGCCTAGGAGAGGTTTGGCCAGGTGCTAAGCTCGAGTTCGTAGCAAAGGAGAACATCCCTAGCAGACCTAGGACTCGCACCTGGGTCCCCATCGAACCACCATCCGCGGATGAAGTCCTGGAAGTCATCCAGCTCTGCAATCCCTCATTACCCACCCATGACTGGAAGGTCGCTAAGGCGGAAGAGCAAAGGGGTGCCTATAGACCTGCTGTTATAGTAATCAATCAGGAATCCCTTGCTCCTTTGGCGCAGACCAACGGCATGATAAGTTTTGGTTGGGAGAAAATCACTCGGCGCGTCTATAAAAAGGATGAGTTAGAGACTGGCAAACTGCCTCTTCACCCCTTAGACTCCGATTCCGCAGCCCCTGACCCGGGTACATCGGTATCCTTTCCTTCCATGGAAGACGATGTCTCCGCAGACCTAGCGGCTCCAACCAGGTCCACTGCCTCTACTGACACTTTGTCGGACATGGAGACGGAGGACTGCCTAAACAAGGTTCTTCTTAGTGAGGATGCACTTCTTGGTTCATCTTCGGAATCGGAGGGCCTAGATAAGACCGTGGTGGAAGTTGTTCTGCCTAATTGTAGCAATTGATGCTGCAGTTAGTACAGATAAACCTCCAACACTCCAAAAAGACTTCGGCCTCCTTGCCTCCGGCCTCCTTCGTCTTTCTCAAGATAGAAAAGATATCGTCCTGATCCAAGAACCATGGATTGTCAACAACCTGGTTTGCGGACTCAAGACTCCGGGATACTACGCACTGTATGTATCAGACAAAGGTAACCTTAGATCTTGCATACTAGTGAAAAGTAGTCTTAATGTATTTTTACTCCCTAATTTCAGCGGGCGAGACATAACCGCAGCGAGACTAGAGACGGCCAAAGGTACGTACTGGCTGACTTCGGCCTATCTCGCCCATGATATCGTGGGAGATCTCCCTGGGAACACCCTGGAGGATCTGGTAAAAGAAGCTTTTTAATTATATTTTACACACAAATCTCATTGTTTGCAACAGAGGTAGTGAACCTACTTTCATAACCAGAAGTCGACAAGAGGTCTTAGACATAACTCTCGTCTCTGATTTCATCATTGAATTGATTGGTAATTGGAAAGTCTCGTCTGTTCACTGAAACTGTTCAATAAAGCTATAGCCACACGAACAGATTCCGACTGGGATGCCTACAAAGTATCCCTCAAATCCTATAAAAAAGAATTGAGGAAAGTCAAAAGAATATCGTGGCGACTCTTCTGCACCAAAATAGACGATACCTCCGAAGCTTTTAGGCTTGAAGCTTTAAGCTTTTAGGCTTCTCTACAAATCCAACGATGCCCAGCTGTCATAAAAAATCGGATGGCTCTTGGACCATCTTGGTTATCGTGGAGGTGTTTTGATCTTTGACAATTCTTTTAATGTGTGGAGAATACGTTAAAAGGGAGTTACAAAATTGTAATCTGTTTTCTTTAAGGAAAAAGATTATTTGCGTTTGTTTTGTTTATAAGAAATGGCTATAAATTCATCCAAAGGCTTAAGTGCCGAAAAAAAGAAATAACTGCGAATCAAGTAGGTAATATTTTTTCTGTGGGTAAACGAACAGTTTACAGACTTCTTAACAAAAATGCCCACAAATCGCCACCAAAGAAGAAAAACTCAACTGATTCAAAAGAAAAGTAGATGATTTCAGGCCAATTATGCATAATTTTTTTCCAAATAACGTACTTACGACGCTGGATAAAATTCTGCATAAGGTAGGACGCAATGTAAACATCACTGAAATTAGCATACGGTTTTAAAAATTAAACTGGGTTTTAAATTAGCCCATCTTCAGCGAAAGAGTGTTCTTTTGGAATGAGCTGACATCTTAACAAAAAGACAAATTTGTTTTTATTTTTTATAAATAAAACAATTAAAATGAAAATTTCAATCTAAATAAAAAGCATGGTAACCCAACATAATATCCTTTCGAGTTTGCTGTTTTAAAATCCTTAGTCCGGAAAGCCTGTAAGAGCTTTTGTTAGAATAGCACCTTACGGAAAACAAAAGAGTGCGAAAGAGAGGCAAACATCCCTATCTTCCCTGTACTGCCAATTTATGTATACAGAGTATAGATACCCACTTCCCAGGTAGCTCCCATGTTATAAGTAGTGCGAACCCAAACAGGGTAAGGACTCACATAACCAACATTCACGATCTAATTACCAGGGATAGGCTACATTGAGCGCTACACAGCTTCAAACCATATAAATCGCCGGGACCAGACGGCATTATACCAGCCGAATCACAAAAAACATCAGATATTATGCTACCGGTGTTGGAGATAATTCTGAAAAGTTGTATTGAACTGGTTCACATTCCACTGTTATGGAGAGAAGTGAAAGTGGTTTTCATACTCAAAGCTGGCAAATATTCCCATGTCACTCCGAAAAATCTCAGACCCATCAGTCTATCATCATTTGTCCTAAAAACTCTAGAAAGATTGATAGATATCCATATTCGTGCCAACATTGACAAAAGGCTGCTGTCTACCTCCCAAAATGCTTATTGCAAAGGCAGATCTGTAGAAACAGCCCTACACACGTTAGTACGTTCAATTGAATATTCCCTTCACCACAAGGAGTATACAATGGTAACCTTCCTCGATATAAAAGGCGCTTTTAACAACGTCAACACATCCGCGATCTCAACTGCACTGTCGGATCTGAAAGTGGATGACACACTTAGCGAGTTCATTAATGAACTACAAACCTGTAGAGTTATTAACTCAAAGCTGGGTGTGACCTCCGCCTGAAGATTGTCAGCAGGGGAACCCCGCAAGAAGGAGTCCTATCCCCACTTCTTTGGAATCTTGTGGTGAACAAACTGCTTGTTATCCTGGAAGGAGAGGGCTTCAAATTGATTGCCTTTGCAGATGACGTTGCTATTGCCGTGTCGGGGCACCGTAACACCTTAAAAGAACTCCTACAAAATGCTCTTTACAAGCTAATAAGATGGGTTGACAATTGTGGTCTAGGCGTCAACCCCCACAAAACCGAACTTGTCCTCTTTACAAGGAAATACAAAATCCCACGAGTCGACCCCCCTTCAACCAGGGATACCAGCTTAGTCTTCTCTGGCGAGGCCAAATACCTAGGTCTCATCCTGGATAGGAAGCTTAGCTGGAAATCTAATATACAAGAAAGAGTCCAGAAAGCTACGGTGGCACTCTTTTCTTGCAAAAAAGCTATTGGTAACAAGTGGGGACTACAACCTTGAATTACTCACTGGCTATATATCTGGGTTGTAAGACCGATACTAACATGTGGAACGATTGTCTGGTAGGTAGTCCAGAGGTCAGCATGTTTATGCATAAGTGGAGCACTTCGCACCACTCCCTCAGCTGCACTGGACATTCTGTTCCATTAAATACCCCTTGCCATTTTTAGCAGACAGACGGGTGCTACCACGGCCACTCGCCTCAAAGCAACTTTTCAATAGACCGATAGTGAAATCGGCCACTCTGCAATTCTGAACATACTCAGAATCCCTTCTAGGAATATAGACTACACCACACCCCAACTGCTGTTCGACAAAAACTTCCAGCTATCCATCCCCCCTAGATCCTTTTGGAAGGATGCCTTGCCGGAGGAAGAATCAATCCATTTTTCACGGACGGTTCAAAAACATATGATAGGGTGGGTGGAGGTGTCTTCTCAGACAGACTAAATCTTAGTCTCTCCTTCCGTCTTCCTAATCATTGTAGTGTTTTCCAGGCGGAAGTTATGGCGATAAAGGAAGTCCTGGCAAAAAAAGAACATGGTATCCGTAAAGGATATTCGAATCTTTTCGGACAGTCAGGCCGCCATCAAGTGTCTGGACTCCATCTCTATTAACTCTTTAGTAGCCCTAGATTGCCGATCATCTCTAAAGGAGATGGCTGAGCAGTTCAACATTCACCTTTGCTGGGTGCCGGGGCATAAAGACATTCCGGGTAACTGCAAGGCTGACGAACTTGCCAAACTTGGAACTACCCTCTCAATCTTGCCTGAAAAGGGCTCCTTAGGCATACCAGTTTCCACATGCAAAATCTTGTTTAAACTGGATGCAATAGAAAAAACTAACCACAGAAGGACAAATGGTACTACTTGTCTGAGCAGATTTGGTCTAGGCTGGATCTGAGACGCTCAAGGAGCTTGATTACCCTTAATCGATCGCACATTAGTGCTACAATTGGTGTCATAACTGGACACTGTCTGTTAGGCAGGCATGTAACAAGGCTACAAGGCAACAAGGCGCCTATTCCAACGACTTCTGTAGGAGCTGTATGGATGAGGAGGACACTACTCTACACCTTCTTTGCGCATGCCCTGCTCTCTCCCGAAAGCGAAATCTCCATATGGGGGTCTTCTTCTATAATGATCTTAATGATCTAAACTCAACCGACCCAAAATGTCTCTCACGCTTTATAAGCACCTCAAAATGGTTCAACGTGTTGGCAGGAACTTCAGATCCACGTGGTATCACAATGGACCTTATATAGGTCTAAGTGAGTTGAACATTTTCCGTTTTTGCCAAAACTCACCCACGTGCGCGTGCGGTACAAAAAATATAAATCGACTCACGAGTAAAAATTGAGACGTGAGCTGTTTGCGTGCGTTTCCCTGGCAAGAAGTTAAAACAAGGCGACTGCATTGGAAAATGGAATGGAATGGAAAGACTGAACTTCCGTATTAAAGACCACGCCATCGCGGATGACAGAGGGCTTCCGCTGGTTAACTGAAAGCAACGTTCACGGGATCGCAGATCCCTCCATGTTAAAGTAGACACCTATGTATAACTGCAAATCGAAACACAATTAAAGAGTAAATATAGGTCGTAGATATCACTGCTGCCAAGTATTATCTTATAAACGCTAACCAAAAAAAACACGGTTAATAGAAATAACTGCATAATTTTAATTTATAAGGGTCATCGTTTGCGCATCTGGTGATCTTTCTAGATTAAATTATACGAATTGTTTAATAATGGTATATGTTATTTATAAAATGTATGCGGTAGCAAAATTAGTACTCTGCCTGCAAGGACTTATGTTAAAAATAAAAGCAAGAATTGCAACATTTAAAACACTAATTTATTCAGATTTCTGGGGGTTGTTTTCATTTTTTTAATAAATATTCTTAATTATCGTAGCCCTAAATAGTAACCTTAAGATGTTTAAAACTGAAAATGAAGTAATTCCCTGTCAGAGAGTAAACAATAATTATTTTTCATTAAAATAATAATTACTTAAGTTCCCTTTTTTCATCTTTCAAAACGCATACCACAAAAAATGCAAAATTAGGTTAAGGGTTATTTATAAAGAGCTGCATACTTGAAATATATGATGTGAAATAAAAAAAATTAAATTAAATGGTTCAGTTTAAAAAAAACACGGTTAATACAAAGGTTACAAAGGTTAAGGACTAATATTAAAAAATAAAAACAAGAGTTGCAACATTTAAAACACTAATTTATTCCGATTTCTGGGGGTTGTTTTCATTTTTTTAATAAATATTCTTAATTATCGTAGCCCTAAATAGTAACCCTAAAATGTTTAAAACTGAAAATGAAGTAATTCCCTTTCAGAGAGTAAACAATAATTATTTTTCATCAAAATAATAAAAACATTCCTTTTTTCATCTTTCAAAACGCATAAAACAAAAAACCCAAAATTATGTTATGGGTGATTAGATAAAGGGCTGCATACTTAAAATATATGATGTGAAATAAAAAAATATTACAATTAAATTAAATGGTACAGTTTAATCAATATAGAACTATAATATTTTCTATATAATATGTACCCATACATTACTCCTATGTATGATTTTAATACATTTTTCATCAGATATACATCTATAAACAATTATATATTTAGTTTTTTTTATACAGCAATTAATTGAATTCTGTTGAGTTAGACTTAGACAGATAAAAACCTTACTCTTATATTCAATAATTATTTTTCATCAAAATAATAAAAACTTAAGTTTCATTTGTTCATCTCTCAAAACGCATACCACAAAAAACTCCAAATTAAGTTATGGGTTATTATATAAAAGGCTGCATACTTATGATGTGAAATAAGACAAAAATTAAATTAAATGGTTCAGTTTAAACAATATAGAACAATAATATTTTCTATATAATATGAACCCATACATTACTCCTATGTATGATTTTAATACATTTTTCATCGGGTATACATCTATATATAATTATGTATTTATTTTTTTTTATACAGCAATTAATTGAATTCTATTGAGTTAGGCTTAGACAAATAAAAACCTTACTATTATAGTCAACATCAATTGATTTACTAGACATCTTTAGTTTAAGTTTCTTCAATGCCACCGTTACTATTTTGATTAACGCCACCATCTCCATTACACCCACCTGACCCTGGTCCCCCATTTCCACTTCCGCAAACACTGGTAGGACGGTCACGCTGATTATTTTGTTTAAAATTTCGCCTGTTCAGATTCATTCTGTTACCCCCGTTATTGTTGCCACCATGTCTACTAAAATGTTTTCTATTGCGATTCGTCTGCTGTCCACCAAAGTTTCCTCCAAAATTATTTGTAAAAGGATTGTTTATGCCACAATAATTGCCTTCCATTGTAAGTCCAGTCTCACCAGAATTTCCACCAAATGGATTAAAGCCTCCACCGCCACCTCCATTTCCTGGCACAATCCCCAATAAACCAAAACGGGAATTTCGTTCGAATGATGGCGACATTAACCCGCCAGAAGGTGGGAACATTCTTTGCTGCGATGAAGATCCAGCTGCGCCCATTGGCCCATTTCCACCAAGTCCCATCATATTTACGTTTTGCAGTGGTCCTCGTAGAAACTCCATTTGTTGTTGCATTGCCATCCTCTGTTGCATACCCATATTTGCCTCGTTCATCATTACCATCATTGAATTACCACCAGTTGAGTAGTTTCTTCCTGGATCTACTCCACTCATCATATCGCTATCATTTTCTATTTGCATTATTTGGCCATTATCATCTATGTAAATTCCCAAATTGGTTAGAATTTGTTGCAGGCTTTGATTATTCACAATAAACTGGATGTCAAATACTTTGTTTCGTGATGTATCTTGATGAAAACGTTTTAATTCTGTAGAGATCAAAGCCAACTGCTGATTCACCATAATTTTGAATTTCGAGTTGAGGTTCTTATACCAATCAGACTTTTGAAGCAACATTCGAATTTCGACGTTTTGTTGTCCTGCAGATATGGGTGGAGTTTGTGGTGCCCCTAGATTAGAAACAGTCACTGCTGCTGCTGCGGCGCGCCGAGGATCTATTCGTGTAGTACGTAATACTGAAGTGGAAGGTTTTTCTTTCTCACGTGTTGGGGATGATGATGACTCTACACTAGAAGGTGATGCAATAGTTGGACGTTTGGAACGGCCAAGCGCAGCTAGAACTTTCGAATTTGAGAGTTCGGGCAAACCAAGTATTCGACGAAGCCGTGGATCTGTTGAATCATCACACTGAAAGCTCTGACGCAAGCCACTATACTTTGGTTCTGGAACTTCAATCTCCGAGATCTGTAATGGAATTTTTGTGAAATTTATAGTTTTTTTTAATAGTATACAAAATAAAAAACCTAAAATTAAAAAATCCTTTACTTTTCTGTGCAGCTTAGTTTTATTAAATACACATAAGGCGGCCCTTACCCGGTCAAACATAAAATTAGTGTGACACGTAGTCATATTTTTGCAACCCATATAAGACAGTTCGTTCAAACTGTCTTACATGTTAGAAAAAATGCAAATATAATTTTAATTTATAATTAAATAATTTAATTTATAATATATAATTTTAAATTAAAATAAAACACAGAAAAATGTTTAAAATATCAATGAAATTGGCCGTATTTGACAGATAATTGTTTGGCATTAATGTTTGAATATGTTTTTGGTCATCTGGCGGATGATTTGACTGTTGACCCCCAAATGCTCAATTGTTTCAACTCGGCGTAGACATGCGACGTCTTATATCCAAAGAGAAAATAATCTAATGGTGCTAATCGCATAAACGAAATTAATCGTTCTTAAAATCAAATCTCAGCCCCAAGGTTCGAGACGACATCGCGGATGCCAGAGCACTAAGTATCACTAACTGGAAGTAGCGAGCTGGGGATCGCAGGGGATTGAAGACTGCCGAATCTCAGACTGGGTTTCTTCACGGATCGCGAGCCCGTTAAGTAAATAAATACATAAAATGAATTAAACTTTTAGTAATTATTTATGAAGATATATCAACCACTAATACCACCGGTCGATAAAGTGCACCAAACGGTGACTTTCTGGATGTTACGGTGCTTCGACAATGGCTTGTAGATTATCAACGCTACAAATGCGGCAATTATGCTTCTTGACATAGCCATTTAACCATCTCTGTGCTTCATCACTGAACAAAATAAAATGTACGTAATGATGCTTTGAAAAAAGTTCTAAATGATAATACGATATTTGCAAATTTGAAATCATTACTATGGAAACCCTTTAAGAGCTCTTGTGTCAGTTGACCAAATATAAATCAATAAACTTATTCCGCGAATATTGAAATGATTTACCCTTCTCAGTGGCTATAAACTGACCACAGATGAGGAATTAACCAGATAGCCAACTCGAGAGCGAATCTCTCACCTTGCCTACAAGCAAAGTCGAACTGATAAGCCCACAGATGAGGAATTAACCAGATAGTCAACCACAGATGAGGAATTAACCAGATAGTCAACTCTGCAATCCCCTATCACTTTCAACCCGCAAAAAATATTTAAAAACGGCCGCAAAATCCTCTCTCAATTTTTCCATCTGTGAATACGTGTGAGCCAGACACATGAAGTTAGGTCTAATTTACTAGATTACCCGCCAAAAATAATTGTGGGGAGTTTTGCAATATATCCAAATCGCAACAACAAAACAGCTGGTCACGGCGGATGTGTTGGGAAATAGGAAATTCTGCGAAGTGTTGGTTTATGTGATTCAACTTTTATAGCTAATTTAATTTAAGTGTTTATAAAGAAACAAAAAATTAGTTACCCAATAAAGTTGTTACAATTTAGTTGGAATATTTTTTGCGGTTATAAGACATAGTTCTCTATTTTTTATCTGCCTTAAAATAAACATTCTTGGGTTGTTGTACTTTTCCATTTTGGTTAATAAAATGAGATAAAATGCATATTTTATTGTATTATTGCATAAATATTACTAAATTAGTAATGTTTGGGTGTAAAATATTTGTAGTAAATAGTTTGCAATGGTTTTTTATATATATATTAAATTCTTTGATTGTTTTTATTCAACATATGAAAGTTTAATGAACATATTCGGATTCCGTGAATGGATAAAAAAAAAGTGAAAAAGAAGTATTTGTAATCCTTTTTAAATTATGTTGTGTTACAAGATTTGTACGGTTAGTCAATCAATTTTCTTAGCTGTTTCTTTTCTAAGGCGGTTTTGAAATTTTTTATATAAGTTAATATGCTTTATTTTAAAATTTAAAGTAAGCGATAGACGGAAGAAGGAGAAAAAAGGTAGCTGGAATGCACTGCATAAATATTAATTGCTAATTTTGTTAAAAAAGTGTTTTGATGTACCAAAAATAATATTTGTAAGAATTTGGATTACGTTTTATTAAAAAGTGTTTTAAACCAGTGTTCAATTGTGTAGAGATACTTAACTGCTTCAATATAACCATCCATAATCTACGAAATCCTTGCTAGTATAGTTATACTTAAATTTATTGTCAACCGAAAATGTATGATGAACTTACTTATTATATATTAGTCACGTTAATCAATATTATTTTGATTATTTTTCATTAAAAATTATAATAAATTGGTTAAAACATAGCTTTATTCTCAATATTATAATATTTTATTATGTTATTAGTGGTAAGTATGTTTTTATCAATACATATTCACCGCATATTGACCATGTTTATTTTACACACCCAGATTGTGAGTTGTAATCTGCTGAAATTCATCAACTGTTCCCAACTTCTTGCTATAAAAAATGACATTTTATGGGCGCGGCCATTAGCCCCATATAATTCGATTTATGTGTGCGTGATTCCCATTTGATTTGCACGTAAAAGCCCATATAAGTGCAAATTATGTGGGGCTTATCCACAGATGAGGAATTAGATGAGGACCAGATAGCCCACAGATAGCCAACTCGAGAGCGAATCTCTAACCTACAGGAGCAGTAGTTAAAACTCAAAACATTAATGAATGAACAACCTTAAGGATGTTAATACTCCAGGTGGTACTGGCAATAGCCAAAATCCATCCGTGGTCTTCTCGACTGCGGCTGGGGCTCGGATTCTGGAGGCCCCAACATTCATTGAACACACAAGCGACTCTTGTGGCTCTATGTCCGACTCTTTGGGCAAATTAAGCATGAGTAAGGATGCTACCCACTACACCGCCGCTGACAGCTTGCCCCGTGATATCTCAACGGTTGAACGGGCTCCTGAAGTGGCTGGCTTTGAGGTGCACCTCACTAAGGGTCAGCGAAAGAGGAAGAGGAAGCAGCTGAGCGATCTGCGGCGCAAAGAAGCTCCACAGGCTGAAGGCGCAAGCACTCCGGTCGGCTCTTCGGTTGCGTCTATGAAACGGGATAGGTCGGTGGAAGTCTCACAAACGGAAGCTGACCTGACCCCTTCATCAGGCAATGCCTCCTCTTCTGCTGAACCGAAAAACAAGAAGAAGCGACCCAAGCTCGTTAAGAGATACAATCCTCCTCAAGCTCCTGTGTCTGCCCACGCCCTGTCTCCGAATGAAGTCGGTGCTTCTACCAGCAAAGGTAGTAGTTTTGATGGACGGAAATTGGTTGTAGTGGACTCACCCTTGTGTATGAGTAGAGGAAGTGCACCTAATGTTGGTGCTGCCCGTGCACTGGTAATGGATGATGCTGGTGTTGTGACCAATACTGGGTGCAGCACTAGTGGACAGAACTTTGTCGACGCGGACGGCTCTGATGGTAGGTGTGCGCCTAAAAAACCATGTGCTAAACGCAAAAGAGTGCGAGTTAAGAAGCATTCCTACAAGAATGCTGCTGTCTGCTCTTTAGCAGTTCGCATTGGGAAAGCGGGCAATGATAACAGTATGAGTGTTGCAGAGTCCGAACACTGCAAAACTCATCTTTTGGAGCTGGCTGCGGCAACAAATGCTTGCATTCAGGTGGAGGGCTGTGTGTTAAAGGACGGAACCCTCATGGTGAAGACCTCATCACAGAAAACCTCTGAATGGATTAGCAGTATGGTGCATTCCAGCTACCTTTTTTCTCCTTCTTCTGTTTATCGCTTACTTTAAATTTTAAAATAAAGCATATTAACTTATATAAAAAATTTCAAAACCGCCTTAGAAAAGAAACAGCTAAGAAAATTGATTGACTAAACGTACAAATCTTGTAACAGAACATAATTTAAAAAGGATTACAAATACTTCTTTTTCACTTTTTTTTTATCCATTCACGGAATCCGAATATGTTCATTAAACTTTCATATGTTGAATAAAAACAATCAAATAATTTAATATATATATAAAAAACCATTGCAAACTATTTACTACAAATATTTTACATCCAAACATTACTAATTTAGTAATATTTATGCAATAATACAATAAAATATACATTTAATCTCATTTTATTAACCAAAATGGAAAAGTACAACAACCCAAGAATGTTTATTTTAAGGCAGATAAAAAATAGAGAACTATTTCTTATAACCGCAAAAAATATTCCAACTAAATTGTAACAACTTTATTGGGTAACTAATTTTTTGTTTCTTTATAAACATTTAAATTAAAATAGCTATAAAAGTTGAATCACATAAACTCAACACTTCGCAGAATTTCCTATTTCCCAACACATCCGCCGTGACCAGCTGTTTTGTTGTTGCGATTTGGATATATTGCAAAACTCCCCACAATTATTTTTGGCGGGTAATCTAGTAAATTAGACCTAACTTCATGTGTCTGGCTCACACGTATTCACAGATGGGAAAATTGAGAGGATTTGGCGGCCGTTTTTAAATATTTTTTGCGGGTTGAAATTGATAGGGGATTGCAGAGTTCACTATCTGGTTAATTCCTCATTTGTGAAACTGATTTTTATTATATTCAATTCAATATACAAGTTACTGATGGTTTATGATTGAAGGGATATTGTGTCTGTATAGGAACGGAAAAGATGTTACGGATGACTGGTTATAAGGAAGTATATAAGAATTCGTGGTGTGACAAGAGTATATAGTAAGTCGTGGTGTGACACATGTTAGAATAGCACCTTACAGCAAACCAAAGAGTGCGAATGAGACAAACAATCCTATCTTCCCTGTACTGACAATTTATGTTGGACAGAGTATAGTACGTCGACTGGAAGGTCGTTGGTGTCAGCTGACGTGAGAGCGGGAAGGAATTTCATCTTTTACATTTCATTTCGGCGGCGAACGAATTCTAAGGATGAAATCAACGGTGTCGTCCACCGTTCCAGTTAGGTTGAACTAGTGTCATCCCTATACGAGCTGCTGAAACATATTTGAAAACCAGGTCTATAGGGATCTCCAACACTAAGTCAGGGTGCTGGAAATTAGTTAGTGGCGGATGATTCATTAATAAATTCCAACGGCAGCGCTCACATCGCCGAAGCGAGTTACTGGCTCCGGAATTTTTCCGGCTCTATTCAGCCCAAGGAGTCAAAAAAAGGGCCTGGTCCTCCACGTTGGCGGTTGTACGTGTGGTTAATAGCCCAACCACATAAAACAATCTTTTTACAAAGCGCAAATAGCCAATATCCTCGTTGACGACCCTGCAAAACGAAGAAAGGACAACGACTTTGGGATCTGAACATGGAATTTTCAGACCTTGTACAGACGGTGTGCAGCCGAACAATTAGCGGAGGGCCTGATATAGGCCCCAGAGACCACTGCTATAAATCAGATGTCACCGAAATCCATGAAAAACTGTGATGTTTACTATATGGAACGAGGGCAGCATCTATTTGGGATCGGATTTGTTATAAGCAGGCATGGGCAAGAAGTCTTGAGCTTTCGGCACGTGAGTGAACGCCTTAGAGCAATCCGTATCAAAGATAAATTCGCCAACATTAGCCTTTTTTCTGCTTACGCCCCAACAGGGCAACTAGACGTTTTTACGAGCAATGTCCGAAATATGACGTTTAAATCGTCCTAGGCGACTTTAGCGCCGAAATTTGAGAGGTCAGCTTTTGTAGCGCAATCGGAAGAAATAGCCTACAAAACACCACGTCTGGAAAAGGTCTCATAAGCCATAGACAACGTACATCATAACTTAAAAAAGTGACTTGTGGTTTGTGCACCTTAAAATAGGAAATGCAAGAATTATAAAATGCTTGTTTTACTCCTTTTCTTGTAACTGCGTAACTGTAGCTCATACGAATATTCAGCTAGAAGATTTTCAAACTAGAAGCTTAGTGGTAGTCAAAAAACGCGCTAATTGAAGAGGTTGATTGGGTTAGGTCAGGTACACCCCGGACTGTAGCCCACCTAAGTAAGTAAGTAGTTACATATATTATGCTTATTAATAATTAAATTTTTAACTGTATTTTTATTCAATATAAAAACTAAATCTTTTCATTTGTGCTGCTCCAAAAATAATCTGTCCTTAAATGTAGTTCTGTGATCACTTTTTAAGACGTCAATCTCCTTTTTTGATCACAGTCAACCAATTCCCCGTGTTACATTAATCAAATATTTGGGTGTTTTATTGAATACGAAATTTTCATATGTTAGTGTTGTCGAATATTTATATCAAATAAATCCATCAGAACGTGGGGTAATGTTAAGACCCTACTTTTGTGAATTTTCTAACCAAGATTCTTCTTTTGGCACTCGTACAAGTCAGACGTTTCATTTTGTACACCACTATAATTAAAAAAGGCACCAAGCTACGATATTAATATATCTAGTTTAATATGGCTAACATATTATGTAGTTAAAAAATTGTATCCTTAAATATCAATTTATTAATTTCAAACACTAAAAGAGCACAACTTCATTTCTTTTTAAAACAAACAAAACCGCACATTTGCTTACTTTCTAAAACAGACTTCCTAGGCTTGAACCGAGTTTCGATGGCTATACAATGATTCGAGATGACTCTGGACGTGGCACTTTTTTGCTTTTCTTATCTTTAGCAGCAATTTTTTGTTGAAATGATTCTGGTAAAACAAAGAACTTTTTTTGCAAATATGTATTTATATTCCGAAAAATGTTGATCTCACTTTTATCAAATTTGGATAAATTACTTAGCCTTTGCCTTCAATATGATTTATTATATGCGACGATTATAACTCCGTAAGCGAAGGGTCGCTGATTTAAATCCCGGCCGCACCAATTTTAAGTTTTTGTTCGCTGCCCCACCTCTTGCGAAAATCTTACAACACCCATGAGTACGAATGTCATGAGAAGCTTCCAAAATCGGCATTAAACTGCAGGTCCCTCCACTTATGTCAATCAAAATAAATCTTCATCCACAAAATGGTTGGAGAAGATGGGCTTTAGGTCATGTATGGGCCGTTTACGCCTAATTTTTATTTATTTATTTTTATAACTCCAGTCACACTTCATTGGTTTTTTGATGAATTATATCTAAATCTGATATTATTTCACCCAATAGTCAAACTTTCCTTAAAAGCTCATTCATTAAAAATTTGTTTCTGGTTTCCGCAACATTGTTGTAACAGTTTACTTCAATTACATACATGCAGAACCTTTGTAGCTCCGTCAGATCTTTGCATTGCCATTCATTTTTGTTGTTGAAAATTATAACATTTTAAGAGTTCCTCCTTTAGTCATAAGATCCTTTCAAGAAACTAGATGGATAGTTTTTAATAGGAAATTAGATATGGAAGTTCCTTTCCATCGTAATATAAGTATCTAGCTGAGAAATAGACTTTTGTATCAATGAAATCTCAAACAATTCCATTCTAAATGATTCCCTGGTAAAAACTCTTAATACTGATGAGACTATCAGATTAGTTGCCTTTGGCAACGGAAGTTGAAAATAATTTTTCATCGTTGTTTCAACAGGGCCAATAGTGAATATCAGAAATTTAAAAGCCGGATTGATCGACTTGAAAAAATTATAACGGGTGATCCAAGTAGAGATACTTTTTTCAATAGCCTTTTTTGACAGATCACGAGTGAGTCGTGTCATGCTGTCATGTTATTTTTGTTTAGTATTGTTTGGCATTTCATAATGGAAAGACTTACGCGTGAACAACGTTTACAAATTGTTCAACTTTATTATGAAAATTCACGTTCTGTGAGGAATGTATTTCGTGCACTTCGCTCAACTTATGGTCAACATAATCGGCCTACTGAGCGTACTATTGGCAACACCATCACCCATTTTGAGACCCAGCATTCATTATTGGATAATATTCGACCGAATAGACCACGTCCAGCACGCTGTGAAGGAAATATAGCGGCCGTAGCTGAGAGTGTACACGAAGACCGTAGAGAGTCGATTCGGCGCCGTTCGCAGCAACTCGGACTGACGTATGGAACGACTTGGCGCATTTTACGTCAAGATCTTAAATTGAAAGCGTACAAAATACAGCTTGTGCAACAACTGAAGCCGCTCGACCTTCCCAAGCGACATCGCTTCGCTCTATGGGCTCTTGAAAAGTTTCAAGAAGATCCGACGTTTTCGAGGCAAATTTTGTTTAGCGATGAGGCCCATTTCTGGCTTAATGGGTATGTAAACAAACAAAATTGACGCATTTGGGACGAAAAGCAACCTGAAGAAATTGAACTGCCACTTCATACAGAAAAAACAACGGTTTGATGTGGTTTGTGGGCCGGTGGAATCATCGGTCCATATTTCTTTAAAAATTATGCCGGTGCGAACGTAACCGTCAATGGCGACCGTTATCGTGCCATGATAACCGACTATTTGATGCCTGAAATTGAAGCTAGTGATCTCGGCGACATTTGGTTTCAGCAAGACGGCGCCACTTCTCACACATCGCATCAATCAATGGACTTATTGAGAGAACATTTCGGTGAGCACATAATTTCACGTTTTGGGCCGGTCGATTGGCCACCAAGATCGTGTGATATCACACCGTTAGACTTTTTCCTGGGGGATATGTAAAGTCAAAAGCTTATGCCGACAAACCCGCTTCGATTCAGGCCTTGGAGGAAAACATCACGCGTGTCATTCGCCAGTTAGCAGTCGAAATGCTCGAACGAGTGATCGAAAATTGGACTCAACGGATGGACCATCTGCGACGTAGAAACGGCCAACATTTGATAGACATAATCTTCAAAAAATAAATGCCAAGGAATGTTAGACTTTTTCCTGGGGGATATGTAAAGTCAAAAGCTTATGCCGACAAACCCGCTTCGATTCAGGCCTTGGAGGAAAACATCACGCGTGTCATTCGCCAGTTAGCAGTCGAAATGCTCGAACGAGTGATCGAAAATTGGACTCAACGGATGGACCATCTGCGACGTAGAAACGGCCAACATTTGATAGACATAATCTTCAAAAAATAAATGCCAAGGAATGTTCTTTCAAATGATAATAAACATTCTCCATTAAATTTTAATTTTCTGTTTTTTTTCCTTAAAAAAGTAGGGAACCTCGAAATGGATCACCCTATAATAGATAAGATTCATTTTGATCGGGGCTTGGTAAAATCAAGCCCTCTTGTGACGCTTTTAAGGAAATTGATAGAACTACAGGTAGGAAGTTATTAAGATCAGAATTTCAAAAGCCCCAATAAAATATAACGGTACGGAGTTAAAAGACATTAATTCCAAGCTCAAAGTTTTAAACAATTTTATTCTAGGTTGAAACCAATTTGTATTTATTATTTTTTGAAATCAAATTGTAATCCGATTGTTAATTTTTCTCCATATTTGTATGCACTGCAGCCATCTATATCCTGTTTCAGTTTTAAGTAATTTCAGAGCTACAATTCATAGTAAGAAGTCTCATCAAGTTTTGGCGAGATTTATAATTTTGTGCTAAAGAAATGTTCTTAGGTCTTAGATCAGAATCTGTTAATTTTTTGCAACCAACCTATTTATTATTGCCTATTTCTCTTTCGCCTGTTATTCAGCTTAATCACTTCCGATTAAAATCCGAAGATGTTAGGAATTGTGAGTGAATTATTGTGAGAGGAAAATGATATAGTTCAGGGAAACTAATTTGGTTTTAAGAACCAACACTCTTCTCTATATGCAAAGCTTACTCTTTCAAATTAAATTAATTATAATCTCAGAACCGCCAGGTTGTTTTATAAAAGCTTAAATACATTCGGCAAAAGGTGACTTTTTCAACGGTTTCATAAATACGCAGCTGCCCCCTTGTGGTCAGAATCTGGCTTAAGAACCCATTTAAACTTTTAAAAGCATAAACAAAAACAAGAAGCATTTGTCATAAAACGAAAGAAACATTTGCATCAAACTCATCTAAGGGTAAGATCAGTAACTAGTGAAAGCATTTTTTGTGTAAATGTATTAGTTTTCTTTCGAACTTTTACAAAGTGTGGCACTTGTAAGTTAGAGGTATTTCTAAATAAGTAACTTGTGAAAAGTTGAGAGAAATATACAAATTCCAAACGGTGCGGGAAAAAAGCATATTCGCTTGTGTACTTCACTTTTTGCCGAATGTAGTTAAGCATTAATGCTAACATCAATGTTATTGTTTTTAACTTATCGGCCACTGTTTTAAAAAGGAACTTATTTAATGCCCCTATCCAGTCATGACTTTATTTTCAAGTTTAATGTTCTTTCCTATATTATAAATATTGTGTATCTTTTGCATCTTAGAAAATGTAGATGTGCTTTAATGATGAAATAAATAAATAGATAGTATATTTATATTTACATTTGCATTTACATTGGCCGCATATGTGCTCCTTTGCGAATTCGCTGAATAGCTGTTTACATTTAATTTGGAACATTTGGATTGACACCTAGCTGCCTTTCCACATTTGCTTTGAGATATGTATATATTGTAAACCAAAAGCAAAATTAAATAACCCCAGTATATTACGTTATCTCAGTGTAAATGTAGTACTAGTTTAAAGCTGATATAGATAGATATATATAGGATATAGATAAAATTGAATCCTTAAATATATACGGCGTGGAATATTAGGTCTGAATTATTACATTTTATTTAGCATTTTATTTAGTTAAACCTCCACATAATCTATAAACTTTTACTTCGAATTGTCCATATTTATGTGTCCATCACTGTAATTTATATTCTAATTTTATGTTCTCTAGTTTTTATTTATAGACCATAACCAAATAGCAAAAAAGGTGAAGGCAAACAATTGTGAAATTGAAACGGATAAAAGTATCATGGAAGCATTCCATGTTCAATTGAGGCATTGTTACTTCATTTTTATACCCTATCCTAAGGGTATATTAATTTTGACACATAGTTTGTAACACCCCTTAATATTCGCCGTAGACCCATAAAAGTATGCATATTTATGATCAGGACCAAATCCTAAGACTATCTAGCAATGTCCGTCCGTCCGTACGAAATTTTAAGGCCTTTAAAATTAAGCTAGGAAGCTGAAATTTGGACCACATATTCCCTAGGGCTCCGAAATGGTTAAGTGTAAATTTTTGAATACGCCCACTGCCACGCCCACAATTTATAAAAAACCGTTTTAAAGCTAAAGTTAGAGAGATAGAGTGTTACAACCTTCACAGGATATGTAGGCACTGCCCTCCTTTATAAGTTTGTCATATAAAGTTGTTTGCCACGCCTACTTTTTGTGGGCGTTTTTTACTAAAATGCTGTTTTCTTCGAAAATTTTCATAGAAAGCGAAAAAAAAATGTTTAACAAAATATTTACCCAATATTTTTTCAAAGATATCGCCCATACAAACTTTTTGGCCACTCCCACTTTTTGGGGGCGTTTTTTCAACAAAAAATTCGACTTTTCGGTTAGTTATGTTATCAAAACACCAGTGGACCTGTTGCTGCGAAAACCGTACTGCCGGTTAAGAAGTTTTCGGGATTCAAGATATTTCATAAGCTGACGATTTATCAGCGTTTCCATGACCTTGGAAAGAATGAACGTAGGTGTAATTGGTCGGTAGAAGGAGGGAGAGAATGATTCGTCTTTTTTGGGACAGGCTGGACAAATTATGTTCTTGAAAAGATCCCTTACGCAGTAGTTTTGGCAGCGTAGAAGAGCATCACTTCAGAACGATAGGGGAAATTCCATCTAGACCTGCAGATTCTTGTATGTCATAAAGTTATCTTGCCACTGAACGAGTCCGGTGTGCAATTTGTCCCATTGAGTGTTCTACACGCTCAAGTACGGGGGAGCACAATCTGGCGGCCAAATAAAATTGAATTCCGGATTGGAACATTGGCCGTATTGAGGTAGAAGATGGTGGCTACATCACTACGTATATAAATGGCGAAACCGCGATGTAAAAAGAATAATGGTACAAAGTAATACCGAGGCAGACGACACTCTGTTTAGTCAGAATCAATGTTGACCTGTGTTTCATCTAGTGCCAAAACAGTTGGTTTATTGTAATTCGCGTGGGCGTACAATGAAAAAAAATTGGCCTTTAACCAACGAATATTGCTCGCGTCTACTCTTAAATTCCTACACATAACAGAAAACAAACACAAAATACACACCTCCGTGTCTTGAAAAAGCAAGGGAGCAGACCATTTATTACATCATGGAATATTATTTAAACGAATTTTGAGAAGAATTATGGATGACTACAGTTTGAATTATTATTAAAACTCACCTTATAGGGTATGCGCGTGAACGTTGTCATTGATGCATCAATTTCTTTTGCAATTTGAATATTTTTCACTGGTTGAAATGGTAGTCTTAAATCTATATCACCTAGAATAATAAATTTTAGAAGTGTACACATTAATAAAAAAAAAACCAACTGTTGGAACTATCCAGAAAACCCGATAGTCGCATATCCTTATCAGCCTTGCTATTTCTCTTGCTATATTCTAAATCCTCCTGTATACATTTTGGGGTCCAATCGTACATAGATTGACGTTCATATAATGGTACGAAATTTTCCATTTTTTGTGCCAACGTTGGTGACTGAGATTTTGATCTATCGCTATCTTCGTCACTGTTATTTGGCTGATATGAAAAGCTAGAACCTCCGGTTTGCTCATTTGATCTATTTGAAAGTCTTGGATCACGATATACGTCTTTAATTTCTGAGTGACTTCGATCGCGGTATTCTTCTCTGTTATCTGATATTCTAGAGTCGCGATATTCTTCCCTCGTGTCAATATCATGGCGAATATTACTGGCTGTAGCATTATAAAAACGTTCATCATAGTTTGATGTTGCCGGAATGGACATTTCAGGTAAAGTATCATTATTTTTTAATAATGCTGCCACATTAACTGTGTACAGATTTGCTGAATCATTTAAAAAGTCTTGAAGTTTATTAGAGAGTTTTATGGTTGGAGGAAGACGGGTGTCACTTGAATCACCACCAATGTAGCTATAAGCAGCAGAATCCTTGGAATCATTTTCTGATTCATTTTTAGTCTAAAATATATTCATTTTTAGTCTAATATACACACATGTTTAACTTATAAATTTTTTAAATAAATTTACCTCTGGGTTATTTGCTTGAGAATTATCTTCTATTGTATCCAAGTCTTGATCATCTATTACAAGCTGTTCCTCATCCTTTTCATCATCTACTATAATTAAAACATAAAAATGCAGTATACATACAGACAAAGCCAATTAAAAGCGTACATAAATCATTTTTATCGTATCCCAAATTAGAATCTCTTAGATATTGAGAGTAATCTATACCACCGACGTTTGATGAACCACTATGTCGATCTTGTAGGCTTGCCCCTACAGCATTAGTGCTTCCTACAGTGCCTAATGAATGGGATGGTGGATCTGGTGACGATAGCACTGCATCAGTATCGCACTTATCTGAGTTAACGGATGTGGTCATTGTTGTTGTTAATGGTAAACAACTGGGAAGAAAACGCATATCAACATCTTGACTTGATGGTCTACGGATTTTATGTCAACATTCACACCCATGAAACAATAAGAGAAAAGGCGAATAAACAAAGAGAAATCAGGTTTAACATAAAAGAAAAAAGAAAAATAAAAGAACTGAAGTGAAAGGTGTGGCTGTGTATCTATAAATTTAAAAAATATACTTACAATGGACCAGACCCGACTGAGACTACCGTAGTTGTTGTATTTGACAAATTTGTGCTGACGACTTCATTCTGTACACCGACGACACCAAGTCTTGCCATATTTTGGGCGTTAAGCTGAATTTCACTTATCTCAGTTATTGTCAGTCCAATGTTATTAAGCTGACTCAAAGTAAGTTGGTTAATTTGCTCTAAATTTACAACACCAAATTTAGATAGCTTCTCTATACGATCAGTAGAAATAATTCCAGTTAGGTTCTTTAGATCTAAGTAACTAGGTGCACTAGATGATGGCGGGTCTAAATTATTTTGCTTAATTGGAGCTGAGTCACACCAACGGGACTTTCGTTGCTTCTCCGATTTATTAATTGCAGGTGCTGAAGCAGTTGCAGTTGTTGTTGCAGTCGTTAAAATTGTAGATGTCTCAATAGTTGCTGGTGGTTTATTTATGACCATGTCAAGAAGAGAGGGAATGATTTCAGTTTGCTGCTGCTGTTGTTGTTGCGGTGTTGCGTGTTGGTGTTGCGGTAGCATGTCGCCATTCCTCATTCCTGTAGCTTGTGACTGTGTTACTGATGGGGTAGTCGCAGTTGGCGGTGCTAATGTATTCTCCACTCCGTGCACCTCGCAAATCTGTTCATGAGTTGCATTCATTAAATTCAAAGCATTCTCACGACTTATTCGTCGAAATGTTCCAAGAATCTCTTTGGGTGCTGTCTCCAAATGCTTAAGTAAAACACTTCGCAATTGATCTGTTAGAGGCTTTCCATGCGAAAATTTGCAAGCCGACCGGTATACACATTCCATTCCAAGATAATAATACTTGCACGGAAAATCTGAATGCATATATGAACATTTGTCTTTTTTGGCACAGCATTCCATTAGGTAAAATTTACAGAGTTCTAATTTGCGTGGTTGCTGGGGATGCCGATCCTGATATTTATCTTCCTATTGAAATAAATTATTTAAAAACATATTCAGAATAAATGCAACACACTCACTTCACCCGAATCTTCATAGTTGCGTCGACTTCTTTTTTCTGACCGCCGCTCATCTTCCCGACGCCCACTTATGTGTTCTTTGCGCTTAGAGCGCGAACTTTTGGTTCCATCCTTTTTTCGTGATGAAGAGTATCGTGAATAGTTATGACCAGAATTATAGCTGTCATAAGAGGAATATGAGACGTCAGAATCATATGCTTCTTTTTTTGATGGCATGAATGCATCATGTTGTGAAATAGGTGGTAATAATCCAATCGGTGGAGGACTTCCGCCTCGTACGCACAGCATTTCGTCATCATCAAGTTCTTCGTCGATGGTTATAACTTGATGTGTCGTGTCAGGCGAAGAAGCACGATGTTTCTTTAAAATAATAAATACATTCAATAAGGTATCTAAACTCAAAATATAATTTACTTTTTTGTCTTTTTCTCTTTCTCTCTCGTCACGAAGCTTCCTTCGCTTCCTTCGGCGACTACTTTTTGATAACATGGCATCTTTATCGCATTGCTTATCTATGTCATCACGGGATTCTAAAATTTTTGGCATAGGTGGCATGATGCCATCCTTCTTCAGAGCAGCGGCTATGGCGCTTTCAATAGAACCAGCAAAATCATCTAAAGGAGAAAAAATATAAATTAAAACCAGATTCTATTCTTTCTATGGCGCTTTTAAATTACCGTCAACGTTAAGCTTTTTGGACTTCGATTTTTTAGCAGGCTCAACCACCAAATCTATTAGTGGGAACGCAGGTTGTATTGACTTGTTTGCTACCGCTACTAATTCTGTTGAAACAGCACCAAACATCTTTGAATTCACAGGAGGAGTTTGCTCTTCACTGTCATCATCATCAATTTCACCATCTTCCAAGTCATTGTAATCATCTTGGGACAAAGTTCTTTGAACTTCCTCGCCTTCAGACTTTAATTTATTATCGGCTATGTAGATAATACTCTCCCTGGGCTCGGCAGGCAAGAGGCCTTCATTTTCCGACATATCTTCAGCTATTTTCCTTACCACTTTTTGTTCAAATGTAGGCTCCAATTAACTATGGTTTGGGGTAGTTATATGTGTTTTCTGAAATAAGTCAATAAACAAAGTTAACTCATTAAACATCAACTCAATTAATGTCAAAATTAAACATTTTTATCGATGTGCACACTTAAATTCAGAACAATTTTTAACTAAATATTATAAATAAACATAAAGAGAGGGTACAATCCGCTTGAGCAAACATTATTAAACCCTATTCATATCCCACCCTACCCAATCCATAGGCCCAAACAAAAATACGTTAAGAACATTTCAATTTTTTATGAAATTTATTAAAATTACTTCTGTTAAAACGCTCACAAAAATAACTATTCATTTACTAAATATCTCGTTACATTTTTTTTTGAAGAACCCTAGTACTAACTCCCCTTTCCTGCTTATCGTCCAGCACTCGGCACCGTATAACAAAACAGGCAGCAAAAGGGTTCGATAGAGCCTACACTTTGCTCTTTGAGTAAAGAGTTTTGAACCCATTTTCTTCGCCAAACCGAAGTAGCAGCGGTGACTAACTAACTTTGCTGTTTTTCAATAGCCGTGAAAACCTCTACCACGGCACGTTGGAAGCGTCCAATGATGTCAATATTGACCTCATATCCCAGTAGCTGGACAGATCTGTTGGATATAGTGCCTTCCATGTTGACACCGGCCCTGAGCACTTATCTGCTCAGGAACAAGACTGAAGAATTCACATGATAGCGTATCACCATGCCGAAATCCGGTGCATGTTTTGAAGATTTCAGATGACCTGTTGCTAAACTGCACATTGCACCACGTGTTCCCCACTGTCACGCGACACAATTGGATAAGTTTTAATGGGATCCCGAGTTCAGCTATCGCCATTTAGACCTCCTGTCGTTAAATAGTATCATATACGGATTAAAAGTCTATGAAGCGGTGGTGTGTCTCGACTTGAAATTCATTGGTCGTTTCTAGGATTAGTTTATGTATGAATATTTGGTCTATGGTCAATTTGCCGGGCCGGAAGCCACAATGCTACGCCCGATTAGTGTGTTGCAAAAGGTTTTGAGACGTTCACACAGTACGTTGAATAGAATCTTATATGCAATATTTAGCAGTGATATGCCTTGACAGTTCTTGCAAGACATATGATCGTCTTTCCTGTAGATGGTCGATCTCCTTAAGCAGAGAGACTATGTACTAAATTTTCTTTTTACGCAGGATCTTTTTCAGCTCTCTTCTCTACGCTCGGTACTCTTCCCTTGATGCCCTTGTTTTAAGCTGCAGCGTTCTGATGTCCTATCATCATCCCATCCTCTTGAATGATGTCGATTTACTGGGACCAATGGTTGTTGGCGTCTGAGGTAGGTGATACACACTGGAGAGTGTCTCACGCAGGCATTCCTAGTAGTTTCTGGCTACTCCAGGTGTAATAAGGCGTCCAAAGTCGAATTTCTTCTTCTAGTCAGTTCGCAGCTTCTTCTCGTTGGATAGTCGAGCTCTGAATCTAGCTGCAAAAAGAAAATGGTAAGAGTCGTCCTTTGCCCCTCGGTAAGGGTGCACGTTCATTATGTTAGATGCATGCCTCGCATCTATGAGCACATGGTCGGTTTGGTTGGACGCCTGGAGACCGGCAGGTTGCTGTGTGAATGCTACTTATCACCGTATTACAAACTCGCAAGGTAGGAAGACAATGAAGTTTTTATAAAACGTATATAAAAGATATCAGTTAGTTAGATATCATAATATTAAACACATGATTCAGTTTCCATTTTTGTATTTGCTGAAGCGTTATCATACTAAAAAAATAACATCTACAAATAAAATGTATTCGGGGTTTAATTAACAATCAGCTCTCGAAAGCGCATAATAAAACTCACTCTGACTGCGAATCTTCTTCTCTGATTTCAATATAATAAACAGCCATATTAATCCATAAAAATATAACCTGTATATAAAATGAATATAAAAATAGCTCACTTCTTTTTGGATTTTCAATGATGAATATGACACATGGATCGTTAATAAAAATTGTTTTCCTATTAACACTTGCGGCAACCGGTGGTAAATAGTAAAACAAGTTTCCAGATCACAAATCGTGATCTCGAAGAATATTAAGATCATGTGTATTTGTTGTAGTGTATACAAATTCAAAATTCAGATCAAAGATCATTTCTGATACTAAAAACGGCTATTATCAATTTAAATAAGGAGACGGTTGAAGATCCATGATCGAGTATTCAAATAACTACACCTGGAACACAACAAAAAGGCATAAATATTAGACAAATAAATATTAGGCGTAAACGGCCCATACAGGACCTAAAGCCTAGCTTCTCCAACCATTGTGTGTGCGAAGTTATATTTTTGACACAAATGAATAGAGCTACAGTTTAATGCCGATTCCGAATGGCAATTTATTTTTGAGAAGCTTCTCATGAAAGGTCTTTCTCTTAGATGTTTGTCAGACTTTTGCAAGAGGTGGTGGTAAGGGTCGGATTTAAGCCGGAAACGCACTTAACTACTAAAAAAAATCCACCCAAAGAATCATTTGTGAAAAACTCAATAATTGACGAAAGCTAGCAGCATTTAAAAGCCACGTATATTAACACAGAAAACTAATTTATTAATAAATAAAAGATCGTACTATGATATCGTCTGTCAAAACCACGGTTGTTCTGTTTACGAGATGAAGGAAGGTCACTGGTCTATCCCAACCAGACAGACTTAATCCCCGATGAAGTCAAATATCTGTGATTAATAGTCAAAACTTATATGGTCCAAGCATGTTGAATCGAAAATCGATAAAGCACTGTCGACTTTCTGGCAGTGTAGAGGCGCTTTGGCAAGACATGGAGAATATCTTTGAACAGGGTCCTTTTTATTTATAGGGGAGTGATTAGACAACTGCTCTCAAACGCATCGGTTGTTTGGTTCAACAGGCTTTCGTGGAAACGTGTTAAGTACTGCTTCTTTTGACTAACTCGAAAGAACGGCCTGTCACGGCTGCACAGTAGCCTTTCCCGACACGCCGGGCTCGTCTAGTAGCTTTGATGAACCATCGCCCCATGATATATATAGCTTGGCCTTGGTATATAAGAGAGGTGGCTTTGGCATCATGCGCACTGGAATTTTAAAGACCTTGCTCGACAATTATCCATTGACACCTGTCTTGTGGATATACCGTCTGATACCCTTATAATGAAGTGACACAGTGCGGGCATTAAGGAAATGAAAAATTATAAAAAGGGAGATACCGAAGCACGTTGGTTTTAAATGTTTGTAAACTATAATGCGAAGGTGGTGGTGTGGTAGAGCATTCCACATTCGTATTTTACGGTTAAGAAACGAATCCTTGTAATTCACTGTCCGTCCGAATATAGGCTAAAGGGTGAGCTGATGTGCATTGCTAGGATGGCGAGTATTTCGGTTGAATTGATGTAGGGGTGGAATGCAACTGGATATTTCGTTCGAGCACTTATGGTGGATGTTACCATACTAATGGCTATGTGCTATATTGTGAACAACAGGTTGATGGCTAGAAGCATTTGTATTTGCAGTGACCGCTAGCTGCATTAAAAACGCTACTCAACCCTCTTACTTCGTCCAAGTTAGTACTCGTACGCAAGCTTTCTCTGAATTTGGTCGGAAGGCTGAACACAGATAATGATCTCTGGGTCGCAGGTCCCACTGGCATCCAGGGAAACGAGATCTCCGATGACCTTGCTACGCAATGTTCAGAAGAAGTTTTCCTAGGAACCGTGTTGGATCTGCCTGCAACTGTAGTCATGTCTTCCATTGATACTTGGGTTGGAAATTTCCACTCAACGGGAAAACCTACCTATTGGCCAATAGGCTGGAATAAAACTCCCGATCTTGTCTACTTCTTTATAAGAAAAAATATCTCTTCAAATAAAATAAATGTAGAAGGGCCAGATCTAAAATCAGACCACTCATCATTACTTTTGGCGATAGAATAAAAATGAAGAAATGAAGAAAAATATCCAGCTATCAGCAGTTATTTTAACAGAAGAACAATTAGAATATGCAGTGCAAATATTAACACTCAATATACAAAATGCTGCATGAGCTGCAACTCTCAACCTTACCCAAAAAAATAAATCGAACTCTTTTCCCCACAAAATATGTGTAATTATTGCGGAAAAGAGAAAAGCTAGAAAAGGTTGGACACAGACAAGGTAACCAAATGATAAAACCAAAGTGAACAATTTAAATAATAATAAACTTAAAACTTTATAAAAGAATTTAAAGATGAGTCATTTCAATGTTATTCAAGTTATTCAAAAAGATTTTGGTGAAAAGGCTGCAAAAAAAATTGAAAAAAATCGCTGGTCCCATCAATTTGGGTCTAGAAATAAGCACTCGACGATTGATAAGGTGCATAGAATTTGAAGAGTAAAAGATTTGCTCCACTATATTTCTTGATATAGCTCAAGATTTCGATAGTCTGGCATAAAAGGACTAAACATAAGGACAGTCCGCTTGGGGCGAACAGTATGATACCCTATCCATATCCCTTTTTTTTTTTTTTATAATGTACGCGTACTAAAGGGACTTTGGATACCCTTATAATGAAGTGACACAGTGCGGGCATTAGGAAAATGAAGGATAAGAGAAAGGGAGAGACCGATGCACGTTGGTTTTAAATGTTTGTAAACTATAATGCAGAGGAAAAACAGAGCGTGGTAGAGCATTCCACATTCGTATTGTACGGTTGAGAAAGGAATCTTTATATTTCACAGTACGTCCAAAAACAGGCTTAAGGGTAAACTGATGTGCATTCCTAGCATGGCGAGTATTGCGGTTGAATTGCTGTAGGGGTGGAATGCAACTGGCTATTTCATTTGAGCACTTGTGGTGGAAATACCGATAAAACAATGACAGGCAGGAGACATTACGACGATGACTAAGAGAGTCAAGTGATTTCGCAATGTCTCGATCGCCAATAAGTTTTACCGCACGATTTTCGATCCTGTCAAGTAGCTCCAAATATGTTATTGGTGCACCAGACCAGATATGAGCGTTGTACTCAAGTTTTGGGCGAATAAACGCCTTGTAGATTCTAGCCAGATCAGAAGGGGTGAAATATTTCTTGCATCGCTTAAGGAAGCCTAGGCATTTCGCAGCGTTCTTGGCGACATCAAATATATGGTCATTCCAACGAAGGTTGTCATTAACACACATACCGAGAATGGAAAGTCGTTCGGTTTCAGCGATGCAAGTGCCATTCATAGATAATGACAGAGAATTAGGGGTTGGCTTCAATGACAGCAGACAGCATTGCGTTTTGGAAGCATTAAATTCCACTCTGTTGGTTTTACCCCATTTAAGAATGCTGTCAAGATCGGAATTCAATGAGCTTAACATACGTTGCCGTTCCAGTTCAACGCCCGAAGATGAGGAGCGTTGCCCAGGAAACGAATATGTAAAGCTGAGGGTACTGTCATCAGCAAAGGAATGGATTGGATTAGAAGTGACAGACAGGAGGTCATTGATAAAAATGAGAAAGAGACTCGGAGACAAAACACAGCCTTGAGGGACACCAGCATTTATTTGGTGAGTTGCAGACTTGAAACCGTCCAAAACAACTTGTATTGAACGGTCCGAAAGGTAATTTCTAATCCATTGAAGAAGGGTAACATCGATCCCAAATGCACGCATTTTCGACAAGAGAGCTTGATGCCAAACTCTGTCAAATGCCTTTGAAATATCAAGCGCAACGACCGTGGTGTAAGCATGGTGAATAGATTGGTTCCACTTTTCGGTTAGATATGTCATCAAATCACCAGTGGACCTGTTGGTGCGAAAACCGTACTTAAGAAGTTTTCGGGATATTTCATAAGCTGACGGTTTATCAGCGTTTCCATGACCTTGGAAAGAAGGGACGTAAGTGCAATTGGTCGGTAAGAGGAGGGAGAGGAAGATTCGCCTTTTTTGGGGACGGGCTGGACAAATGCTGTTTTCCATCTTCTCGGAAAGAGCCCTGAAGAATAGGACAGATAGAAAAGCTTACGCAGTGGTTTTGCCAGCGTGGAAGAACACCTCTTCAGAACTATAGGGGAAATACCATCTGGGCCAGCGGATTTGTGAATGTATATTATATGGTAGATAGTATTTCATTGCATTCTATTAAATTTAAAATAAAAAAATATTTTTTGAAAAAAACGCCCCCTAGAAGTGTGGGTGGCCAAAAACTTTTTGGAAAAAATATTGGCTAAAAATCTTTCTAAACATTTTTTTTTCGCTTTCTGTGATCATTTTCGAAGAAAACAGCATTTTAGTGAAAAACGCCCACAAAAGTAGGCGTGGCAAAAAACTTTATATAACAAATTTACAAATGAGTGCCTTGCCTAAATATTTAAAGGTTGTAACACTATAACTTTAGCTTTCAAACGGTTTTTTCTAAATCGTGGGCTTGGCAGTGGGCGTATTCTATTTACAAATAACCATTTCGGAGCCCTAGGGAGTTTGTGGTCCAAATTTCAGCCTCCTAGCTTAATTTTAAAGGCCTAAAAATTGCTGACGGACGGACGGACATTGCTAAATAGTCTTAGGATTTGGTCCTGATCGTAGATATATACACTTTTATGGATGTACGACGAATATTAAGAAGTGTTACAAGCAATGCGTCCAAATTAATATACCCTTAGGATAGGGTATAAAAAGACTCAAAGACACAGAGCTAGGCTTCTTTATAACGCCAATGGAGAAATAATTGAATTATAAAAATAATTCCAAAACGGTCAAAAGGCTAAGGGTAAAACCCCTTGACCTATATTAATTAGCTAGTACTTAACATATTAAGAAATTAACAACAATTCAAAGATCCGATATTTGTCGGTTTTTATATTAAAACCCGTTACGTATAAGCCTGCTGATTTTTCCTTCCAGCTAAACCCCGCCCCCCCCAAAATTAAAAAAATATATATATATATTTTGAAAATAAGAACAGGTTTTGTTATTGCCAAAACAACCATTTGGTGCACCGCACCTGCGTGGGCCGCTAAGCGGGATTTAGTATATCAGTCATGGGAAATAAATCACAAACATAAGAATAGGCTAACAGTCCCTTTGGGCCGAACAGTATGATACCCTATCCTTATCCTTATATGCCAAATTATGGATGGGATTTAATCTAATTTTATGAAATTTAAAAAAAACATATATTTTTTGAAAAAAACCCTCAAAAACGAGGGCGTGGCCATTTCCTAGCTAAAATTTAAAGGACCCAAGAATTGATGTGGACATCTTAGGTTTTGGTCCTGATCATAATTTTAAAGATTTAGATGTCTACGACGAATATTAAGGGGTGTTAAAAACTATGTGTCACAATTAATATACCCTTGGGATAGGGTATACAAATTAAAAAATAAAGCTATGAGATGTAGGTATTCTCAAATTTGGCAGATACACACATATTTATTAAATGTTTTAAATCTCTAATTACAGATTTTGTAAGATACAATTTTATTTAAATTTCAATCAATAAATTCTTCGAATTAAACTTTTTTGCAAACAGGAATTGTAACTTTTAGTAGTGATGCTACAAATTATGTTATGATACAAAGATCACATAAAACATTGCATAAATAATTTATGTGCTGAAGTTTTTGTATTTTAAATGTTACCATTTTCTTTGCGGGGCGCTTAAGAGGTTTAAGGTGTCTTTACTGCCATACCTAAAATGTTTGTTAAATTCAACAAACAATCTCGAAAAAGTTTACTAAAACGACTCAGATCTTGTCAACTTTTCAAAACATAACTTTTCTTTCAGTTTTCGAAATCATTTAAAAAAGCTAAATAAAATTCTTATACATTTTTTATCGTTTTCTATGAAAATGTTTGGGGAAAACAGCATTTTAGTGGAAAAACGTCCACAAAAAGAAGGCGCGGCGAAAAAACTTCTGATTACAATCTTATCAAGGAGGACAGTGCCTACATATCTTGTGAATATTCTAACACTATATATCTCTAACTTTATCTTTACAACGGTTTTTTCTAAATTGTGAGCGTATTAAAAATTTACAATTAACAACTTCGGAATCCTAGGGAATATGTTGGTTCAAATTTCAGCTTCCTAGCTTAAATTTAAAGGCATAAAAGTTACGTACGGAGGAAAGGGCATTGCTAAATAGTCTTAGGTTTTGATACTAATCATAAATTTAGGGGTCTTTTAGGAATCTACGACGAATATTATGGTGTGTTACAAACTATGTGTCAAAATTAATATACCCTTAGGATAGCGTATAATGAAATGTGTTTCGAATACAAGCAACAATATATTAAGCTCTTAAAATTTTACTAAGATGTCAACTTAGCTGGTAGCTCAAACTTGGTTTATTTGTTTGAAAGTCAACTTAAACGAATTTGTGCCCTATTTAGTTCAATATATATTTTCCTTAGGACAGCCTTACATTTCCATACAAAGTTGGAATAGTATAAATTGGAACCAATTGCCAAATGTTTTAAGTGTTTCGATCAGGGATGGCCATTTTGAATTCGGCAGGCTCCTATCAGCTATAGAAGCTTTAATAATATTTTAAAGATATAACCAGTTTTGGGGCAAGTTTCCATTATGCGCATTGAATAAAATTTTTCAAATGGTCTAAAATACATGTACATATATCCATTTTTTGAGGCTCGCTTCGGTTGCTAAAAGGATTTTAACCCTTTTCTTCACAGGGTTAAGCCAAATCAAAAATGCATTTCCTCGCAAATTTTGTTTACAGAACATCTTAGAATAAGTCATTTTAACCAAGACAGTATGTTGCTTAGTGCTTAAGATGGTAACCTCAGCCTTGAATCGAATTCAGCGCATACAAATTAATAGGATTACAAAAAATTATGGATATTGTAAGACTCACAAAGGAGAAAGTACAATTTTGCCAAAATTTCTAGAGTGTTTGTAATTCATTAAATTTAATTTTGTTTAAATTTTAAGAAGTGTGGTTAATATATGTAGATGTTTTATTAAATCGGTTCATATCATTCGAATATTGCCACATACTTATCTTCGGCTACATAATTGTTTCACAATTTGTTATTTCACATTAAACCTAGGTACGCAAAATATATTACAAATGGGCCCTCCAAGGCGCGAAGAGTACCCGGTACAACAATGGAATACATTGCACACATCTCACAATGCGCAGATGTTAACTCACCAAATACCTACGTAGCCAAGTCGAATTTATTTATACAGCAACAGGGAAGATATAATATATTAAATATCGTATAGAAGAGTAGCAATTTTTTTTTACCTGATGGCCTGGGAGTGGTGACTCGTATGTTATATATAAGTACATATGCATGTTTTGATATGGTATTTGGGCAAGGGATAAAATTCACAACCACTTTCACAGAAAAAAAATGTTCACTTTTCTTGCACCGAAAACGAATTAATAAGGAATATTTAAGCATTTGAAAAAAAACCATGAAAAGAAAAAGAACGTAAATACATTTTTTCATTTAGCACTTCGCACATGAGTTTCCATGAGCTAGAAAAAAAAACAAAACAACAGATTTTGCAATGGATATCTGAAAACTCAAGTGAAAACAAACTAGAACATCGAAAAACAATTTAAAACAAATAAAAATAATTATAAGCAAACCTTCAATTTTATAGATCTCACTTTCTAATTACAAAACATAAATTGTCTTCCATTTCAATTTCATCCGCAGTTTTATTAATGTGCAACATATTCACGGCATTACAGCTTATTTTTCATTTCCCGTATCAGTTATTTTTGTTTACTCATTTCATTAGCTGGCGCATTAAGTTTTAAATCGTTGATTTGTTAGTATTTGGAGCTTAAGTTTCAAATATAGTTTAATTACTCATTATGTGCTTTGGGGAAGAAGTGTCGGTCTTAAATTGTGATCAGCTACGAAGAATGTATGTACATATGTGTTCGTATCATATTGTTCATTTAATCACTGCGAAAATTGCCCGTTCGAGTACGACGGTCTCTCTCGCACTTAAGTAGACAAGACAATGACGCAGCACAAATAACATACATTAGTCGATGCTGCGCTGAGAGCAACAAAGTTGAAATTAACGCGACTGATGAAATTCCCTCACCCCAAGCCCTAAACATAATGATTAATTTCCATTTAAAAATGTTTTGTACAAAAAATGGGAATGTACATTAAACTAAGCGCTAAAAAATGCTTGATCCCAAATGAAACGACGCCTCTTCGCACCGTCGAGTTTTGAACGATTTTTTTTAAGTTATGTAACAAAGAAAATCTGCCGATTATGTACATTTACGTTTCCCTGAGTAACTTTATGAATTAACTTTCCTAAGAAATTTCCTTTTATTCTACATACATATGGAATTCATAAATTTATTTTATATGAAACTGATATGTACATCGGTCTCTTTGGTAAAAGTGTGTACGTCTAATTATGCAAATAGTTTTTATCTGTCTTCTGTTAACTCCATGTTATGATTAGTTCAAAGATTTCTACTTGAATGAAACGAGGGTGATTATACTGGGCCGTTGTTAGCTCGACTAAAGTCACGAATAATTTAAGAAGACGTGGCTGTATCATAACTTAACTTAACGAATGCTGGCTGACCATCTACTCTGTTTATATTAACGAATCGAAAGATCGAGTTGAATCTGAATCGAAAATTGAACTAGTTTTCCGCTCTCAAATTGAGGGTACTAAGATTCATATAAGCTGAAAAGTGTACTAATTCGTACTAATTCAAAAACAAAAATTTGGAGTCCTATTATCATTTTTGAAATCTGAGGTTTCGCAAAAACTCCTGAAACCTTCATCGAAACCAAGAGTTTTCCCATATTTTTCTTATATTTCTAAACCTCGTTATTATAAATATAAGGTTTCGAAGAAAACTCCTATGATTCTGGTCTCAGTGGTGAGATTGTCGAAGCAAACGCATCTTTCAACACATTCTACAAGTTCCACAAAGCCAACTCAACTGAGTAACAAGTCAACTAACTGCAAGTCATTCAATGGAATATTAATAGGGGAGCGAATTTCGAACAAGGGAATATTCGTAAATTCTGACATTTCGTTTACATGACAACTTTTTTTGGTCGCAGATACCCGCTAATATAATTTGTTAATGTTAACAAGAAGATGTGTCAATTTTAAGGATATGTTCGAACGAATTGTGGATTTGTGGATTTGCATTACGTGAATTGTGAATATAGTGTGACAGTTCGCGGCAAGAATTTTTCAATTCGTGGCAAAATTGTTATACTCTTATATGTAGCTATTTAAATCAATTTAGAATCTGTTTTTTTAGATAAGACGTTTGATCAGAATGATACAAAAAAAAATCGAACAGATATGCCTGTGCACGCGGCGGGAGGTAATTCGGTTGGTGATAGAACCAACAGACATTTTAAATTCATAAATACATTTAAATTGATTTGTTCGCAATCTGCCTATTTGCAATTCGCTCTCAAGTGAATAGTCCTTAAGAGTCAACTTGCCGATTTCTTGAACTATGATCACGCAAATTATATGAGCAGAGCATATATCCATTGTAAACTTATATTGGACTTGCATTGCACTTGCAACTTTAAAGGAGTAATTGTTCTTTCACTTTTATTTTTCGATGGCTGACTGAAACATACAGCAGATACATACAGATATACATATTAAACGTATAACGCATTAACCCGAACCACGAAAATACTCCTGCGTAACCAGAATCTTGCGAAGGGAATTGCGTTTATTTGTGTATAGAGCTTTATACCCTTTGACAGCTACGAAAAAAAGGTCAACACGGTGGCCAAACAAACAATTTGTTAGCAGTCTCAATACGTGCATTTCGTAAATTCAGTCCATTAATAAATAAGTTTAAGTGTTTTAGGCCGCGATGTGATATATATATTAGTAAAACGAATTTCTGCATAACAAAAATTCACTGAATTTCTCCGTAAGATTGGTGGTGTATTAAAAAAGTACTTGGGTCAAGCTCGATCGTTGTAATGCAGGTAGGCTTTTGAAGTGGTCAGATAATTTTTAAAATCCATTCATTTAGTAACAATGTGTTTTTTTTGCTTGTATCCTTTCTTTTGATTATAGTGTCTGAATTATTATAAACATTATCAATGTTCAGCCCGTTTAAGGTAACATAAACGCCATGAAAAGTTTTTGAAAAATATATGCCACTTTTGTATGCAGAAATTCGATTCCTACGCATTTAATAAAAACATCGAAGAAATATATTGCCTCCCCCGAACAATCAAATATCGATTGGTGGAATATTTATTGCAACCCGAATCGCTTTAATGGGTTGAATTTCCGAAATACCTACACGTATCCAAGCTGGTTTGACAACTAAAAAAAAATGTGACAGTTCTGTACAGAACTCTATTCCGCAATTGAATTAATAAAACAGTCATCATTATTTTTAAGCAAAGTACAATATAAGGATTTAAATACTTTCTTAATTTGTTTATATATGCTCTATATTTGAATTTTTGTATTTTCAGTGGAAACAAAAATTCAAATATCATAATGTAAAATTATATATTTTGCAGATTTAGTCTGTCGTCTGTTCTTGAATTATTTCGATTGTAATGATTCAAAAAAAGTGGTGATCAAATTGATTCGATCCCACTCGGTTCGTCTTGCGTCAACATGGAACTAATTTTGAATTGAATCCAGATTGAATGGCATGACCCTACTTTGACAGTGATATCGTCAGTATTTGATAATTATTTCAGCACTTATCATGCAATCTAATATAATGCTACGTTTCCACCAAACAATAAACCGAGATTAATCCCAAAAGATTAAAAATTATTCGTCAGTATTTCCACCGAAGAAAAAAGATTAATCTGACGTTTGGCTCTCCGGATCTTATTTTTATTTTATTGGAAACTCAATTGACATGTCAACAGAATACAAATAAGTATTTTAATTAAACGCCAAACAAAGCGAAAATAATATTAAAATTAAATAAAAAAGAAAATTTGTTGCTAGAGTTTAATGAATGGAAATAGAATAAAATTATTATTCGCACACCATTTTATTCTTCAAACAAATATGAAGGTTTGAAAGATTTTATTGGCCAGGAGAAGGCGCTTATACAGAAAATCCACCGTCAGAGCTTAATGAATATTGTGGTAGCTAGACGTAAAAAAATTGCAAAACAAAAATTTAATGTGAATTGTAATTTCTACTGGCGTATACTTATAAGAAAGCATTTTAGCAATTTCCTTAAAAATATGCGAGTTTTTTCTTGTCTTCGAAACTCGGGAAGATTATCAGCCCGTTTTTCGAAGAGCAGCCTAGTCCGCTGACATCGAGGTCGTTCGGGTTTTCTTCCTTTTCCTATTTTCTGCGATACAAATAAAAATATATATAAATGACAAAAACTAGCTAATTAGAATAAAGTAAGTATTTAATTAATGGTAATAAACCAACTTCACGCAATCAGCAAAAACCAAACAAAAATGGTGATATGTCAAACGTAGCATTTTTTTATGTTTGACATGAAGAGCTTTGGGGGGTAGTGTAGAGTCGTATAGAGTGTGTTCGCAACCCGAATTTTATATGCAAACGAAGTTAATTACCTACATTTTTAATCCTGTTTTTAGTAGATTAAAATTTTATGGGTAAATCTTGAGATTTAAAGTAGATTAAAGGCAGATTAAACATAATCTCGGTTTTGCGCTCGGTGTAAACGTAGCACTAAATCGGGATTCAAAAGAACTGTCATCTATCAAAATTGAAAAAGGCTTGGGTTTGCCACAAGTGCCACAAGATTTCCAGTGACCAGTCGGTGAATATATGTGAAGCAAAAAGAATCAATTCAGCACTCGATTGTTTTTGGTCTGGACGCACCTTTTTATCAGTGGTAAGTATTTTGACATTTCTCTTCATAAAAGTAAACAATTGTTTGAGTTTTTTTGTGTTCGCTAGTTTTCGTAAGTGTAATCTTTATTTTCAGTATTAAATGTATCTTATTTTGCAAATCCAACAACATTTTTTTGTTCTTGTTTTACTTTTCTTTAATTTCAGATAAAAACCAAGGCCGCATTACTTGCCGTTGGTGTGAAAGCCGGTGCCGCGAATGACGAAAGCACGTGATGGTTGCCGAATGTACATTGAGGTGTACTGCAATAAAAGATTGCTCATGAATACGGTACAAGACTATGAGAAAATGAAGTGAGTTGTTTGTTGATCTCGTATTGTATAACCATGATATGTTTTCTTTGTTTAGATTATACTTGGCTGGCCCGGGGAAATTTGTCCTTCCAATCAATTTGACAGTTTGTGGCGACCTAATAGTGGTTGTTTACCATGCACTCAATGCTCTCAAAGGAATGGGACGGCCACCAGATGAAAATGGTCGACAATTTCAGTGAGTAGGCAATTGCTATAGGTCTCACAGTTTATTTAAAAAAAATATGTTGCCTTTTGTTTTGTAGTTACAAAACCAGCATCGACACCACGACCAGAGCATCGTAAAATCGCACCAGTGAGACCTGCACCACCAGCACCGCACATAGAAGGAAACAATCATGGTCAATCACCATTAGTAAGGCCAGACGTAACGGATCACAATGGATATAGAAATGAAAGCCATTCACCAGTTCCCCCAATTGATTTGCTTAATTTGGTAAGCCAGTCAATGCTCACGGAACTAACAGCTCAAAGTCGGCCTCACACTGTACATCCAACGGAGGCTAGCTTTGATTTGTTGGGATCTTTGGATTCTGGTGAGTTGCGTTCGGTTCCGATTCCTGATATTTTAGGTGAATACTAAAAATATTCTCTTTTGTTTTGTAGATAACATTCAAGAAAAACAACTGCCGGATTAGATGATATTTTGGGTTCGATTAGCTCATCGGCTGCACCAACTGCAGCTGAGTTTAATTTAGATTTCAATGCGTTTGAATCGGCGACTACAGCTCCGATGGTAACTCCATCATTTCCATTGAGCTTTCCACGTCCACCAGCAGCAACCACCACTTTCGCAGCTGGTATGAGCTCCAGTCAAGAACCTAGTAAAGAAACGTCACCGCAACAGGTATGAGAAAACACATCAAGCACTGCGTTCCATAAATGAAATGCGAAAAGAGGAGCTTGTTAAGGACATGGATGGAGATAACCTACGCATTATGGAAAGGGTAAGCCGAATGACTAGCTGTTTAGAGGGCATAACTTAACTCATTGTTGATCGCATGTTTTTTTTTTAGACTGAGGGAAAGAAAAACAACATACGTGCTCTACTGTGCTCATTGGATACGGTGCTGTAGAACGATAAAAAGTGGGAAAATGTGAAATGTCAACTCTCATAACGCTCATAATTCTCTCATAATTTTTAAAATCCATTCATTTAGTAACAATGTGTTTTTTTTGCTTGTATCCTTTCTTTTGATTATAGTGTCTGAATTATTATAAACATTATCAATGTTCAGCCCGTTTAAAGTAACATAAACGCCATGAAAAGTTTTTGAAAAATATATGCCACTTTTGTATGCAGAAATTCGATTCCTACGCATTTAATAAAAACATCGAAGAAATATATTGCCTCCCCCGAACAATCAAATATCGATTGGTGGAATATTTATTGCAACCCGAATCGCTTTAATGGGTTGAATTTCCGAAATACCTACACGTATCCAAGCTGGTTTGACAACTAAAAAAAAATGTGACAGTTCTGTACAGAACTCTATTCCGCAATTGAATTAATAAAACAGTCATCATTATTTTTAAGCAAAGTACAATATAAGGATTAAAATACTTTCTTAATTTGTTTATATATGCTCTATATTTGAATTTTTGTATTTTCAGTGGAAACAAAAATTCAAATATCATAATGTAAAATTATATATTTTGCAGATTTAGTCTGTCGTCTGTTCTTGAATTATTTCGATTGTAATGATTCAAAAAAAGTGGTGATCAAATTGATTCGATCCCACTCGGTTCGTCTTGCGTCAACATGGAACTAATTTTGAATTGAATCCAGATTGAATGGCATGACCCTACTTTGACAGTGATATCGTCAGTATTTGATAATTATTTCAGCACTTATCATGCAATCTAATATAATGCTACGTTTCCACCAAACAATAAACCGAGATTAATCCCAAAAGATTAAAAATTATTCGTCAGTATTTCCACCGAAGAAAAAAGATTAATCTGACGTTTGGCTCTCCGGATCTTATTTTTATTTTATTGGAAACTCAATTGACATGTCAACAGAATACAAATAAGTATTTTAATTAAACGCCAAACAAAGCGAAAATAATATTAAAATTAAATAAAAAAGAAAATTTGTTGCTAGAGTTTAATGAATGGAAATAGAATAAAATTATTATTCGCACACCATTTTATTCTTCAAACAAATATGAAGGTTTGAAAGATTTTATTGGCCAGGAGAAGGCGCTTATACAGAAAATCCACCGTCAGAGCTTAATGAATATTGTGGTAGCTAGACGTAAAAAAATTGCAAAACAAAAATTTAATGTGAATTGTAATTTCTACTGGCGTATACTTATAAGAAAGCATTTTAGCAATTTCCTTAAAAATATGCGAGTTTTTTCTTGTCTTCGAAACTCGGGAAGATTATCAGCCCGTTTTTCGAAGAGCAGCCTAGTCCGCTGACATCGAGGTCGTTCGGGTTTTCTTCCTTTTCCTATTTTCTGCGATACAAATAAAAATATATATAAATGACAAAAACTAGCTAATTAGAATAAAGTAAGTATTTAATTAATGGTAATAAACCAACTTCACGCAATCAGCAAAAACCAAACAAAAATGGTGATATGTCAAACGTAGCATTTTTTTATGTTTGACATGAAGAGCTTTGGGGGGTAGTGTAGAGTCGTATAGAGTGTGTTCGCAACCCGAATTTTATATGCAAACGAAGTTAATTACCTACATTTTTAATCCTGTTTTTAGTAGATTAAAATTTTATGGGTAAATCTTGAGATTTAAAGTAGATTAAAGGCAGATTAAACATAATCTCGGTTTTGCGCTCGGTGTAAACGTAGCACTAAATCGGGATTCAAAAGAACTGTCATCTATCAAAATTGAAAAAGGCTTGGGTTTGCCACAAGTGCCACAAGATTTCCAGTGACCAGTCGGTGAATATATGTGAAGCAAAAAGAATCAATTCAGCACTCGATTGTTTTTGGTCTGGACGCACCTTTTTATCAGTGGTAAGTATTTTGACATTTCTCTTCATAAAAGTAAACAATTGTTTGAGTTTTTTTGTGTTCGCTAGTTTTCGTAAGTGTAATCTTTATTTTCAGTATTAAATGTATCTTATTTTGCAAATCCAACAACATTTTTTTGTTCTTGTTTTACTTTTCTTTAATTTCAGATAAAAACCAAGGCCGCATTACTTGCCGTTGGTGTGAAAGCCGGTGCCGCGAATGACGAAAGCACGTGATGGTTGCCGAATGTACATTGAGGTGTACTGCAATAAAAGATTGCTCATGAATACGGTACAAGACTATGAGAAAATGAAGTGAGTTGTTTGTTGATCTCGTATTGTATAACCATGATATGTTTTCTTTGTTTAGATTATACTTGGCTGGCCCGGGGAAATTTGTCCTTCCAATCAATTTGACAGTTTGTGGCGACCTAATAGTGGTTGTTTACCATGCACTCAATGCTCTCAAAGGAATGGGACGGCCACCAGATGAAAATGGTCGACAATTTCAGTGAGTAGGCAATTGCTATAGGTCTCACAGTTTATTTAAAAAAAATATGTTGCCTTTTGTTTTGTAGTTACAAAACCAGCATCGACACCACGACCAGAGCATCGTAAAATCGCACCAGTGAGACCTGCACCACCAGCACCGCACATAGAAGGAAACAATCATGGTCAATCACCATTAGTAAGGCCAGACGTAACGGATCACAATGGATATAGAAATGAAAGCCATTCACCAGTTCCCCCAATTGATTTGCTTAATTTGGTAAGCCAGTCAATGCTCACGGAACTAACAGCTCAAAGTCGGCCTCACACTGTACATCCAACGGAGGCTAGCTTTGATTTGTTGGGATCTTTGGATTCTGGTGAGTTGCGTTCGGTTCCGATTCCTGATATTTTAGGTGAATACTAAAAATATTCTCTTTTGTTTTGTAGATAACATTCAAGAAAAACAACTGCCGGATTAGATGATATTTTGGGTTCGATTAGCTCATCGGCTGCACCAACTGCAGCTGAGTTTAATTTAGATTTCAATGCGTTTGAATCGGCGACTACAGCTCCGATGGTAACTCCATCATTTCCATTGAGCTTTCCACGTCCACCAGCAGCAACCACCACTTTCGCAGCTGGTATGAGCTCCAGTCAAGAACCTAGTAAAGAAACGTCACCGCAACAGGTATGAGAAAACACATCAAGCACTGCGTTCCATAAATGAAATGCGAAAAGAGGAGCTTGTTAAGGACATGGATGGAGATAACCTACGCATTATGGAAAGGGTAAGCCGAATGACTAGCTGTTTAGAGGGCATAACTTAACTCATTGTTGATCGCATGTTTTTTTTTTAGACTGAGGGAAAGAAAAACAACATACGTGCTCTACTGTGCTCATTGGATACGGTGCTGTAGAACGATAAAAAGTGGGAAAATGTGAAATGTCAACTCTCATAACGCCGAGATATGTTAAAAAAGCATACCGCAGAAATTATTTAGCAGTGCATCCTGATAAAGTAAGTAAAAATATTTTTATTTTTTTTTTTTTCAAAACACTCAGATTGATTCTCTCCTTTTAGCATAATGGAACAGACAATGAACACAATGCCAAACTAATATTTATGGAGCTCAATAACGCGTTGAGTAACGTCGAAGCTATCAATATGTTTGGTTCGTTAGCATGCCTGCCAAACCAATCTTCCTCTACTTCTACTGTTATTTTGTTCTGGAAAGAATATTAATAATTGTATATATTTCCATATAGAATAAGTGGTCTAAAGTGGCTCGGGTCTTAACATATGTTTTACGAAATTCTAAAATAATACCCACTTGGAAAACTTAATTAGATTCATATCTAGGGTATTGAAATTGCGACTTAATAGCAAAAATCCCTATCGGTTAAGTGGTTCAGAAATGACATGGGTTTGAATGTGATTTTTATGCATTTTCGATTTTACTTTGGCCATAAATGCAAGAAAAAGTACGTTGTCATTTCTGAACCACTTAACCCTTGTCATTACATAATCACTTATCCGATATGGATCAAATATATACTATTAAGTTGCAATTTGATTTCCCTACATGATGGCATGTTTAGATTTTGCATGTGAGTATTATTTTGGAAGTTTTCTACTAGGTTTAACTACTACGACTGAAAATCCAACAAATGACGGTTTGAGTGTCATACATATGTATTGATAATGCCAAGTCGTTTTGATGAATTTGTGACGTCTTATATACGCTTACCAAGAAAACACGACTATTGTCAATTGGCAACAGCAGGGAGCCGAAAAATATATACATCTTAGATATCAAAAGAAGAAAAGCAGGAGACAATCAATGAAAGGGACGGTATGGTCGTGTTAAAGGATGACCAGTAAAAATACAATACACCAGGAATGTTCCATGAAGTGGTGTAAGACTGTATGAACGGAGTAATGGAGTTACTTAAAAAAACGTATTAAATCCATTTCTTTTTTATTAAATCACATTTTGTAACACAATAATTTTGGAATTTAATAAAAACGATGTTAATTTTATGAAAGTTTATTTGTCGACTATTTATATGATTGTAGTGGTGGTTCGTTACCGACTTTAATGTAGAGAGTAGTAGATTGTTGGTAAACAAAGGGACCAGACCAGTAAATTGTGGCAAATATACATTTTGAACAGCTTCTTATTGAAATTTACAGAAGTTATAGATGAAAAGCCGCAAAGAAGACTCTTTAAATAAAAACAACATTATGTAAATTTATTTAGAAAGTTTATTTATTGATAGAGAAAACAATTATTTTTAATATACTATATTTATTCTTTTGAGCATTTCCACACCACCTATGAGGTATGCTTATGGTGCGTTAACCGATTTTTTTTTCTCTCGGGTGTTCGGTTTCCCCAATAGGCCTATTGCACCCGTTCTGAAAATAGAGCAACTTTAAGTACAGTAGACATTCGGACATTTTTTTATTATTTATAATATTAATTTCAAGCACTTTAAGTAACAACAAATTTCACTTCACTATGAACAATTTTAAAAACATGTTTGAATATTCACCTCATTTATGACAAGGGATGTATTCAGTAAAGCTCAGTAAAATTGTATTTTATATGTCAAATGAAATAAAGTGAATGCATTCAGCTTTACTTGCAGTAATTAAAGTTCCCAGTGGAAACACATGTAATATTTAGTTATTAAAATGTAATAAAAATTTAAATTATAGTGTATAAGTAATTGCAGTAAATTAATACACAATTTGCACCATTCGTGTTTTGTAAACATGATAAACATTATAAAACAATTAACCATATCTTTTCGCATAGGCTTGCATTTGTTACTCAAATACAGAATTATAGATCATTTATTATGGTAACTATAAATAGACATTTATACAGATGACAATTAACTAAAACACAAAAATCTGGAGGTCATATTACTAATTTATTTGCAGTATGGGATATGAATTTTCAGAAATTTAGTACCTTTAAATGTATCTATAACCAAATTGAGGAAATGTATTAATACGCGAAATGAATTCAACTAATGATTAATTATTGCAGTGTAGTAAGATTTCATAAAATAAGTCAGGTACATATTCTAAGTGGATTTTTAAATTTCGACATGATTAATCATTAGTTTAATTCATTTCGCGTATTCATACACTTTCTCAATTTGGTTATAGATACATTTAAAGGTACTAAATTTCTGAAAATTCGTATCCCATACTGCAAATAAATTAGTAATATGACCTTCAGACCAATATTTTCTTTTACTGATTTTCATCTTTGAAAATAGTAAAAGTTCTATTGATCGTAAATGCACTTAATCTTCGAAAATACACAGCACAGATGTACAAAAATACTGTTTGCTTCGCTTTCACTTCAGAATTGTTATAATAATATTATATTTCATATTTTATATAATTATTTTATAACTTTATATTTTTAATATTTCTATTATAGTTTTGTTAAGGTTGTTGCCTAAATTGTTAACTTTTCTATTTCTCTTTTATCATTTTAATGTACGCATTTGTAACCAAATTCAATTTAAATTTATCTCTCATGCTAACCTAAATCAAATTTTAAAATTTAATATTTAATTGTAATAAATAAATAAATCATTCATGATAACATTTACGTCATTATAGATACTTCATTGTTATCTTTGTAAATGTTTTAAACTAAATAAATTAATATCAAATATCAAAATTCTGCGTCAAAAATATGAAACCAAAAAACATTTTGAGAAAATTATAGTTGTTGTTTTATTTAATTAGAGCTCATTAACTAATGCTTTCACTTTTCCCAGGCGTTCAGAAACTTTTTGAAATAATTCGTATTATTTTAATTTTCCTTTTTAAAATTTTATTATTTATTTTTCAATCCATTTAAAAAAAAACCTTGGCATAAAAATTCTGGCTTTTTTTTTCTCCTTAGGCGAAAAGAGAAAGCGGATATTCTAAAAAAAAAAGAATGCTTTGCGACCTGCCTTATTCCATCTTCAATTATAGAATTCACATCAGTGATTTTATGAAACTGGTTTCTTTACATTTTCGGTGAAGATTCATATTATTTTAGGATGAAAAAAAGTATTCCCTCAGTTATTTTTTTTTTTGAATATCGCCTAAAAATATATGTATTATTTTTTAATACAGCAATTATTATATCTAGTTATTTGTTGGCAACAACCATTATACATTTTTTTTAATGCTGGTACCTCACAATTTTTGAAATTGTGTTATTTTATTTGTGTAACTCAAATTTAGTTCTCGTTTTCTTAAGTTTTGTTTTATTATTTAATAAATCAAAGCAATCCAAAATATTTCAATATTGTTTTACAGTTTAAGTTCTTTATTTTATACCTAGTATCTGCTGAATGAGTTTCTACTTTCCAGTGCATTTGCTAGATGCATTCTATCTGTGGTTTAAATTTCATTTTGGCCATTTCCGTGTTGGATTTGATTCTATTTCCGGCATCTTCGTTTTTGGTTTGTGGGCGAGGTCGGTGAGGCGGCGGGGGAAAAAGTGGTGGATTGACGAAGAAATCGTGGTGAATTGACGAATTTACCCATACTTGTTTAAAAATATGATAGTATGGGTAAATTCGTCAATTTTAATTTTAGCTTGTAGGCAGAGTGTTTTCCACTGGAAAGTTTGGTATCTCTTTGCTTCTATCATCACTGCTCTGGGATTGGCAAGCAGTAAACATCACTGGTAATATTATTAATAAATATTCTGTTTAGTTGTTTTACTTGGACGTGGTTTTGTTGGATTTTGCCGCTCGGTATTTTTTAATTAGGATACGTATCATACGCTTTGCTGTTTTAATCGAAAACATGGTCCTTCGTTTAGCCGAATTAAATTAGAATTTTGTAAACTGTGCGAATAATCAAAAAATTAAGTGTGTTTAAGAATAAAACTATTTCATGTGCTCGCTCAAAGTGTCCCTCGCGTTTCCTTTAAATTATAGAACATTGGCCTATAATTCGTATAAGAGCTTTATGTGAGCTACTTATGAGCGAGACATTACACCTGGTTTTTTGATTTTAAAGTCTTCGAACATTTAATTAAATTTCGATAAAATGAGTGCTCAGCAAATGCGTAGTCATGCTAAGGCAGCTATTACACGTGTAGCGGATTTCTGTAAATCGATAGATGATGATGTAGATGTTAAGACATTGGAAGTTAGGTTAGCCAAATTAGAAATAGCTTGGAAGGAGTTTTCGTGCTATCATTCCTCGTGTTTAGAACGGTTAAAGGAGCAGGACAACGATGCTTGAGCAGGAGTTTGGGGAATCCTAGGAGAAATATTTTAATGCGAATGCAAAAATGAAGAAATATCTTCGTGAAAGGCAGGATGCTAAAAAGCAAACTGACTTAGTTCAGCAACTCACAAAACAGCAGACCGCGTTGCTTAATAGGCTTAATTCTTCCAGTTCGTCTTCGAAAAACGTTAACCTCCCTCAGATCTCTATAGCTCCATTTTCCGGCAACTACAAGGATTGGCCGACATTTCGCGATATGTTCATCGACTCGGTGGACTTCTACGCAGAAGTTTCATCTTCTGGAATCATTTTTAAGAGACGAAGCTGCCGATCTCATCAGCCACATTCCACCCACGGATGCTAATTATCTTGGGGCATGGGAAAAACTAGAAAAACGCGTCAACCTACTCGTGCATTCGTTAATCCAGTCGTTTGTCTCGCTGCCATCTATGTCTTCACCCAATTCTGACATTCTTCGTAAGATAACGGACGGTGCCGATGAAGTAATTCGTGGTTTTGAAGCAGCGGAGAAAAACAGTCGCGATCCTTGGCTTATATGTTTGCTCTTAAACAAGCTCGATGAAGGAACGAGGCATGGGCTAAGGAAATAGGTTCTCGGGACGATTGTTCGGTGCATGAATTAATTAATTTTCTTGAACTGCGGTGTGATGCATTTGAATCGTATAGGCCTATTAACATGTTGAGTACGTCGCGTAAGAGGCAACCTGTTTCCATTCGAACACATTTACTAGCTGAGTTACGGGAAAAGAACTTAAAATGTCCTAAGTGCAAGGCTGATCATAGATTGCCACAATCTGCTGCGTTTATTGGACTTAGTATCAAATCTCGTCGAACATTTGGAAAAGAGAATTCATTGTGTTTAAACTGTCTTTGATCTGGGCATGCATCTTACAAATGCTTTAGCCACTCTCGTTGTCGTGTCTGTAAATCCCGGCATCATGCGCTAGTACACTCGAATCAATCTGGTGCATCCAACGTTCCACCAGCAGAACACGCAAGGCCTCCACCCTCTTCGGCTGATACCGAATCTAGTTCAGTTGTTCCGTTAGTAACAAACCATTCTCTTGAGCTTAGTCTGCGTAAGCAAACAATTTTACCTACAGTCTTAGCTAAGATGCAGGATTGTCAGGGCCAACTTATAGATTGTCGAGTTCTACTGGATACCGGGTCGCAGTCTTCATTTATCACCGAAGCATTAGCTCAGCGGATTGGACTTCAGCGAAAACATTCTCGAATCCCGATCCTAGGACTCTTATCAAAAGAAGGTGGTCACACTCATGGGAGTCTCTCTATTTGTTTAGTTTTGCGTTATAATGAGACACGTATTGCGATGCACATATCTTGGGAAAATTAACTTCGAATTTGCCGGGTTATTCTTTTGATATTCCGTCGTTATCTTATATTCAAGGATTGAACCTAGCGGATCCTCAGTTTAATGTTTCGAGTTCGGTAGATGTTTCGTTAGGAGCTGACAGAGTTTGGTCGATTTTTAAGGCAGAACAAATTCATGGCCCAGACGGGAAACCTTTGGCGCAGAATACGTCATTTGGATGGGTCATAACAGGAGAATTCGTTGATAGTGAATCCTCTAATGTCGGACTGTGTAATCTTCACCCAACGGTTGATATTGATTCCCTCCTGCAACGTTTCTAGGAACTGGATGAAGTTGGCATAATTGTGAACAAAGCAGACAGTGATCCTGCTGAAATCCTTTTACGAGAATCCGTTTCACGCTCAAAAGCTGAAAGATACATTGCTCCCCTTCTATTAAAAACTCCCTCGCCTTCTTTCGGAAATACTCTGGGTGCTGCTATTTCGCGGTTGCACTCAATGGAGTGTCGGTTTCAAAAGAATCATGATTTACGGCGACTATATGGACAATTTATGGAAGAGTATTTGAGTCTTAGGCGTTCCATATGCATTTCTGATGATGAAATCGAATTTTCTGAAGGTAAACATTTTTACCCTCCACATCATGCGGTGCTCAAACCCGACAGCTCATCAACAAAGCTTTGGGTTGTGTTTGATGGCTCTGTAAGTGACTCTCTGGGAAGGTCTCTTAATAATAATTTGTATATTGGGCCTGCAATTCAACGAGACCTAATAGGTGTTTGCCTTCGCTTCGCCAGCATCGGTTTGTTTTTACGGCTGATATAGTGAAGATGTTTCGTCAAATCTTGATTCGCGATCCGGAAACTGACTACCAGCGTATCGTCTGGCGCACCTCTCCTGATGAACCTATTAAACATTATAGGCTTAAGATCATAACTTATGGCACAGCATCTGCCCCATTTTTGGCTGTTCGAGCCTTAAAGCAAATGACTGTTGTTTGAAATACCCCATTGCAGCTCGAGAATTCCATGGAGGATCTTTTGAAAATGCAGTCAGAACTTGTTTAACTCTTATCGATTGCCAAAATTCAGTTAAGTAAATGGAGCTCTAATTGCTGGGTTCTTCTCGCTAGCCTACCACAGAAAGATTGCGAATATTCGTTCGTGGAATCTGAAAGTTCGTCTCCACTTATCAATGTCCCATCTAGTGATGTCTTTTCGTTTCGTGTAAATCAGCCTGAACTTAAGAATCCTCTAACCAGACAAACTGTTCTCTCGGAAGTCGCTCGAATTTTCGACCCCTTTAGGACTTTTGGCCCCATATGTGATTCTCTTTAAAATTATGTTTCAAGAGCTTTGGTCATCGGAGCTGCAATTAGGATGGGATGATCTACTGCCAGAACGGATAGCGAAACAGTGGATGAACTATCGAAAGGAACTGCCGCTGTTTCAAAATATTCGGGTCCCGCGTAATGGTTTTTCGGAAGATGATTTACAACTTCATGGGTCTTCGGACGCCTCATCGTTGGCTTATGCTACCGTTGTATAGGCGTGGTCGATATCGGTATCTGGAGAGGTAAAGGTAACAATAATCGCGGCGAAAACAAAAGTGGCTCCTTTAAAACCTCTTTCTATCCCGCGGTTAGAACTTTGTGGTGCGTTACTTCTATCATGGCTCTTTAAACTTGTGAAATCCTCGCTGAATATAGACTCAAATATTAAAAACTGTGCGTGGTGTGACTCAGAAATAGTGCTACATTGGCTTTCTTCACCCCCTCGCCGTTGGGGTACGTTTGTAGCTAACCGCACTTCAGCTATCTTGGAAACGGTTCCGAGTTACTCATGGAAACACACTCGCTCAGAATTTAACCCAGCTGATTGCGCCTCGCGCGGTATTGTTCCTTCGCAGCTTATAAACCATAGTCTTTGGTGGACCGGTCCACCTTGGCTAACAGAAGCCCAAAAACATTGGCCTATTTCCTCCTGGTCCAAAAATTCTGATCTTGCCGAAAGTGACCAAGTTAACTTCGCGTGGTTCAGACATTATTTAAAACCTAATCAACAAAATTTCGTCTCTTCATCGTTTGATCAGAGTGTTCGCGTTTTGTCGTCGCTTTATTTCGAATAGTCAAATAAAAGAAGAACAATCTGAACTTCGAGAGTTACACGGTTTGAAATTCAACGAGATCCACTCCGCTAAAATTTGTATCCTAAAGTACGTGCAGCGTATGTCATATCGAAAGGACATCAACGTTTTGTTAAATAAGAAAACCCTTTCATCGAAATCGTCGCTTTTAAGGTACTCAGCGTTCCTAGACAACATTAGACTTCTTCGGGTCGGAGGCCGCATAAAACATGCTGCGGTTCCATACAATATAAAACACCCGATAATTCTTCCTAAGTCTAACAAACTTTCTTTTCTTATAGTACAGGATGTCCACTTAAGGTATGCGCATGCTGGAGTGTCGGAGACTTTTAAATTCGTCCGGCAGCAATATTGGATAATGGGTAGCAGAAATCTTGTTCGGAAGATAATTCATATTTGTAAACCTTGCTTCATGCAGCGAAGATTAACTTGTGAACAACGAATGGGTGACCTACCCCCTCAACGCATTCAACCTAATCGACCGTTTACTGATACCGGTTGCTGGGCCGCTGACAATTAAGCTTTCTCGAGGTCGAAAGCCAAAATTACTGAAGGCATACATCGCGCTGTTCATCTGCTTATCGACCAAAGCGATGCGTTTGGAAGTAGTGAGCGATCTCACTGCCGATGCGTTTCTTGCCGCCCTGTGCCGGTTTGTTTCACGGCGTGGACTTGAAGAAACATCTTTAGTGACAACGGAACTAACTTTCAGGGAGCACGACGTTGTCTCTTAGAAATGCATAAGTTAGTCATGACTGAAACACACAACGAAGCTATTGTGGCATCACTAAGGATGGTATTGCTTGGATCGATACGGACTCGCAATTCACCGAACACTGGTGGCTTGCGGAGGGAACATTGGAAGAGGTAGACATACCTTTCCAGGTCGGTGCGTTACCTTAAGGTAACTCCTCTTAGTTTGTAAGTTGCTTAAGTAGGTTGGTTTGTGCTCTGCATGTAGGCTGCAGGGTGTGGTGTTCCTGAGAGCCGACCGACGCATTTCGGTGTCAGTAGGCCCTCAGTGGCGCATGTGCGCTGTAGAAGAGGCGGCGTGTGTACACATCACTCCCGATTATAATTAGTAATAGTTTTTGGTAATTTTAAGTATCTTTAGTTTTAAGTTATTTGTATATATGTATAGCTTTAAGTAGTAGTTTTTAAGTAGTTTAAGAAAAAATTATAAAGAGTGCAAGTTTTAAAACAAAATTTCTTGCAAAACTCTACCATATTTACAAAATAAAAAAGTATTATTAATTAAGGCCGAAAGGTAATAGTATAAGGTGATATAGTTAAGTTTAGAGCGTCCGCATAAGGACCAGTAACCTAGAATAAGTATCCTGTTAATTTTAAGTTAGATTTAATCATTTTTGTCTAGTTTGTAAGTTTTTATTGAAAAGAATAATAAACATGAATTGAAAATTAAATGAAAAAAATGGTTATGCTTGCCACTTGATTCCGCCCTCTGCACCTCACTTTGGTGGTTTATGGGAGGTAGGTGTCAAGTCTGTAAATCTTCACCTCTGTCGCGTCATTGGCTCCTCAATATTGAACTTTGAAGATCTGACGACTGTGACCAGTCAAATTGAAGCTGGTTTGAACTTCCGACCCTTATCTTACCTCTCAGATGTTGATTTGAATCCCTTAACACCATCACATTATCTCTTAGGTGAACCAATGACAGCAGTGCCCGAACCTAGTCAGCTGGATACACCGATGAATCGTCTGTCTCATTGGAATCACCTACAAAATATGGTGCAGGGTTTTTGGAGGAGGTGGCAGACCGAATACCTGACGACACTTCAAGTACGGCCCAAATGGCAGCGTCAACAAACCAATCTGAAGCCAGAAGATGTTGTGGTCATCAAGGAGCCGACTTTGCCTCCCACAAAATGGTTACTTGGTCGAATTGAAGCGTTTCACCGGGTGCTGATCAACTTGTTCGTGTTGCCACTGTTAAGATAAGCACTGGCACCTTTATTCGCCTTGTGTCGAAATTGGCTATCCTACCATTGCTCTGAACATGGTTCAGGGGCGCCGAGAAGTTTGAAATTTACATACATAACAATTCATATTTACAATTTCTATAAATTAATAACTTTTTTTGGTAACATCATTAACATACCCTATATATTCACTCTTATTGTTCTCAACCTAAACATAATTATTTATTTTTTTCTATACGATTTATTAACGGGCATGCATTTACCAATGCACCAATTTCTATGTACCTATGCCCCGTATTGTAATCTGTAAAGCTCTCTTTTCATATGTACTCATGAGTGACTTCGATCATCATGAAATTTAATTTTGTACTCTCTTCTTCTTTGGATTGGCAAGCAGTAAACATCACTGGTAATATTATTAATAAATATTCTGTTTAGTTGTTTTACTTGGACGTGGTTTTGTTAGATTCTGCCGCTCGGTATTTTGTACTTACGTTACGTATCATACGCTTTGCTGTTGTAATCGAAAACAGTTATGTTCGAACGAATTTTTCATTCGCGGATTTGTGGATCGCGTCTTTATTATGTGTATTGTGAATAAAGAGTGACAGTTCGCTGCAAGAATTTTTCAATTCGCGGGAAAAATTTTGTAATTGGAAATATTGCTATTTAAATGAATTTAGACTCAGTTTTTTTTAATATAGGGTGTTAGATCAATTAAATATCAAGCTTTTGTGGTAGAAGCAATAGAAATTTTCTATTCATAAATACATTAAAATTGATTTGTTCGCGATTCGCCTATTCGGCGTTCACTCTCATGTGAACAGTCCTTTACGAGTCAACTGCAAGTCACCTAAGAGTCAGCTTGCCGATTTCTGGAACGATGATCACGCAAATTATATGAAGATATAGGCGTTGTTAGCTTATAGTGGACTTGCAGTGCACTTGCAATAATTGTTCATTCGCCTTTTTTTTCGATGGCTGACTGAAACGTCAAACAAAACCCAGGTAGTGTTCGGTGAAAAAACACTTAACCATTTCGGAACTCTAGGGAATATGTGGTCCAAATTTCAGCTTCCTAGCTTAAATTTAAAGGCCTAAAAATTGCGTACGAACGAAAGAACGGATATTGCTAAAAATGTCGACGAAAATAGTAGTAAGGGACTCTTCCTGCACAATATTCAATGTCGTTCCAAACATGAAATGAACGAATGACTTGTCACGCTTCTCCAATACGACATCGGTATAAACCATTACCCCGTTTATTGCCAATAACCTCTAAATTTCTCCTGCACTCATTAAACGCTCAAAGATCGTGAAAAAAGAAAATGATGTATCCGAACTTTATTCATTAATTTAGAAGTTTCAATTCCGGAGAACTTGATCACATATGCTCTTAATTCTTTTTTATGGCCAGTTGATTTCAAACAAGAGAATTTATTCAAACTCCCAAAAATGGAGAGATCATGGCGAAATCTGTGATCACATGAATAGTATCTATAAATATGTTAACATTCAACTGACTGTCCCAGCCTTTTCTCCACCTGCTGCTTCAACTGATATCGAAGCTCAGAGTGTTTTTTTTGTCGGATGTTGCTAGTGTTCTGCGGTGTCCTCCTCCTCACCGCAAGCAAGGTGGTGTCGCTTCAGCCAAACAAATTTAATATTTAGCAAAAGCTTGGTGGCCCGAACGCCTACAAGCAGCCGACAGTCACTATATATAGAAGAATATAGAAGAAAAGATGCATACCTTTTGAAAATTTCCGGGCGCAATAGTTTGGTCTGTCTACATCCACAGCAATCGCACACCGAATCTTGTGTTCACGTGAAACCCAAACATCAATGGATGACATGATTAAAGATCTAGGCAGACCTTGCACAGGTTCGGGTCCTGAAAAAACTTCTTCTGAACCTTCCCTAGCAAGATCAACCTAGATCTCATTTCCCTGGATGCCAGTGTGACCTGGGACGCAGACAAGATTCGCTGTGTTCAGCCTTCCGACCAAATTCATAGAAAGCTTGAGTTCTAGCTCTAACTTGGACGAGGTAAGAGGGTTTAGCAGTGCTTTTAATGCAGCTTGGCTGTCACCTCAAATGCAAATGCCTATAGCTCACCATATGTTGTTCACAATATAGCACATAGTCATTAGGAGGACAAATATCTCTGCTTGGGAAGCAGATGCATGTTTACCCAAGGGGTAGTAAAGTCTTACGTCATCGCGTTCCACCAAGACTCTAGCTCCACCAATCCATGGTTCACAGACCAGCCGAAGCTATAACGTTACCTAAGGAAAGTTGACGTGGTAGTTTTGTTGCAGAAGGATTTCTGGTGTCATTGCATCATATGGCATATTCATAAGACAGGGTTTAAAGGACAATTCGAGCACGTTCTTCAAGATTTCGGTGAGCATGGTACCAAAAACCACCCCTCTTTAAGCAAAATATTGTTTTAAGGGTACACCCCATTCTATATAAATCGAGGGGCATAAGCTTGAGTGTAGTTTCCAGAAAGATTGAAGCATAATAGGGGAAAAAGAATACCAGAATGAGGGTAGACCCTATTTACCCCTGTTATGACGCACTTGCAACAGTCTGCATCAGCTACCAACGTCTTGTACATTAGCATTGCTTTAATCCACAACACTAAAGTTTCATCTACACCATGCTGTCTCGCAGAGTTATACATGTTGTCAATATCGACGAAAATGCCCAATCATAACCAGCGTAGGCAAAACTTAATATAAACCTTGTTTCAGCATAGCTGGTTAAATTTCATCCGGACCGGGTGACTTGAAACCCTTAAAGATGCAATAGCATGTTTGATGGTATCATCATTCACCACTCCCGATTTCGAACGCCTGTTACTTGGTGTCTTCTGGCTGTAACAAAGGTACATAGGTTGATGACCTACATTGTTGTTGGTAATATCATACGATAAAATTAAGTCCAAAATTCGATCTCCCCTTATGTTACAATTGCTAGTGCCTCAAAACAGTGTTCTGAGCGATGCTAATCATCGCAGCACAAGACAAGACCCAACCTTTTAGATTCACAATAATCTACGAGCTATACAATTGTCTTTGGTAGAGGAGGGGTTAGAGAGTTACAGGATTTCGATACAATAAGACAAGTCCTAGGTCTTTCCGATTGCTCATCATAAAGAACGTGGTATAAATCACTCAAACAACCAAGACCACAGATGTGATTTTTCCACACTCCTAGTTCCTGGAAGGATATTATACTATTATACTCTGTTTTGCATCAACATTATACAGGAATGTTTCAGGAAGCACAAGATATACGTGACACCGGATCAAGTTGAAAGCCGGTTAAAAACTGTAATGATAAGAACAAAAATAATAATAAACAACAACAGGACAAGTGGAGCAGTCAGAAAAAGGATACCCTCTGAGTCATCAACGGAAAAAATTCTTCAAAATTATGACTCTCTGGTACTTGAGGTTTTTCATGGTCCAAACAAACTGTTCCGCAAAGCAAATATGTTAGCGTTGAAATAGCGGTGTTCAACTTCAGCTTCAGCGTCTTCTTCCGTTTTCAGTCCATGTACGTCGTCAGTACAACTTTCTCAATCGCCGTCAAACGTTTTTCCCGATGTTGAAAATGAGCTAGTCGACCCGAATCACACAGTAAAACAAAATTTTTTCGCGAAAAAATTGATTGACCGCTTTGTTTGAAAATAGAGACAGTCGGTTCAGAATCGATCAGGAACGCAAAGATCGCAGGCACAAAGAACATTAGGAAATGTTATCTGAAATAAAAAATGCTATCCTCGAAAACAAACCACTGACTTGAATTTTTTCTTTAATGGCTGGTTTACATGGCCATGCATGCTTTGTGCACGAGATTAGAAAGAGAAATCTCTGCCGTCAATGATTTTAAAGATGTAAGAGTGAGGTTAGAGATAAAACAGTCTACATTCGTTGGTAGTACTGTCCCTTCCCTGCAGTAGACTTTTTAGTATTGTGCATCCCATTTATCCTCCGTGACAGACTTGTGTGGCCATGTCAACCAGCCGTAAAACGCCTGAAAATCCTGCTATTTGGAAAACAATTTAATGTGTGAGTATTTTTTTTCGAAATGGGCATCTAAAGGAAAAAAACAGTCAAATTCTAAATAAGTCATTAGACTTAACAAATGAACGCAAGGACCTGCGACTTTGCGGCAATTTCTTTCTTGCCACCCAAATTAATTTTTCTTTTGAAATGTGTAGATGTTTCAACTTCTCTAACAGGTAACCAGCAGTTCTCCTGTTTATACGAACCTATGCACGAAACTGTAAAGATATAAGAGTCTTTAAATATTTGGAAAGTTTTTAAATACAAGGAAACATACCTCATGCTCCAAATATTTCTCGAAAACATCAAACTCTTCAATAAGAAGAATCATCATTAGTTGATGAAGATGTTGAATAGTATGATAGTAAGTTAATCAAATTGGTGAAGTTATGCATTTTATTTCTTTGTTGTAGGTAGATATTTTTTTTATTAATTTATGTTGGCCTTTGTAGTGTATGCATGTGTTAGTGCTTTTGGTTTTGATTCGGAATTCAAAGTCAGAAGCGAATTTATCTTCTTTCGAGGAGAGGAACGCTCATTTAAGTACCAAACGAATACTTTCAGAAGATCCTGGAAGACTTCCAGATTACCAGACGAAAACTACATTATATTTCCATAGAACAATGCGCGGCACTAATTAGTTATGTTTTGACTGACAGTAAAACTAAAACACTTATTTAACATTATATTTTTTTTATTCACAATAATTATAAGCACTCTATTCAAAATTTATGCAGACTTGTCTATCAAAAACTGCTCGCCCTAAAATCGTTCATAGTTTTTTTTTCCCTTGTTTTTTATGTTATTGTTTTTGTTTCTTCTTCAGTTGACACTGACTTTGTCGTGAACATTCCTATATTTTTTATAATTCAAATGCAATTATGTCCCTTTCTCTTTAAGGTCATAGTGAAATTGGCTGTCGTTCGTTCTTTTTTTATTATCCGGATACACAGATTTCAATTATCCGTCTATTTAAGTTTACAGATTCTTATTACCTATTTAGAAAATTAATTGGAATTTTCGTTGTACCATTAATAGAATTGTATTGTACTAACTGTAATTTATTTAGTTGTGGATTTCGTAGTTTTAGTTAAAAACGAATAACTAAGATTATTATTTTCTGTTTTAAATACTGCAGAGATAGATGGAAAAGGAATATGAATGTCCATTAAATTTAAAATGGACAATTTGTAGGATTTTACCTTATGTAGGTTTGACGATAATTCTTATTAAAACACTTCTTTTGTTCTTCCTTATTTTATTTTATTACAAATATAATTACTGAGTGGATTTTTAAAAGGATTGTGGATTGAGAACTTATCGGCTTGGCTGCTGATTGTCCCCCCAGGCGGGGAACAACTCTGTGTTCGTTATCGTCTTTGTTTGTATGTGCGTGTGTGTTCGTTCCTTAAGTAAACTGTATCGTCCTTCCGTTTAATGTTAATTATTTAAAGCGATGTCGCGTTTGTTCGGCCCGATCCTACATTCGGCTATCCTGACGGTCATTCGTCCTCACAATGAAGGGTTCCATTTCTTCATATACTCTGCAACCGTAATCGTGTTATTTGGGCCTTCGTGATCGCCAATCTTCTTGACTTCGTACCTTCCGTTGTTTAACTTTTTACCACTTTATAGGGACCAAGAAACTTAGACCTTAGTTTCATCCCTGTACCAAACTGTGTGCGCTTAGTGGCGACTAGTTCATCAACATTGTACTGCTGCTCTAGAGCTTTCTTTCTATCGTATGTGCGGCGATTTTCCTGCTGTACTCTCAAGATGTTCTCTCGTACCTCGTCCCGCATGGAATCTCCTTCAGCATTAAAATTTTCTACTACTGCTTCATTCAAAAGTTCGCGAAGATCTGGGTAATCAGGAATACGAATGTCAACCCCCGTAAGTATTTTAAACGGACTGAATTTTGTGACTCTTGACGGAGTACTATTCAACATTTGCTGCACTCGATCCACATGTTTATACAATTTTTTTTTACACCCTAGGCACGCTTTCATCAACATGGGTACAACGACCTTGTGGATCATCTACACCTTTTCATTACCTCTCGGAACTCCGGTTGCGATTAGTAGATGTTGTATGCCCTCAGCTGTACAATAAACCTCAAATACAGCTGTGGTGAACGCCGTTCGCCTGTCTGATATGGTCCTCTTCGGACTCCCAAACACAACGGGAATGTTGGAATGTTTTTTCCACTAAATCTGCAACTGCTGGTGCGCGACTCTGATGATTTCCTGCTCCACGGGTGTTGGAACTACCATAATCTCTTTCTCCATATCCTTGTAGAGTATACCTGCCTTCAAGAAATAATCTTCATAGTTCTCCTTTTTTAAAATTGTGCTCACAGCTTTTATGCACACATCCTCTGAGTGCGCTACTCGTATACGATGAACTAACGACTCGTCTTAAATCAAACAAGACACTCTACTTAGAACGTCCACATGCTTCTTCTTGGTTCCAGGTCGATGCTCGATCTCGTAATCGAAATCCTGTAGAAACATGGCCCATCTGGCACTCTCAATGGCAAATCCTTCTTCTTTGCCTAGTCATGCCGAAGGCATTACAGTCTGAAACTATCTTAATCCTTATCCCCATCACATAGGTTCTCCATTTCTTAAGTGCTTCTATAATAGCTAGAACCTTAAGCTCGTATGAATGGTATTTTTGCTCCACTGGAGAGGTCTTGCGACTGATATATTCAACTGGATGAAATAGTTGATCATCTAAGTCCTTTTGCAGTAAGACTGCTCCGTACCCGTGCATGCTTTTTTTTTTGTTTATAATTTGCACGTGCAAAAGGGATTGTTAGCACCCTTATAATGTTATAGTAACACAGCACGGCATTAAGGAAATGAGGGATTAGACGACAGGATGAGAAACCGATGCACATTGATTTTAAATGTTTGTAAATTGTAATGGTCAGGAAAAACAGAGTGAGGCAGAGCATTCCACATTCGCAGTGTACGGCAGAGGAACGAATCCTTAAATTTCACATTTCGACCGAATATAGACTTTAGGGTGAACTCATGAGCATTCCTGGCATAGCGAGTATTACGGTTGAAGTGTTGAATGGGAGGAATGCAACTGGTGAATTCGAAATATCTCGGTCGCCTATGAGTTTTATAGCACGTTTTTGAATTCTGTTAAGTAGCTAAAAATATGTAATTGGTCACCGGACCAGATATGAAGGGGTAAAATATTTCTTCATCGCTTTAGGAAGCCTAGACCCTTCGCAGCGTTCTTGGCGCCGTCGGTCCGAACGGTAATTTCTAATCCAATGAATAAAAGTATCATCGATTCCAAAAGCACGCATTTTCGACAAAAGAGCTTGATGCCAAGCTCTGTCAAATGCCTTTGAAATATCAAGCACAACGACCTTGCTTTCACCACCACGGATGAATAGATTGGTTCCACTATCGGTTGGATATGTCATCAATTCACCAGTGGACCTGCTGCCGCGAACCGTACTGCCGGTCATTTAGAAGTTTCCGCGATTCAAGATGATTCATAAGCTGACGATTTATCAGTGTTTCATTGGAAAGAAGGGCCGTAAGTGCAATTGGTCGGTAGGAAGAGGGAGAGGAAGATTCGCCTTTGGGACAGGCTGGACAAATGCTGTTTTCCATCTTCTCGGAAAGAGCTTTGAAGAATAGGACAGATAGAAAAGCTTACGCAGTGGTTTTACCAGCGTGGAAAAACATCTCTTCAGAACGATAGGGGATATACCATCTGGACCAGCGGATTTATGTACGTTATGATCTCGAAGAACTCTTGCCACTGTACGAGTGCGAAAATCAATTGGGCCCATAGTATATTCTACGCACCCGAATACAGGGTGAGATAAAGCACAATCTGGCAGCCTTGGGCGAGCTGCAAATTGAGCAGCAAGCAGATTGGCTTTATCTAAAGAGGTGACAGCTGAAATGTCATTGCATATGAGTGTCGGGATAGATGTTGGGGCCGAATTCTTAGTATTCTTAATAAACGACCAAAAATTTGTACTACCGGTGGGACTTTGTAGTATTTTTTGACTCATCTTTTGGTCGTAGGAGAATTTGACACGATTAATGTGGGTATTGCAGTCATTTCTGGCTCGTTTAAACTTTATTCGGTTTTCCTCAGTTGGGTTGGCCTTATAAGACTGAAATCTCACCTCTTTTGACCTGATAACCTCTTTGCAGCTCAAGTCACACCATGCGTTCACCTTGGGTTTGATACTTTTAATGCTATTAGGGATAAAATGTTTCATACCCAAGTGAATTATGTTTGTTATCATATCGGCGGCAGCATCCACATCGCCATCCAGGAAGCATAGTGACCGGTTAAAACTCCTAAAGAAACCGTTTAATTCTTCTGATTTGGCTTTCTCGTATTGCCATACGGTTCACACAGTGGTCCGACGAACATATAGGTGATAATGCATTAATGGTGTACTTATCTGGGTGAGAGGTTAAAAACAAGTCCAGTGTGTTGGCGGTTTGACTACCAATGTCCGGAATTCGTGTCGGCTCATTTACAAGCTGGGTTAGGTTGTTTACCTCAGCAAAGATCTCAGCGTACCTGCCTTCGGCTGTTGTCTGTCCAGATTGCATCTGTATGGATCTCGGTTGGCGCCTTTGGATCAAACAGCTTCTGCAATGGTGCACTTACTAACGCTACTTTGTTGAACTACCAACAACTGTTCGACATCCATCTTAAACTTCATGTCCTTACGCAACAAATCAGTCAGCGGCTTAGCGACGACAGCAATTCCCTCGACAAATCTGCTAAAGTAAGACGTCAGGCCCAAAAAAACGTTGGAGTGTTTTCTTGTCACCTGGTATCGGGAACTCGTGTACCGCTCTAGTCTTCTCTGCTGATGGACGGATCTTACTATCTTCGATAGCTCTAACTTCCGTACTCCTTCCTCTTCATCCTTAGCGGGAATTATGATATCTGTATTATGATATTTGTAATATTACCTCCAAATTTTTGTGTTTTAGTAAATAGTCATCTGTATAAATGTAACCTTATAAATAGCTAACATAATGAATGATTTATAATTCTGTATTTGCGTAACAAATACAAGCCTATGCGAAAAGGGCAATCAGATATGGTTAATTGTTTTATAGTGTTTTTTTAACCGAATAATAATGCTAAGCAAAATGTGAACAGTTCAAATTGTGTATTAATTTACTGCAATCACTTGTACACTGTAATTTAAACTTTTATTACATATTAATAAGTAAATATTACATGTGTTTCCATGGGGAACCTTAATTACTACAAGTAAAGCTGAATACATTCACTTTATATCATTTGACATATAAAATACAATTTTACTGATCTTTGCTGAATACATCCATTGTCATATATGAGGTGAATATTCAAACATATGTTTTTAAAAATTTCAAAGTGATGTGAGATTTGTTTTTAATTAAAGTGCGTAAGAAAAAAAATTCCAAATATATACTGGGGTGCCTTAAATATGAGCACACATTCTGGCCAAAGGAAGAGTCAAGGTCATTTATTTTTGCACGAATATTTCAATTTTGATTGTACATGACTGAGCGGGAAACTGAAAGTTGTTCTTAGCTCCATCTTGCGAAGCTATACAGTGACTGTGTGTAATTAGATATAAAATGTTACCATCGTGCAATTTTATTTATTTTATAGAAAAACTAATTTCTTGTATTTTATGCTATGTTAATTTATGATGCAATAGTTGTCAAAAATAAATACACATTTGTAATAAAATATCTAGTCTTCAATTTTATTTTTTGACTATCAAATGACGCATCTTCCTTTAAACATTAAATCCGCAGGCGATGGACCTCTTTTTTTCTGAAATTAAGGAAAATAAAACTAGAAAAAGAAATGTTTCTGTCAGGTTCACATATGTTCACCGACACGGCCGTCACTGGAATCGATTACAACAAAAACCATGTAAACAAATGGGTTTCGAGTGGCAAGGGAGGTAAGAGTTTGGCATCTCTTTGCTTCTATCATCTCTGCTTTGATGTGTCAAAAATATGTCATTAGCGCGGGCAGTTTTGCAAAAATTCCAAATGGCAACAAAAAACAGCTGATTATAGCGGATGTGCTGGGAAGTATTGGGCTAACGTAGTTTAAGTTTAATAGATATTTTAATTGAAATGTTTATAAAAAAAAATTGTTAGGTATATAATAAATAATGAAGCAGTTGCACTTGAATGCGAATATTTTTTATGTTTATAAGAAATAGTTCTCAATTTTTTATAAAATAGTTCTCAAGTATTGAGTTAACGTAGTTTAAGTTGAATAGATATTTTAATTGAAATGTTTATAAAAAATGGTTAGGTATATCATAAATAATGAAGTTGTTGCAATTAAATGCGAATATTTTTTCATCAAATCATCAAATGTATATATTATTTTATTATTGCATGAATATTACTAAATTAGTAATGTTTGGGGCTTAAATATTTATAGTTAATAGTTTTGGATTAGTTTTTCGTGTGTATTATATTCTTTGGTTGTTTTATTATGTTTTTATTGTACATATGAAAGTTTAATATATTTATATACATATTCGGAACGTTCGTATGAGAGCGAGCGAGCGAATCGACAAACTGCGACGAAATATTGCGTTAATATCTTTTAATTGGAATAGTGAATAGCTGTGAATAAAATAGCAATGAGTTTATTAAATACTATGTTAAATTATTGAAATGGTCAGTTAACTAATCACGCGTTACTCATTAATTTTATTCATTGAGCTTTTATTAGTTTTACCTCCAATTTTCGTAATTTTACAGAATATTTCATTAATTCACTGCTCAAATATTTATCGCACCTTCCATTCAAAAATTATTTAATTTTAATTAATTTACTCGACATTCGACAAATCAACCATCAAAATAATTTAATTATTACTGACAATTTAAAACTGCTAAATTAGTTTAACTACTGGCAAACAAATTAAGAAAATCCTTATCAGGGTAGACGGTTTAATGTACACTACTTTCACCCAACCCAACTTTCCCGGGAATTTTACCAAATTATTTGTATTTACTTAGACAATTCGCGGCACTGATTGCTCGAATTTGTTACAGTGCAATTAAAGCACTTAAATAATATTATATTATTTCTTTGACAATAATTTAAATAGCACTCTATTTCAACTTTTATTTAGTTTATTAAATACTGCCACACAAGCTTACAAAGTTTTATTTTCCCTCCAATGATTTTTTTGACACTTCTTCTTTTTTACTCTCAGTTGACACTGACGTTGTCGCAATGCATTCTTTTACAACTCCAACGGACTCGAAATATTACCGCTACAAAAAAAATCAATTTGGAATTGTGTTTTGTTGGTCTTTAAAGAAATTAAAGTTTAAATCATAATCCGAAATTGCCAAACGAAAACTTTATTGTGTTTATATATAGAAAAAAGACAATTATAAATAGAAACAAACAAACCATATATTCTCGAACTATACTACCTATTTTAACATTTTTCAAACCTAGATCTTGTTTCGATTCAGATTGAATTCGATTTTTTGAATCAGACATGTAAACGAGGTAGCATCGACTCAACGAATAATTAACTTATATTGAGCGCATTCCGTGTGAATCTTGCAACAAGACCGCCGATTGGGGAATTTTTTTGACGTTTAATACTAAAAATTAGATGGTTAATTAGCCTGCTGGAGAAGGTAAATGGAGAAATGTCATAACCACCTCTGCCATTCGTTGATGCTTAGGTTAGGCTATATTAGGCTAGAAAAAAAACCGGGAATGCGTCCATTAAATTCTTCATGACCTGCAAGTGAAGTGTTTTTTGTAGGCTCATATTCTATCTGCAGAACGAAGAAATTTTAGGTGTATAAACAGTTTTGTTCGGTGTCGATTTTATTCTAATAATATTCTGTTAATAATTAGACAGTGTTGTCTGAAAAAATTTCGGCAAACGAAACAACGAAATCATCTGTGTTTAGTTAATTTTGACATTGCAAATAATAAGGATTGACAATGGCTAACCTGATATGGAGTATTGAAAATGGCGAACTTGACCGGGTTCAGGAAGATATTGAGAGTAAAGTAAATTCAAACCCATTTTTATATTGATAACACAGTGAAACTAAATGTATTTCTTGCAGGAAATTGATGTGAATACTGAAATTAATGGACGCTATTTCCTGCACTATGCTGCGGATTATGGGCAAGTTGAAGTGCTCTCGTATCTTATAAAAAAAGGGGCTAACGTCGATGTATGTACGATCACTTGTGTATTGTAAATTTTCGGCTCGTCGGATGTACTAGTTTTCTTCAATAACGTTTATATTTCTTAATTTTATTTTGTTAAAGGTGAGTGATAAACATGGAATTACACCACTCTTAGCTGCTATTTGGGAAGGACATACCAATTGTGTACAGGTCTTATTAGAAAACGTGAGTGACATAAAATAACGCATTATGTTAAGACGGTTTTTTTTTTTGCATCGATGTCTTTCAAGGTTCGTTTTTCGTGGTTAGGACGTTGGACTACTTCGCGAGAGTTCCCAGTTTTAAATCTGACCCAGTACCGCCTTAAGTTTTTATTTGCTGCCCCACCTCTTGAAAGACTGACAAACATCCAAGAGTAAGAACTGTCATTAGAAGTTTTTCAAATTTATAGTTCGAAATCGGCATTAAACTGTAGGTTTCTTCCATTCGTGTCAAAAAAGTATCTTCGCACAGTGTATGGGCCCTTAAAGTCTTCTATTTTTCTTTTGATGATCGCTATAGTAAGTTCTTTAAGTGCAATTTCGTAGTTATTCTTCCTGAAGAGTAGTCTTTTTATACGTGTTTCCGCGACTAACTATAGCTTATGTGGTCTAAAATCTAAATCTCGATATGACTTTCAGTTTTAGAAGCAGAAGAAGATACGCTTTGAATTTTAATTTAATTAAATTTTCGTGAGAAACATATTCACTTTAAGCAGATGACATAAATATTGATGAATTTGATTGACTTCGTTGCTCCGTTCGGAGTATGTGCTTTTTGTCAGGCATGCGCCTATGGCAAAAGTATGTTGGCCTGCTATGCGCGATTATATGATTTCAACTCTCTTTTTGCAGGCGGCAGATACCGCTCGTGAGTCTTCGTTAACCCGCTAGGGGTAGGTGCTTTCGTCAGGCAGGCGCCTATGGCAACAGTACGTGGATGACTCGTACCGTAAAGTAATGCAAAAACGACTAACTATAGTATATACTATAGTTCCGAGACTTCCCCAGGTTTAATTAAATAAATTTCTCAGAATTCAACAAAAAAAAAAAACGAATAATTCCTTTAAAAAATCCCAAAATAAGCCCCGCTAGGCGGTCCTATAGTTTCCGAGACGACAGGATGAAAGATTCAAAAGTTAAATTTAACAACAGTCTCGATTTTGCCTAGATTAGGAGATATCGAGGGTTGAAAATCTATCTATTGTTAACGGGAAATCATAACGTTACGATTCCTAACATTTTAAACACTGGTGTGTTGCAATTCCCAGATGACGCTTTAATAAACGCGCTACAAAAAGTAAATATAAATAGCTACCCTGACCCAGTTGGGCCTCCTTTGGTAGTTTATTCTCCTTTTTTCATCATCATCAACTTCCTAAATGAATGAAATTTATAGATTGTCTGTCGCAAAACTTTGGAACTTAACATTTCTTTATGTAAAGTTTTTTCAGCGTATCGTATAAGTACTTCAACTTTGCATAATTATTTTATAAATGATCTTCGACTTCAACGTTTTGATGAAGTGAAAGATCTTGGTGTCATATTTTACAATAAGTTAAGTTTCTTTTTGCAATATGATTATGTTATTGCTAAGTCTAACTCATTGTTATGCTTCCTTAAACATAATACTAAGGACTGAGAAGTAAATAGTCTTAAAATTATTTATTGTTCGTTAGTCAGACCTTATTTAGAATATTGATCTGTATTTTGGGATTCGCCATATGCAGTTCATGACATTAGATTCTAAAGGGTCTAAAAAAAACTTCACGAGGTACGCGGTTCGTAAATTAAATATATTTATGGCAGAAAATGCAATTTAGTTGGTTTGCAAATCTTAAGTTTCATACGCGATGCAACTTCCGCCATGTTTATTCGCGATATTCTGATTTATCATATTAATCCACCAGAATTGATCTTTCTTTTAAATAAGTATGTTACCCAAAGTCCACTGCGGGTTAGGAGCTTATTGGTACCAGAACCAATTATGGTAAAAATGAGCCAATTACGAGGTGCATAAGCACATTTTATGAATTTTGCAACGAAATTAATTTTTGCTTGCCGCGAGCAGATTTTAAAATGTCCATTAATTCATTAACTTTTAATTAATTAAATTAATATTTATTTGAAATAGTCTATAAGATGAAGATCGGTAGACGAAGCTTAGTCGCGCAACAAACCAGCGTTGCATACAGCGATACTGAGAGCTGGCTCAGTTTGATTTGCATGCAAAAACTCTCACAGTTCTACGCCTTTTTCAAGTAACTAAAAAAGAGAGGGCGAGAGAGCCACAATTCCTCTAAGTTGACTATCTGTATAATTTCTCATCTGTGATTACCACTAAAGCAAAGTGAAGTGGACAAAGTTGCTGCATTACGATCACAGTTGAGGTTTCAATGAGATTGTCAACTTCGGACTACTCTCTTTAATTGCACTCACTTTGAAAAATCGATTCTTCCCCCACCCAAGTGAATGTGTATAGGTTATTTGCATTGAAGCTTACACAAACAGCTATAATTCAGTGGGGCTTATTAGGCATAACCATTTTTTTGGCTTAAAGTGCACCTAACCATGGGCGAATCGATTTTTGTTGTTACGTTAGGTGCAGTTGGTCAGTTTTTAAGTTTCATGATTGGCCGGCGCAATTTGTTCAGAAATTCAACTTATTTGTGATAAATTTATGTTGGTAATTTAAAATGTTTTTTAATGCTTTATTTCCACCAAAAGATAAAACGGAATTAAAGCGTTGCAACCGAAAATAGACCAGATTAACATATGTATCGTTAAATCTCGAGAGTTATTATCTTTTTTCATTGGATTAGAAATTACCTTTCGGGCCGTTCAATTCAAGTTGTTTTGGACGGCTTCAAGTCTACAACTCACCAATTAAATGCTGGTGTTTCCCAAGGCTCCGTTTTGTCTCCGACTCTCTTTCTTATTTTTAAAAATTATATAGTGTCTGTTACTTCAAATCATTCATATTCAGCTTTACATATTCGTTTTTCGGGGCAACGCCTCCATCATCGGGCGTTGAACGGGAACGGCAACTTAGGTTAAGCTCATTAAATTATGGTCTTTACAGCATTCCTGAGTGGGGTAAAACCAATAGAGTGGAATTTAATGCTTCCAAAACGTAATGACCTAACCCTAAACCCTAACACTGCCATTATCCATGAATGGCACTTGCATCACTGAAAGCGAAAGACTTTCCATCCTCGGTATATGCATTAATGATAAGCTTCGTTCGAACGACCACATATGCGATGTCGCCAAGAACGCTGCGAAAAGTCTAGGCTTTCTTAAACGATGCAAGCAATTTTTCACTCATTCTCACCTGGCACTTATTTTATAAGGAGTTTATTCGCCTCAAACTTGGGCAGAAAGCTCATATCGTGCTCCAATTACATATTTGTAGAAACTTGACAGAACTCAAAAAACGTGCGGTGAAACTTATTGGCGACTGAGATATTACGCAATTACTTGACTCTCTGAGTCATCGTCGTAATGTCTTCCGCCTGTCACTGTTTTGTCGATACTTACACCACAAGTTCTCAAACGAAATAGCCAGTTGCATTCCACCCCTTGAACAGTTCAATTGCAATACCCGTTATTACAGGAATGCTTATCAGTTCATCCTTAAGCCAATATTCAAATGTACAGTGAAATATAACTATTCGTTCATCAGCTGTTCTACACGAATGTGGAATGCTCTATCACGCTGCGTTTTTTCTACACATTATACTTTACAGAGATTTGAAAGCAATGTGCATCGGTATCTCCTTCTATCTTCTTTTCCCAAAATTTCCTTAATATCCGTACTGTGTTTATTTATAATAAGAGTAACCAAAATCCCTTTAGTGCCAGTGAATTACATAAAAAAGAAAGTTTAATCGCCACGAATTAGAGTAATTATTTAAGCTTCAGGCTATTTTTTGAGCTGAGATTCCTTAAGCGCTTTGTTCTTGACTTTGAGCTTAACGATTTTTTTTTTTGGCTTTGATAGAGTTCTTCGATTTTGCTTAGATTAATTCGGAGTTTTTTATTTTCCTCCTGAAAGCTTTAATATTCTTTTGAGACTCGAGTTACGCGGGCAGAGTCTTTCAGTGTCGTATAACTTGTTTGAGGATGTGATTTTGCACAGATCCTGTTGGTGGTGATTTAGTAACACTTACTATTTATAAAAGGGAAAACTAAATGCAATAAATGGCTCTGTCCATGATCTGTAGAGACTGCCTCTGAAGAATGGATTTTCCGTTAAAGCTTGTAAACATTTTTTAATTTTCTGTTTGTTACATGCGTTATACTCCAATTATTATTTTTCCATACCCGGAAAACTTTCCAGGATGGGAAGAAGTGTTGCTGAAGACAGATGCTACAAGTTTACAAAGAGAAGTGACTGAAAAAACTTTATTTGTGCTTTCCTAAAATACACCACACAATAGTAGACCTAGGCGAAGAACTGGATTTATTCCTTACAGAGGGCTATGAAGATATTTTTGTAAAGGATAGTGTGCAGTTAATTACAGCCAAAAAAAATAAAAAATTTAACACCGTGGTGGAATGAGGTTGAGAATGGCCCATTATTCTACCAGAAAACCAATACATTTGCCCAAAACAAGTGCTTGGTGGAAAAACTGCCAATCTAATCCCTACAAAATTCTATTAAGTTAAGCAAGATTCTATTCAAAGTACATTTAGTCTTAAAGAAAGGGGATGGAATATGGCCAGAATTCTTCAAGGAATCCTTAGAGCTTATCATGAATACGCACTTCCCAGGCTGCAGGATGGTCTGATTTAAAATTTTGCAAGGCTGCAGTGCAGGCAACGTACACCATGGGAAGAAATAAAATCACTTGTTACCAAAGGCTTTCTTGAGCAATTAACAGACCCGGTCTAGATGGTATCCTGTCTATAATATTTAAGAAGCTTGAGGGTGCAGTGATGCCAGGGCTTATTGTCATTAATAGATGCTGTATCCAACAACTTAATCATGTCCAACAGTCATGGAGTCAGACATCCATCAAAAGTGAACTGATGATTATCAACACCAAAACCAAACTACCAGCCCATACAGGACCCAAAGCATACCCTCTCCAACCATTGTGGGTGCGAATATATATATTTTTGAAACGAATGGAAGGGACATACAGTTAAATACCGAAAGTTAAATTTCGAAAGGTAATTTATTTTTGAGAAACTTCTCTTGAAAATTATTATTCTTGGATGTTTGTCAGACGTTCGTAAGAGGTGGGGCAGCGAATAAAAGCTTTCAGGTGGTACGGGTCGGGATTTGACCCAGCGACCTCTCGCTTAGTGGTCCAACGCAACCACTAAGCCATTGCACCCACAAAAAAAACATTACATCAACTGAAAAGCAAGTGTATATTTTTATGCCTGCAGTATAACTTTTTTCCAGATGTGGGAACTGTACCCAAAATAGGTGTTCTACTGACTATGTAACTATGTAAGGAATAGAAGTAACTATCTTTACGAATGGTTCTTTCTCAACTCAAATCGATGGATGTAAATCGTTTCGCCTCCCCAGCTTTTCTTGAGTTTTATGTTAAATTTATATTTTCCAACTAACCAGCAATATATAAGTAGATCACTTGACTATTATTAACTTATGAATATATATATACCCATGTTTCCGGACGGCGGCGGAAAAATTTTACGAATGGATCAACTGACGCGTCCACAGTTCTCCCTATATGAGCTGTTTCGACTTATTTGAAGCCCAGGTCTATAGGGAGCTCCAATACTAAGCCAGGGTGTTGGAAAAGAGTTGGTGGCGGATGAGCCCTTGATGGGCGAACGGCAGCACTTACATCCCCGAAGTGGATAATTAGCACCGGAATTAACGGCCTGCTCCCCTAGGGTCAAAAACAGGGCCTGGCCCTCCAGGTTGGGTGTTGTGCCGCCGGGGTAACTTCCCGACCACGTCAAAAACATATAGTTATGGGAGAGAATATAGCAGCCTCAGATATAAATGTACCTCAAAGGCAAAATAGACCCGGAACGTTAACGGACATGCGAGTGTGTACCTGGAATGTGCGGACACCCTGCACTCCAGGTGCAAAATCATGAGTGTCCTCTCGCGGTACAAGGCCGATAAGTGATCGCCTGGCTGTGATCCGCTCTTTCAAACATGCACCGAATTTCGGAAAGGAGATGCGCTGTTGTGTGATTTCTTCAATCTTGTTTTTAAGCAGACAGTGCGCTGCGCAGGTGTCAACACGGAAGGCACTACCTTCAACAAAACAGTTCAACTGCTGGGGTATGCGGACAATTTAGACATCATCGTTCGATCCCAGCGTACCGTGATAGAGGCTTTCGCGGCTATTGAAGAACAGGCGAAACTAGTTGGCCTTGAAGTGAATGAGGACAAGACTAAATATATGCGATCAACAAACAAACAATCATTTGTTCACCGACAAGGACAAAATGTAACTGCTGATAGCAGCAACTTCGATGTAGTTAAGGAGTTCATCTACTTCGGGGTAAACATCAACTCCACAAATGACATCTTAAAGGATCATTCACATGAGAGCGAACCGCGAACTGCGAACAGTCAAATATTCGTAAATTCTGACAATTCTTTCAAATGAGAAATTTTTTCGGTCGCAGGTACCCGCGAATCTGATTTGTAAAGTTAGCAGCAAGATGTGTCAATTTTAAGGTTATGTTCGAACGAATTTTTCTTTCGCGGATTTGTGGATCGCGTCTGTATTATGAGGATTGTGAATAAAGAGTGACAGTTCGCGGCAAGAATTTTTGAATTCGCGGGAAATTTTTTGTAATTGTAAATATTGCTATTTAAATTAATTTAGACTCAGTTTTTTTAGATAATATGTTAGATCAATTAAATATCAAGCTTTTGTGGTAGAAGCAATAGAAATGTTCTATTCATAAACACATTAAAATTGATTTGTTCGCGATTCGCCTATTCGCAGTTCGCTCTCACGTGAACAGTCCTTTACAGTTCGCGGCAAGAATTTTTCAATTCGCGGGAAAATTTTGTAATTGTAAATATTGCTATTTAAATCAATTTAGACACAGTTTTTTTAGTTAGGATGTTAGATCAATTAAATATGAAGCTTTTGTGGTGGAAGGAATAGAAATTTTTTATTCATAAATACATTAAAATTGATTTGTTCGCGATTTGCCTATTCGCAGTTCGCTCTCATGTGAACAATCCTTTAGTGGAGTTCCGCTGCTACTTCGGTTTGGCAAAACAAATGGGTTCAAAGTGGTCTAGACAACTGAAAGCAGCGTGCCCGGGATCGCAGAGGATGGAAGGCTGCCGTGTCTCAGGCAGGAACTCTTTACGGGTCGGGAGCCCGTCAAGTAAGTAAGTAAGTAAGTAATATATGTACCACTTCCGTCGGTAGGCAATGCACCGCTAATTGTAAAATATATATTGTTCGCAATTTTAATCTATCAAGCTAAGTGACGCATTTATAGGTTTGGAATAAAGGGGGCAGATTGGGGAACATTTTTTCTCTTTCTCATAATTACTGATGAACTAAGGAATAAAACGTAACATTTAACAGCGGCGAACACCGCTAACAGTCAAATCTCTCTTTACACATTAGACAACGGACATTTTTTAGTTATTTCAGAAAAATTTGTTATTTCTCAATGGATTAATTAGAACCACAAATAAAAGCAAATTTAGAAAGTAGAACCTATATTCTTTTCAACACTTATGCAGTAAGATTTGCGGTTACAAAGAATGAAGGTGTTCAAAAGTTACTTCACAAAACTGTTTAACCATATGTTTTGGGTATAACGGTTGAGTGTAATTGTTAATAATTTATTGTAACAAATAATTTAGGCCTTCATCTAGCCATTTTCATTGGTATAAACATTGACATTTTACTTTTGGAAAAAAGATTTTTGAAACGATAAGCGCTGGTTGGTCCCATAGTGCGACGGTTCTGTGTTCTATATCAATCTCGCGTGGGTTCTGGTCGAAATGAGAGTGCCGACGAGCTAGTCAAATGTAGCTATCCTTGCACTCTTGTATTTTTCTCGAAGGCTGAATCTACGCGACGCGGTCGAGTTTAACGACTTGCGTCATATTCAGGAATATGTGACCCACTTACAAAATATCTAGAACATAGAACCTCGTAGAGCGCGTGTAGAATTCGCAAGGCTGGTAATAGCTTGTCATCCCCCACATTACCAACTGTCGCAGTTGCTTATACGATAACGAGAGAGAAGATGTGTTTTATTTTCATTGTGGTTGTCCGTCTTAAGCTTTAGTAAGATATCGCACACTAGAAAAGCAATTCTTTGCTGTCTTCGCGAACATTTCAGGTATCAAATATAACAACCTTAACCCTTTCTTTAATTCTAAGGGCTGGTTTTAAGCTATGCTTGCACTTTTCCTTCTTATTTCACAGGTTCCGTGAGTGGTGACAACAAAAGGACACCTAAGCGCTAATTGGTCCTCTCAGTAATGCATTTTCTGGGAGCAACAAACATTTTTACCCACCTTCCTATATCAGTGACATTTTAAATCTTCTTCTTTCCTTTAGTTTGACCTTTGAAAATGACAATATTAACTAAGCAGTTCGTGCTCCACTTTTTTCGTGATGGGTTTTATGACGTAACGGCTTCGTCGGATTTTGGAACTTATGATTCGATCAAGCTTCGTTATTCCTGGTTTCATGCGAAGCTGCTTTCAAGTTGCATCATACCAAACATTTCGAACCGTATGTGAGCGGCAGAGGCAAAATGTAAAGCCTTCTTTTAGGTTAGGGAAATTTTTTGATCATAGAACATGATAGAGTTTTCCTAGCACTTCATCCAACCTACGAAAACATGATGATTAATTTCGTCATCCATTGTTTCTTTTCTGTTGATCATAGATCACAGACATTTAAAAAAAATTAATGTCTAGAATTGGATCAGAGAAAGCACATTACAGAAATTGGGTTAATGAGATACGAAGCAAAATTCTCTCCAAAATATCTACCAAAAACATCAAGTGCTCCAAGCTGGGAAGTTTGATCTAGAGCCACCATACTACATCGACAGTAAAAGTATTACTGAATTGCTTTAAAGCCTGTCTCTTTTCCTTCAAGCAGATAATCAAGGCCAGCAATAACAACCAAAGATAACTTTCCGACCACTGATTTTAGATCCCCTTTCAGGAATTTGGAGAGAAGAGCCATATGTACCTGATGTTTTTTTATCTTCTTTCAAAACATGGCGAAAATTATGATATGATTTTGTAACCATAAAGCGTTGAAAATAGTTAAAACAGTTAATTTTCTTTCTCGCCAATTGCGAACCGTGAACAAGGGAATACATATTCGTAAATTCTTACATTTCATTCATATGACAATTTTTTTTGTCGCAGATACTCGCTAATCTGAGTTGTAAATTTTACCAGTAAGAAGTGTCAATTTAAAGGTTATGTTCGAACGAATTTTTCATTCATGATTTTGTGGATCGCGTCTTTATTATGTGGATTTTAAATAAAGTGCGACAGTTCGTGGGAACATTTTTGTAATTGTAAATTCGCTATTTAAATCAATTAAGACTCAGTTGTTTTTAAATTAGATATTAGATCAATTAAATATAATGCTTTTGTGGTAAAAAAAATAGAAATTTACAGTTCATAAATGCAGTTAAATTGTTTTGCTCGAAATTCGATCTCAAGTGATAAAACCTTAAAGTTTGACCTTAAAACTTAATAATTTAACAACGCTGACAAATTTAATAATTAATTCATTTAATATTTTATTTAGTTTAGTTCATGACTTGCAGCATCTTCTCGCAATAAAATCAAACAGTATTCACCTAACTGACGTTCTTCGATCTTCTTTGTGTCCTGGTGGGAACGTTCACCATTTTTTTGAAAACAAAAATTAAATCTGAATTCGAATGTGAATGGACAATTTTTTTTCAATGACATTCTGCAACATAAATCTTTGGTAGTTTTTAACAACTTAGCGACTAACATTTCAGAAGTATCGGCTCGATAATTTCCTAAAACCCCGTATAATACTGCTTTTAAATTAGATATTGTCAGCTGCCAGTTCCGTTGTATGTAGTTAGGTCAAACTTTACATCATTCATTAGGTTCCGTATTTGCGGTCCACTTAACCTAACTCTCTAATGCATCAGTTTTTGATCTGAGTTAATAAATCAGTATAGACTAATAATATTCGCGCTAGAAAAAAATACATATTACCTCAATCTGTCAGTTTTTCAATTTGGTAAAGTTAACACATTTCACAGTTAATTCAAGTTGAATTTGGTGCAATGTGCTTGGGTTTCTGGTTTACATCCTGCCATTTTACTCGTCTTTTTGCAGGCTCGGTCATGAAACGCACACCAGTTACCTACGTTATCGTAGCGAACATCTGCTGTTGGAATATAAGTCTTTTTCGGCTTTAGGGGTGGTGGAGCCGGCGCTGGAAATGAAACACAACGATTCCGCAACTTCTGAGCGATATATTGGCAATTCCATCTTATCTCCCTTGTGCAAACGATGACAAAGTATGCAGACATTTACCATGGCCACATCCAACAAATGGTAAAATATCCGATTTGTCCATTTCCTCGAATTCATTCGGATATGGTAACGACCAAGAAGGCCGTCCATGAGGTCAACACCGCCCATGTGTTTATTATACTCCTTTATTATAAATGGGGAGTCAACTTAATTTTGCTGCTGATTTTTTCGATCCCATCGTTTGGATTTCAAAGGCGTCTTTTCAACTTGCAGAGAGATTAATGGCTTTACACCTACATACATATGTTTGTAGGAAGCAATCGAACGCTTTTATTGTCTTGCTACAAAACGCTGATTATGTCAAGCCCGTAAGCGTTAGCGACGAATTCCTCAGAGTAGCAGAGAATAAAAAGCTTGGTTGCCCATAATGCTGATAACCGTTCGGTTGATTCCCTAAAAGTATGTTCCAAAGCACTTGAATGGTTTAAGCAGTTCTCGATCAGCAAGTCATCTTCTGGTCAAATGAAATTTGGATCAAGAACATAGTCGTCGTCGTCGTCAAAACCATCTCTGCCATCAGTGTCTTCGGCGCATGAAATTGTCTCCATAAAGTCGGCGATTTCGTCATCTGTCAGCTTCGACAAGTTGTTGTATGTTCTACGACTTGACAGTGCGCAAATACCTGACAAAAGCACTGATTCAATAATGCTACATAAGAAATTCATATAATTGAAATTGAAAACTCAAATATGTTACTAACAAAATATTAAAACAATACAATTTTTTTCACTATTCGATAAAAAACACTTCTATCTACTCACAAATATTTTTCTATGTTGATCTAACAAACAATAACGCAATAATATCCTCACTAAAAATTGTGTTAGGTAACAGAAACTTATTCAACACATGAGGTACGATCTTTCAAAAGTTTGTTCAATTGCTTCCATGCGCCGAAGAATGTCGATATTATGGGTAGAATGCAGCTGTCACTGTTGCGTTTGCGAGTATAGAAACACTTGTAGCGGTAAATGAGGGCAAAACAAAGTATATGCTGTCAACAAGAAGGGACAGAATGTAACAATCGACAGCTTTAACTTTGAGGTAATAATCGACTTTATCTCTGATTGTAAATAAAGACATGGCTGCTGCCGAGGTCATCAAATCTAGGTATACCATGCGTAATCCTCGATAAAAAACTTCTATGGTACAAACATGTCGAATCGAAAACCGATAAAGGGCTGTCGACTTTCTGGCAGTGTAAAGGCGCTTTTGGTAAGACATGGGGCTTGTCTCCGAAACGGGTCCTTTGGATCTATACGGCCATGATTAGACCGCTACTCTCATACGCATCAGTTGTTTGGTGGAACAGGCTTTCGCGGAAACGTGTTACTGCTCCTTTTGCCAAACTCCAAAGAACGGCATGTCTCGGCTGCATAGGGGCCTTCCCTAGCACCCCGGGCTCTGCTCTAGATGCTTTGATGAATCTTCCTCCCCTTGATTTATATATCATGGGGTGTACGCTAAAAACCATCTTTCGCTTAGAGAGAGGTGGTTTTTGGTACCATGCGCACTGGAATTTTGAAGAACTTGCTCGAGAATTATCCTTTGACCCCTGTCTTATGGATATGCCGTCTTATGCAATGACACCAGAAATCCTTCTGCGAAAAAACTACCACGTCAACTTTCCACAGGTAACGGAATGGCTGCGGTCAGACCCTGAACCATGGATTGAATGCCATCGTATTTTCACGGATGGCTACAAAACCGGACAGGGGTCTGGTGCTGGAGACTTTGTGGAACGCGATGATATACGACTTTACTACCCCTTGGGTAAACATGCATCTGTTTTCCAAGCGGAGATTTTCTGCCATCCTAATGGCTATGCGCTATATTGTGAGCGCTCAATCGGATAGTAGCAACCTCCGACAAAAAAAAAATGCGTCCCTATCTGCATCTTCCAATGATTCATTTCTATTTCAATGTCAATTAGTGCTAATAGATCACGTAACGGAAAGAACACATCCATCTTGTTTACTCCAATCATCCTTCAGCACTGCAAAGCTGCTATCGAACTTTTAAGTAGTAGGCTTACATGTTCCGTAGACCAAATCCACACATAATATCCAACGAAGAATTACAAAAGTGCAAGTTGAACACATAATGTGCACAATTCGAATTGGCTTCGTCATTTTGGACAGACAACATTCGAAGGCAGGTATTCTGAGAACTTTGCTGAGGTAAACAACTTAACCCAGCTTGTAAATGAGCCGACACGAATTGTGGACATTAGAAGTCAAACCGCCAATACACTGGACTTGTTTCTAACCTCTCACCCAGATAAGTACACCATAAATGTATTATCGCCTTTAGCTTCGTCAAACCACTGTGTCATATCGGCGAATTTCTCGTACTCCAACCTCAAACTTAAAGAGCAAGCTCCTAAAAGAACCGTATGGCAATACAAGAAAGCCAAATGGGTTTCTTTAGGAGTTTAAACTGCTGCCGATATGATAACAAACATAATTCACTTGGGGTATGAAACGTTTTATCCCTAATAGGATTAAAAGTATCAAACCCAAGGAAAACGCATTGTGTGACTTGAACTGCAAAGAAGCTATCAGGTTTAAAGAGGGAAGGGAAACTGAATAAATTTCAAACGACCCAGAAATGACTGCAATGCCCATATAAATCGAGCCAAATTCTCCTACGACCAAAAGTTGAGGCTAAAAATACTACAAACTCCCACCGGTAGTAAAAACGTTTGGTCTTTCGTCAAATATTAAGAATTCGGCCTCTTCATCTATCCTGACATTCATTTGCAATGACATTTTAGCTGAAGAGGTGTTCTTCCACGCTGGCAAAACCACTGCGTAAACTTTTCTATCTGTCCTATTCTTAAGGGCTCTTTCCGAGAAGATGGAAAACGGCATTTGTCCAGCCAATCCCAAGAATCTTCCTCCCTCTCCTCCTACCGACAAATTGCACTTACGTCACTTCTTTCCAAGGTCATAGAAACGCTGATAAATCATCAGCTTATGCAATATTCTGAATTGCGAAAACTTCTAAATGACCGGAAGTACCGTTTTCGCAGCAACAGGTCCCCTGGTGATTTGATGACATATCTAACCGATATGTGGAACCAATCTATTCACCGTGCTGGTGAAAGTAAGGTCGTTGCGCTTGATATTTTAAAGGCATTTGACAGAGTTTGAGCTCTTTTGTCGAAAATGCGTGCATTTGGGTTCGATGTTTGGTATGTGAGTGACGAAGTAAAACACTTTGTCTGCAGTTGTCCTCTCTTTGCTCGCATAAGGTGGCGGATCAGGTGGTACGAGAATGACGTGGTGAGTGCTGAACATCTAAGCTCTTCATCACTGAAACTCCTTCTCATCTTTCTTCGAAATACGGGAAAATTAAGTACATTAATGTAAGGTGTCCGCATGGTAGCACAATGGACCAGTAGTTGTGTCTGAGCGCTCCATCGGTAACCTCCGACAAAAAAGGGCATTTTTCTACCTCGGTTCTGCTATCACATCTAAAAACGACATTGCTTCAAAAATCAAACTAAGAATAATATTTGGCAATCGTTGTTAAAGATATCCCTAGCCTATGCATATGCGAAGAGCTCTTAAGATCTGTACAGCGACATCGATCTGGTCAAAAAACTGCGGATTGGATGTTTGAGATGCCTGGGACATGTAGTTCGAATGAATCCCAAAGCTGCAGCCCGCAGAATCTTCGACTCCAATCCACAGAGACAACACAATAGAAGAAGGCCTCGCCTTGCGTGACGCGCAGAGTGGAAAGGGATTTTAACCAACCTGGAGTGCGCAAGTGGAGGCAGTTACCCAAAGACCGCGCTAATTGGATGCCGAGGTCTTTTGGTTGAGGCCCAGGTCCATCCCGAACTGTAGCGGCGTACTTCACATCAGTTTTTGACAGCCACCTGTCAATTTCTCTCCGATTGTCTCCGACATATATTCATCGCGGAAATAATAATTTATAAAAAAATGTTCGGAAAACGGATACGGTGAATGTAAATGAAGTCTCCGATTATATTTGCGTTGCGGAGAAAATTCCTCTCCGAACGGATAGCATGATAGAGGGGACAATCTTTAAAATCTATGGGTTCTCTGTGAAGAAGGTGGTTTGTTTCTTTTCCTTGACAAAGATATCTTAGTTCCTTGATAACAAATTTCATTCTTGTAGTCTAAAGCCGAAAGTTATAGACTGTGATAGATTAATTTAAGTCACGGAACTAGTCATTTAGCTCTTGGTGCAGAATCAGGTGGTTCTTTTTATAATCTTTTGAACTTCTTATGAACCATGATGACGCTGAAGAATATGATAATGCTTAATATTGCACATGGTTCTTGTGTTCTTGGCATTGGCACGGGAAATTCTTTATTATGAGTCATTGGGATGGAATACTATTCTATTTTTTTTTTTGTCACTGGCATCCAGGTAAATTTTATCTTTGATAAGCTTGCTAAGAAAGTTTCAGAAGATGTTTTCTCAGGACCGAAACCAACGTTGGGTTTACCTGGATCTGTAGTCATGTATTCCATTGATACTTGGGTTTCTCGTGAACATGGTAGTTTCTGTGGCGCGACTGTGATGGATGCAGACAGACCAAACTGCTGCACCCGGAGTAGTCCCTCTAAGAGAAAGTGTGTACAATATTTTATGAATTTATTATACATATTACAATATTTCTATTTATACCCTGTCCTAAGGGTATATTAATTTTGACACATAATTTGTAACACCCCTTAATATTCATTGTAGACCCCGAAAAGTGTATATATTTATGCTTTAATAAAATGCTATCTATTATCTTCTTAATGTTTTTTTCTTTGGGGTACATAGGGTTCGCCCCAAGCGGACTGTAGCCTTTCCTTATGTTTTTTTTTTGGATTGTAAAAAACGTACAAAAACGAAAAATAAAATGAATGTTATCGGTAAACGGTCCGATACAGGACCTAAAGGCTAACTTCGCCAACCATTGTGTGTGCCGAAAAATATTTTTTCACACGAATGAATTTTTGAACTGTAGGTCCTGTTCAATGCGATTCCGAACGGCAATTTTTCTCAAGCTTCTTCTCATGACAATTTTTACACTTGAATGTTTTTCAGCAGCGAATGAAGATTTGTTTAAGGTTGTATGTGGCAAATTTGAACATGGGACCTATCGCGTAGAACTGCACCCCCTTACAACAACGAAATTAAACAAGCTCAAAAACTATGTTTGAAATATAATTAAAAACAGGAAAGGGTACAGTCCTCTTTGGGCGAACAGTATGATACCCTATCCATAACCCTATACAAAGAAAAAAGCCTTAAGAAGATGATGGATAGCGTTTAATTTCATTCTATGATTTAAAAAAATGTTTTTTGAAAAAACGCCCCCAAAAAGTAGGCGTTGCCAAAAACTTTGTATGGGCGATATGTTGGAAAAAATATTGGGTAATTATCTTGTTAAACATTTTTTTTCGCTTTCTATGAAAATTTTCGAAGAAAACAGCATTTTAGTAAAAAACGCTCACAAAAAGTAGGCGTGGCTAAAAACTTTATATGACAAACTTATAAAGGAGGGCAGGGCCTACATATCTTGTGAAGGTTGTAACACTCTATCTCTCTAACTTTAGTTTTAAACGGTTTTTTCTAGATTGTGGGCGTGGCAGTGGGCGTATTCAAAAAATGTTTACACTTAACCATTTCGGAGCCCTAGGCAATATGTGGTCCAAATTTCAGCTTCCTAGCTTAATTTTAAAGGCCTAACAATTGCGTACGGACGGATGGAAGGACGGACGGACGGACAGACAGACAGACGGACAGACGGATGGACATTGCTAGATAGTCTTAGGATTTGGTCCTGATCATAAATATATATACTTTTATGGGTCTACGACCAATATTAAGGGGTGTTACAAACTATGTGTCAAAATTAATATAAAGGGTGATCCATTTCGAGGTTCCCTACTTTTTTAAAGAAAAGAACACAGAAAATTCAAAATTAATGGAGAATGTTTATTATCATTTGAAAGAACATTCCTTGGCATTTATTTTTTGAAGATTATGTCTATCAAATGTTGGCCGTTGCTACGTCGTAGATGGTCCATCCGTTGAGTCCAATTTTCGATCACTCGTTCGAGCATTTCGACTGGTAACTGGCGAATGACACGCGTGATGTTTTCCTCCAAGGCCTGAATCGAAGCGGGTTTGTCGGCATAAGCTTTTGACTTTACATATCCCCACAGGAAAAAGTCTAACGGTGTGATATCACACGATCTTGGTGGCCAATCGGCCGGCCCAAAACGTGAAATTATGTGCTCACCGAAATGTTCTCTCAATAAGTCCATTGATTGATGCGATGTGTGGGAAGTGGCGCCGTCTTGTTGAAACCAAATGTCGCCGAGATCACGAGCTTCAATTTCAGGCATCAAATAGTCGGTTATCATGGCACGATAACGGTCACCATTGACGGTTACGTTCGCACCGGCATAATTTTTAAAGAAATATGGACCGATGATTCCACCGGCCCACAAGCCACACCAAACCGTTGTTTTTTTCTGGATGAAGATCTTCAATCTCTTCAGGTCGTCCCAAATGCGGCAATTTTGTTTGTTTACATATGTTTACATACCTGAGCCAGAAATGTGCCTCATCGCTAACAAAATTTTCTTCGAAAACGTCGGATCTTCTTGGAACTTTTCAAGAGCCCATAGAGCGAAGCGATGTCGCTTGGGAAGGTCGAGCGGCTTCAGTTGTTGCACAAGCTGTATTTTGTACGCTTTCAATTTTAGATCTTGATGTAAAATACGCCAAGTCGTTCCATACGTCAGTCCGAGTTGCTGCGAACGGCGCCGAATCGACTCTCTACGGTCTTCGTGTACACTCTCAGCTACGGCCGCTATATTTTCTTCACAGCGTGCTGGACGTGGTCTATTCGGTTGAATATTATCCAATAATGAATGCTGGGTCTCAAAAGGGGTGATGGTGTTGCGAATAGTACGCTCAGTAGGCCGATTATGTTGACCATCAGTTGAGCGAAGTGCACGAAACACATTCCTCACAGAACGTGAATTTTCATAATAAAGTTGAACAATTTGTAAACGTTGTTCACGCGTAAGTCTTTCCATTATGAAATGCCAAACAATACTAAACAAAAATAACATGACAGCATGACACGACTCACACGTGATCTGTCAAAAAAGGCTATTGAAAAAAGTATCTCTACTTGGATCACCCGTTACTATAGTAATAACAACATACTCAACTCATTCAACCAACTTTGGCCAATTCTTCATTCAACTAAAATATATTTTTAGCCTCGTACACTAATTCACGTTGCTCGCGTTAAGCAACGCAATTCGGTTAAAATTCCACTATGTTTGTGTTCTGCACGTTGCGACCCTCGTAGACCTATTTCATCAACTGGTTTTAATTTGGTCAGAAACTCCTTTGCTCGCGTTGTTCAAACTTAATTTCGATGACCCTCGTACATTAGACCAACCTTCGCCCATTGATCAACGTTGTTCAGCACACCCAGCAACTTACCCAGGCAGGTGTATCATGACTTTGGTTATCAGATTTGTTTTTGATAAATATTGATTTATTTGACAAAGATTATTGTAGGATTTTTTTTTTTCTAATTTGCACGTGCAAAAGGGATTGTTAGCATCCTTATAATATTATAGTAACACAGCACGGGCTTTAAGGAAATGAGGGATTAGAAGAAAGGATAAGAAACCGATGCACATTGATTTTAATGTCTCGGCTGCATAGGGGCCTTCCCTAGCACCCCGGGCTCTGCTCTAGATGCTTTGATGAATCTTCCTCCCCTTGATTTATATATCATGGGGTGTACGCTAAAAACCATCTTTCGCTTAGAGAGAGGTGGTTTTTGGTACCATGCGCACTGGAATTTTGAAGAACTTGCTCGAGAATTATCCTTTGACCCCTGTCTTATGGATATGCCGTCTTATGCAATGACACCAGAAATCCTTCTGCGAAAAAACTACCACGTCAACTTTCCACAGGTAACGGAATGGCTGCGGTCAGACCCTGAACCATGGATTGAATGCCATCGTATTTTCACGGATGGCTACAAAACCGGACAGGGGTCTGGTGCTGGAGACTTTGTGGAACGCGATGATATACGACTTTACTACCCCTTGGGTAAACATGCATCTGTTTTCCAAGCGGAGATTTTCTGCCATCCTAATGGCTATGCGCTATATTGTGAGCGCTCAATCGGATAGTAGCAACCTCCGACAAAAAAAAAATGCGTCCCTATCTGCATCTTCCAATGATTCATTTCTATTTCAATGTCAATTAGTGCTAATAGATCACGTAACGGAAAGAACACATCCATCTTGTTTACTCCAATCATCCTTCAGCACTGCAAAGCTGCTATCGAACTTTTAAGTAGTAGGCTTACATGTTCCGTAGACCAAATCCACACATAATATCCAACGAAGAATTACAAAAGTGCAAGTTGAACACATAATGTGCACAATTCGAATTGGCTTCGTCATTTTGGACAGACAACATTCGAAGGCAGGTATTCTGAGAACTTTGCTGAGGTAAACAACTTAACCCAGCTTGTAAATGAGCCGACACGAATTGTGGACATTAGAAGTCAAACCGCCAATACACTGGACTTGTTTCTAACCTCTCACCCAGATAAGTACACCATAAATGTATTATCGCCTTTAGCTTCGTCAAACCACTGTGTCATATCGGCGAATTTCTCGTACTCCAACCTCAAACTTAAAGAGCAAGCTCCTAAAAGAACCGTATGGCAATACAAGAAAGCCAAATGGGTTTCTTTAGGAGTTTAAACTGCTGCCGATATGATAACAAACATAATTCACTTGGGGTATGAAACGTTTTATCCCTAATAGGATTAAAAGTATCAAACCCAAGGAAAACGCATTGTGTGACTTGAACTGCAAAGAAGCTATCAGGTTTAAAGAGGGAAGGGAAACTGAATAAATTTCAAACGACCCAGAAATGACTGCAATGCCCATATAAATCGAGCCAAATTCTCCTACGACCAAAAGTTGAGGCTAAAAATACTACAAACTCCCACCGGTAGTAAAAACGTTTGGTCTTTCGTCAAATATTAAGAATTCGGCCTCTTCATCTATCCTGACATTCATTTGCAATGACATTTTAGCTGAAGAGGTGTTCTTCCACGCTGGCAAAACCACTGCGTAAACTTTTCTATCTGTCCTATTCTTAAGGGCTCTTTCCGAGAAGATGGAAAACGGCATTTGTCCAGCCAATCCCAAGAATCTTCCTCCCTCTCCTCCTACCGACAAATTGCACTTACGTCACTTCTTTCCAAGGTCATAGAAACGCTGATAAATCATCAGCTTATGCAATATTCTGAATTGCGAAAACTTCTAAATGACCGGAAGTACCGTTTTCGCAGCAACAGGTCCCCTGGTGATTTGATGACATATCTAACCGATATGTGGAACCAATCTATTCACCGTGCTGGTGAAAGTAAGGTCGTTGCGCTTGATATTTTAAAGGCATTTGACAGAGTTTGAGCTCTTTTGTCGAAAATGCGTGCATTTGGGTTCGATGTTTGGTATGTGAGTGACGAAGTAAAACACTTTGTCTGCAGTTGTCCTCTCTTTGCTCGCATAAGGTGGCGGATCAGGTGGTACGAGAATGACGTGGTGAGTGCTGAACATCTAAGCTCTTCATCACTGAAACTCCTTCTCATCTTTCTTCGAAATACGGGAAAATTAAGTACATTAATGTAAGGTGTCCGCATGGTAGCACAATGGACCAGTAGTTGTGTCTGAGCGCTCCATCGGTAACCTCCGACAAAAAAGGGCATTTTTCTACCTCGGTTCTGCTATCACATCTAAAAACGACATTGCTTCAAAAATCAAACTAAGAATAATATTTGGCAATCGTTGTTAAAGATATCCCTAGCCTATGCATATGCGAAGAGCTCTTAAGATCTGTACAGCGACATCGATCTGGTCAAAAAACTGCGGATTGGATGTTTGAGATGCCTGGGACATGTAGTTCGAATGAATCCCAAAGCTGCAGCCCGCAGAATCTTCGACTCCAATCCACAGAGACAACACAATAGAAGAAGGCCTCGCCTTGCGTGACGCGCAGAGTGGAAAGGGATTTTAACCAACCTGGAGTGCGCAAGTGGAGGCAGTTACCCAAAGACCGCGCTAATTGGATGCCGAGGTCTTTTGGTTGAGGCCCAGGTCCATCCCGAACTGTAGCGGCGTACTTCACATCAGTTTTTGACAGCCACCTGTCAATTTCTCTCCGATTGTCTCCGACATATATTCATCGCGGAAATAATAATTTATAAAAAAATGTTCGGAAAACGGATACGGTGAATGTAAATGAAGTCTCCGATTATATTTGCGTTGCGGAGAAAATTCCTCTCCGAACGGATAGCATGATAGAGGGGACAATCTTTAAAATCTATGGGTTCTCTGTGAAGAAGGTGGTTTGTTTCTTTTCCTTGACAAAGATATCTTAGTTCCTTGATAACAAATTTCATTCTTGTAGTCTAAAGCCGAAAGTTATAGACTGTGATAGATTAATTTAAGTCACGGAACTAGTCATTTAGCTCTTGGTGCAGAATCAGGTGGTTCTTTTTATAATCTTTTGAACTTCTTATGAACCATGATGACGCTGAAGAATATGATAATGCTTAATATTGCACATGGTTCTTGTGTTCTTGGCATTGGCACGGGAAATTCTTTATTATGAGTCATTGGGATGGAATACTATTCTATTTTTTTTTTTGTCACTGGCATCCAGGTAAATTTTATCTTTGATAAGCTTGCTAAGAAAGTTTCAGAAGATGTTTTCTCAGGACCGAAACCAACGTTGGGTTTACCTGGATCTGTAGTCATGTATTCCATTGATACTTGGGTTTCTCGTGAACATGGTAGTTTCTGTGGCGCGACTGTGATGGATGCAGACAGACCAAACTGCTGCACCCGGAGTAGTCCCTCTAAGAGAAAGTGTGTACAATATTTTATGAATTTATTATACATATTACAATATTTCTATTTATACCCTGTCCTAAGGGTATATTAATTTTGACACATAATTTGTAACACCCCTTAATATTCATTGTAGACCCCGAAAAGTGTATATATTTATGCTTTAATAAAATGCTATCTATTATCTTCTTAATGTTTTTTTCTTTGGGGTACATAGGGTTCGCCCCAAGCGGACTGTAGCCTTTCCTTATGTTTTTTTTTTGGATTGTAAAAAACGTACAAAAACGAAAAATAAAATGAATGTTATCGGTAAACGGTCCGATACAGGACCTAAAGGCTAACTTCGCCAACCATTGTGTGTGCCGAAAAATATTTTTTCACACGAATGAATTTTTGAACTGTAGGTCCTGTTCAATGCGATTCCGAACGGCAATTTTTCTCAAGCTTCTTCTCATGACAATTTTTACACTTGAATGTTTTTCAGCAGCGAATGAAGATTTGTTTAAGGTTGTATGTGGCAAATTTGAACATGGGACCTATCGCGTAGAACTGCACCCCCTTACAACAACGAAATTAAACAAGCTCAAAAACTATGTTTGAAATATAATTAAAAACAGGAAAGGGTACAGTCCTCTTTGGGCGAACAGTATGATACCCTATCCATAACCCTATACAAAGAAAAAAGCCTTAAGAAGATGATGGATAGCGTTTAATTTCATTCTATGATTTAAAAAAATGTTTTTTGAAAAAACGCCCCCAAAAAGTAGGCGTTGCCAAAAACTTTGTATGGGCGATATGTTGGAAAAAATATTGGGTAATTATCTTGTTAAACATTTTTTTTCGCTTTCTATGAAAATTTTCGAAGAAAACAGCATTTTAGTAAAAAACGCTCACAAAAAGTAGGCGTGGCTAAAAACTTTATATGACAAACTTATAAAGGAGGGCAGGGCCTACATATCTTGTGAAGGTTGTAACACTCTATCTCTCTAACTTTAGTTTTAAACGGTTTTTTCTAGATTGTGGGCGTGGCAGTGGGCGTATTCAAAAAATGTTTACACTTAACCATTTCGGAGCCCTAGGCAATATGTGGTCCAAATTTCAGCTTCCTAGCTTAATTTTAAAGGCCTAACAATTGCGTACGGACGGATGGAAGGACGGACGGACGGACAGACAGACAGACGGACAGACGGATGGACATTGCTAGATAGTCTTAGGATTTGGTCCTGATCATAAATATATATACTTTTATGGGTCTACGACCAATATTAAGGGGTGTTACAAACTATGTGTCAAAATTAATATAAAGGGTGATCCATTTCGAGGTTCCCTACTTTTTTAAAGAAAAGAACACAGAAAATTCAAAATTAATGGAGAATGTTTATTATCATTTGAAAGAACATTCCTTGGCATTTATTTTTTGAAGATTATGTCTATCAAATGTTGGCCGTTGCTACGTCGTAGATGGTCCATCCGTTGAGTCCAATTTTCGATCACTCGTTCGAGCATTTCGACTGGTAACTGGCGAATGACACGCGTGATGTTTTCCTCCAAGGCCTGAATCGAAGCGGGTTTGTCGGCATAAGCTTTTGACTTTACATATCCCCACAGGAAAAAGTCTAACGGTGTGATATCACACGATCTTGGTGGCCAATCGGCCGGCCCAAAACGTGAAATTATGTGCTCACCGAAATGTTCTCTCAATAAGTCCATTGATTGATGCGATGTGTGGGAAGTGGCGCCGTCTTGTTGAAACCAAATGTCGCCGAGATCACGAGCTTCAATTTCAGGCATCAAATAGTCGGTTATCATGGCACGATAACGGTCACCATTGACGGTTACGTTCGCACCGGCATAATTTTTAAAGAAATATGGACCGATGATTCCACCGGCCCACAAGCCACACCAAACCGTTGTTTTTTTCTGGATGAAGATCTTCAATCTCTTCAGGTCGTCCCAAATGCGGCAATTTTGTTTGTTTACATATGTTTACATACCTGAGCCAGAAATGTGCCTCATCGCTAACAAAATTTTCTTCGAAAACGTCGGATCTTCTTGGAACTTTTCAAGAGCCCATAGAGCGAAGCGATGTCGCTTGGGAAGGTCGAGCGGCTTCAGTTGTTGCACAAGCTGTATTTTGTACGCTTTCAATTTTAGATCTTGATGTAAAATACGCCAAGTCGTTCCATACGTCAGTCCGAGTTGCTGCGAACGGCGCCGAATCGACTCTCTACGGTCTTCGTGTACACTCTCAGCTACGGCCGCTATATTTTCTTCACAGCGTGCTGGACGTGGTCTATTCGGTTGAATATTATCCAATAATGAATGCTGGGTCTCAAAAGGGGTGATGGTGTTGCGAATAGTACGCTCAGTAGGCCGATTATGTTGACCATCAGTTGAGCGAAGTGCACGAAACACATTCCTCACAGAACGTGAATTTTCATAATAAAGTTGAACAATTTGTAAACGTTGTTCACGCGTAAGTCTTTCCATTATGAAATGCCAAACAATACTAAACAAAAATAACATGACAGCATGACACGACTCACACGTGATCTGTCAAAAAAGGCTATTGAAAAAAGTATCTCTACTTGGATCACCCGTTACTATAGTAATAACAACATACTCAACTCATTCAACCAACTTTGGCCAATTCTTCATTCAACTAAAATATATTTTTAGCCTCGTACACTAATTCACGTTGCTCGCGTTAAGCAACGCAATTCGGTTAAAATTCCACTATGTTTGTGTTCTGCACGTTGCGACCCTCGTAGACCTATTTCATCAACTGGTTTTAATTTGGTCAGAAACTCCTTTGCTCGCGTTGTTCAAACTTAATTTCGATGACCCTCGTACATTAGACCAACCTTCGCCCATTGATCAACGTTGTTCAGCACACCCAGCAACTTACCCAGGCAGGTGTATCATGACTTTGGTTATCAGATTTGTTTTTGATAAATATTGATTTATTTGACAAAGATTATTGTAGGATTTTTTTTTTTCTAATTTGCACGTGCAAAAGGGATTGTTAGCATCCTTATAATATTATAGTAACACAGCACGGGCTTTAAGGAAATGAGGGATTAGAAGAAAGGATAAGAAACCGATGCACATTGATTTTAAATGTTTGTAAATTGTAATGGTTAGGAAAACCAGAGTGAGGCAGAGCATTCCACATTCGTGTTGTACGGCAGAGGCGCGAATCCTTAAATTTCACAGTTCGACCGAATATAGGCTTTAGGTTGAACTGATGAGCATTCCTGGCGTGGCGAGTATTACGGTTGAAGTATTGAAGGGGAGGAATGCAACTGGCTATTTCGTTTGAGCACTTGTTTAGTTAAGAATGACCGCCGAAGAAAAGAAAAGGAAAGTGGCGTTGATAATTGTGGTAAAAAATAAAATTTTAATTCTTTTTTTTTAAATGGAAGGATCCCATCGAACAAATCAGATGTGTGTGTTTGTGAGTTCATCAATAGACGACTTTCATAGCCACTCATGGCGAGTCTTCAAATTGGTCCCACGCTGAAGCCAACGAAGAATTACAAAAGTGCAAGTTGAACACATAATGTGCACAGTTCGAATTGGCTTCGTCATTCTGGACAGACAACATTCGAAGGCAGGTATTCTGAGAACTTTGCTGAGGTAAACAACTTAACCCAGCTTGTAAATGAGCCGACACGAATTGTGGACATTAGTAGTCAAACCGCCAACACACTGGACTTGTTTCTAACCTCTCACCCAGATAAATACACCATACACTGTGAACACTGTGTGAAGAACAGCATTTGTCCAGCCAGTCCCAAGAATATTCTCTCTTTCTCATTTTTATAAATGATCTACTTTCTGTTACTTCTAATCCTATTCATTCCTTCGCCGATGACAGTACCCTCAGCATATGTAAAGCTTACCTGGGAAACGCCCCTCATCTTCGGGCGTTGAACTGGAACAACAATGTATGTTGAGCTCGTTAATTTCCGATCTTGATAGCATACTTAAATGGGGTAAAACCAATTTAAGGCTTCTAAAACACAATGCTGCCTTCTGTCATTGAAGCGAAACCAAAATACTCTGCCATTATCCATTAATGGCACTTGCATCGCTCAAAGGCTTTTCACCCTCGGTATGTGCGCCGACGTCGCCAAGAACTTTGCGAAATGTCTGGGATTTCTAAAACGATTCAAGTAATATTTTACCCCATCTAATCTGTCTAGAATTTACAAGGCGTTTATTCGCCCAAAACAACGAGTACAACGCTCATATCTGGTCTGGTGCACCAATTACATATTTAGGGTTACTTGACAGAATTCAAAAACGTTCGATAACTTATTGGCGACCGAGATACTGCGAAATCGCTTGGCCCTCTTAGTCATCGTCGTAATGTCTCCTGCCTATCGTTGTTTTGTCGATACTACCATCACATGTGCTCAAACGAAATAGCTAGTTGCATTCCTCCCCTTCAACACTTCAACCGTAATATGCCAGGAATGCTCATCAGTTCAACCTAAAGCCTATATTCGGTCGAACTGTGAAATTTAAGGATTCGTTCCTCTGCCGTAAATATAAGGATTCTTTCCTCTTCCCCACAACACGAATGTGGAATGCTCTACCTCACTCTGTTTTTCCTGACCATTACAAATTGTAAACATTTAAAATCAATGTGCATCGGTTTCTCACCCTGTCTTATTATTTCTTATTTCCTTACTGCCCGTGCTGTGTTACTTTCAACATTATAACGGTGCTAAAAAAAAACATAAGGAAAGACCGCTTGGTGCGAACAGTATGATACCCTATTCATATCCATTTATGCCCCAAGGAAAAAAGCATTAAGAAGATGATGGATAGCATTTTATTCATTCTATTCAATTTAAAAAAAAAATTTTTTGACAAAACTCCCCCAAAAAGTAGGCGTGGCAAAAAACTTTATATGACAAGCTAATAAAGTAGGGCAGTGCCTACATATCTTGTTAAGATTGTAACACTCTATCTCTCTAACTTTAGCTTTAAAACTGTGTTTTCTAAATTGTGGGCGTGGCAGTGGGCGTATTTGTTTTTAATCCGCAACCAAATTGGTGCGGATTCAAAAGCGTTTTCAATATATTTGAGCCATAATCATAAGAAGCAATAAATGGCTAGCTAAAAATGTATCTAGCAAGAGTCATTAAATTCAGTTTTCAGCAAATACTAACATTTTCAGTAACTTTCAACATATTTTTTAGGTTAACTGCCCAAAAGTAAACGAATGAAATTTAAGTAACCAATTTGACTTTCCCTTCCTAATGCATTGCATATATAAAATGTAAACATTTAAAGTTACCATTGCAAGTTTTTTGTGTGTAGCACAACGTTTTTTTCTGGTGATGGTTGGGAAATACCAGGAACGGCCCTTGGATCGTCTTCCAATAAATATTCATATAAATGCTTCATTTGGTAATTCCTTAGCGTTCGCTTTGTGTTACTACTACTATTACTTGTTCCAATTAGATAAAAGAAAACCAACTACATGCATTTTTTTTGTTAACATTAAAAACCAATTGAATTGTTAACGATAAATTGGTTTTGCGGGTAAAGTGGTTTTGTTCTTCCGCAGTTTTATGTGATAGCACATATGAACGGATCGGATAGAATCCCGCCGCAGTCAATCCGTCGGATTCAGTGATTGGGTTCAATAAATATGTCTTGACTTGACTTAACGGGCTCCCGACCCGTAAAGCGTCCTTACCTGAGATACGGCAGCCTTTCAATCCGAGGGTGCCATTGTCTCTCCCGAATAAATATGTACACAAATAATTTCTCAATATCTTGAACATTGAGTCGATAACACCCTGTATCTTCTTTCAATTTGAGGACGAGGTTATGATTAGGAATGAGGGATCATAACTTTCCCAATAGACCAATTAAATGGGTGATGTTATGTTTGTGTGATTACGGGATTTTGAGAATTGCTCAATTGGATTTAAAAATTGCCTAGATTTGATATCTCCCGTTTATTATTCCTTGTGCTAATATTTATTTACCTGATTTGTTGACAAAGTACTAAAACATTTGGATTGAGAATAGAAATTAATAATAATAAAACACTCAATTGATTACGATCCCAACAAGCGTTCCTTTGTTCTATTGTTTCATTATCGAAGTTACAAAATGTATCTGCTTAATTTTTCAAACATAGCGTTATATTATCAGCCTTATTTATAAACGTATTTTGAATAGTGTATAAAGTTATGCACGCCTCGTCCAAAAAGGCCAAATACCTAGGCCTCATCCTGGATAGGAAGCTCAACTGGAAATCTAATATACAATAAAGAGTCCGGAAAGCTACGGTGGCACTCTTTTCTTGCAAAAAAGCTATTGGTAACAAGTGGGGACTACAACCTCGAATTACTCACTGCCTATATATCTCGGTTGTAAGACCGATACTAAAATATGGATCAATTGTCTGGTGGACTGCCTTAGAGAAAGCGATACAACGCGATAAACTAGACAGAGTCCAGAGATCAGCATGTTTATGCATGGGTGGAGCGCTTCGCACCACTCCCTCAGCTGCACTGGACATTCTGTTCCATTTTATACCCCTTGACATTTTTAGCAGACAGACGGCTGCTACAACGGCCACTCGCCTCAAAGCAACTTCTCAATGGACCGATAGTGAAATCGGCCACTCTGCAATTCTGAACATACTCAGAATCCCTTCTAGGAATATAGACTACACCACACCCCAACTGCGGCTTTTTGGACAGTCAGGCCGCCATCAAGTGTCTGGACTCTGTCTCTATTAACTCTTTAGTAGCCCTAGATTGCCGATCATCTCTAAAGGAGATGGCTGAGCAGTTCAACATTCACCTTTGCTGGGTGCCGGGGCATAGAGACATTCCGGGTAACTGCAAGGCCGACGAACTCTCCAAACTTGGAACTACCCTCTCAATCTTGCCTGAAAAGGGCTCCTTAGGCATACCAGTTTCCACGAGCAAGCTCTTGTTTAAACTGGATGCAATAGAAAAAATTAACCACAGATGGACAAATGGCACTACTTGTCTGACAACGAAGCAGATTTGGCCTAGGCTGGATCTAAGACGCTCAAGGAGCTTGATTACCCTTAATCGGACGCACATTGGTGCTACAATTGGTGCCATAACTGGACACTGTTTGTTAGGCAGGCATGCAACAAGGCTTGGTGCCTACTCCAACTTCTTCTGTAGGAGCTGTATGGATGAGGAGGAGGAGGAGACTACTCTACACCTTCTTTGCGCATGCCCTGCTCTCTCCCGAAAGCGAAATCTCCATATGGGGCCTTCTTCTATAATGATCTTAATGATCTAAACTCAACCGACCCAAAATGTCTCTCACGCTTTATTAGCACCTCAAAATGGTTCAACGTGTAGGCAGGAACTTCAGATCCACGTGGTATCACAATGGACCTTATATAGGTCTAAGTGTGTCGGACTTCTATCCGACTGCCACTTCAACCTAACCTAACCTATGCACGCCTTAAAATCCCCTTAAACGCAAAAACGTTATTTATTGAACGTGGCATAAAGGTTTTCTAACTTAAACGCGTTTGGATGTTGTATGTACAAGTGTATATGTGTATGGATTTGCCATTTTATTTTTCTCGTTCTCTTACTACGTAACCACTTGATTGAATTTGTGGTCGACGAAACTTTTTGCAATGTAAGCATTATTTCAAAATTTCTATTCAATTATCAGTGAGGATTTTAAAGTGTATATGCAGTGTATATATCATATATGCATATGAATTGTAAACAAAAAAATATTATTTGTGTAGCAGGGATACACCAGTGTAAGAAGCATTCGTGTGCATTTCGAAGTTAAAGTTGCGACAGGGATTACTTGACGGATTTAATTATGTGTTTTTTTCTTTAGAATGTTTACGAAAAATGCGCAACCACTTACATTGTATTAAAAAACTTTTACTTCGTTTTCATGTTCTGCTTACTACGAAATTTCTGAGTCTCAACAAAATACATTCAATTTGTTGAAGATTTTCCTAGACTAAACTAGCATATCGTTACAAGCGAAGGGGAAACCGGTTTGTCCTAAGATAAACTTTGCAGTTTGATATGAAATCGGGTTCGGTTGGTAACATATAAATGAAAAAAGCAATTAGCGAAACATGTTCACATATTTGCTTGCTGTTTATTAAGTATTTGCAAAAAACATTGAAGGTATACAAAAATTATTATTATTCTTAATTCAAAAATATTGTATCAAATTTAATGAAATAATGAAATTTATCTATTTGTATATCTATACAAAAATTATGTCTGGAAAATGTATATATTCCAATTTAATTTCTACGATAATTAATTAACTGAACAAATTCTTTGTTTCCATAGGGAGCATCTAAAAATGGCGCTACTCCAGACGGCATTCCATACATTCAAGCAGCTGAAAAGGATGACATAATAGATCTGTTGATGTAAATCTGTTGAATAAAGTGTCACTTAAAATTACAAAGCTAATATGTGTGTCTAAGAAATATATAAAATGCATAACATTTTATGCATATCAATATACAATCCACAGTGTGTATACGACAAAAAGTCTCTACCGATATAAGCAATTTACTAATATATATATCCATTCAACTTTATTTAGCTTATGTTAAATCGTAACATGCAATATACATTTTTTTTTAAATATCATCAAATAACCTTTATATTAATAGTACGTTCTTTTTCAGTTTTGATTTAACATAGTGTATATTCCAATAGTCACATACTTGAAGAGTCGGCATTTTAATTTAGAAAAGCGTGATCCGAAATGTAATAGAGTGTATCCTCTAGATATGCGAGAATTTAGATAAATTGATGTCTTCTCTGTTTCATTTATTTTGTAGTAAACTGATAACAAAATATTTATGAAGAAGTCTACCACTAAGAGGAGCCAAGTCATTTCATGGAAAAGTAATTTATATGAATAAAACTTAAGAAAAAAGTATTGCATTTATTTTTGTATAATATAAGTGATTAAAAATTAAAAACTAAAAAAAGTTTTATTATTAACTGATTGACCTGCGTAGCGTCGAGTATCACAAAACTCTGGAATTATGTGGCAATCGATTGCGCATGCTGCTCTCATTACCTTTTTATGCAACTTGTTCTTTTTATCGACTAGCGCTCTGGCTCCGCGATGGCTTGGTCTTTAAAACAGAGGTTCGGTCTTCCTTGCCGTATCGAACCTGGGGGCTGGGATTCGAAAATCCTATTGGTCGGAGTATTGTTGTCCATTCGCTCGATGTGGCCGAGCCAGTGTAGTCGACGAATTTTTTATTTTCGGACTCATTTATGATTTATATACGATCTTGATACAGCGCATAGAGTTCGCGGTTATATCTTCTCCTCCATTCGCACAGAACCAAATATCCGCCGATGATTTTTTCTTTCGAAGGCTCCCATTATTAGCTCTCCTTTCCTGTTTATCGTCCAGCACTCGGGGCTATATAAAAGAACTGGTAGAATAAGGGTTCTGTAGAGCATCCTCTTTGTCCTTCGAGTTAGGAATTTTGAACCCTAATTTTGAAGTAGCAGCGGTTTCCTAGCGCAATTCTTCTCCGGATCTTCACCAAGATGTTTCGTGAATTTTGTCCTAGTCGGTGAACAGATGATAGTTTGTTTGTTGATAACATATATTTTCTCTTGTTCTCATTCACTTCAAGGTCAACTAGTTTCGCCTGTTCTTCAATAGCCGTGAAAGCCTCCACCACGACAAGCTGGACGCTTCTATTGATGTCTATATCGTCCGCATATCCCAGCAGCTGGATTTATCTGTTGAAGATAGTGCCCTCCGTGTTAACACCTGCCCTGTGCACTATTTGCTTGAGAACAAATTTGAAGAAATCACACGACAGCTCATCTCCTTGCCGAAATCCGGTGCATGTTTGAAAGAGTTCAGATGAGCTGCTGCCAAACTGCATATTGCACAGCGTGTTTTCTAGGGATGGGACACCGCTGGATTATTTTTGAAGAGATCCCAATTAGTAGTAGTAGTAGTTCATTTATTAGTATACGAAAATACTTTCAAAACTCCTACATAATAAGTACTATTTTGGATTTTTTATAAGTAATTCTTATTTTGTTAGATTAGTCTAACATTAGACTGACATCTAGCAATGTCAGTCCGTCCATCCGTACGCAATTTTTAGGCCTTTAAAATTAAGCTCGGAAGCTGAAATTTGGACCACATATTCCCTAGGGCTCCGAAATGGTTAAGTGTAAAAATTGTTTGAATACGCCTACTGCCACGCCCACACTTTAGAAAAAAGTTTTAAAGCTAAAGTTAGAGAGATAGAGTGTTACAACCTTCACAAGATATGTAGGCACAGCCCTACTTTATATGTTTGTCATATAAAGTTTTTTGCCACGCCTACTTTTTGTGTGCGTTTTCTTTTACTAAAATGCTGTTTTCATAGAAAGCGAAAAAAAATGTGTAACAAGATATTTACCCAATATTTTTTCCAACATATCGCCCATACAAAGTTTTTGATCACGCCCACTTTTGTTATCCATCACAAAATGTTATCCATCATCTTCTTAATGCTTTTTTCTTTGGGGCATATAGGGATATGGATAGGGTATCATACTGTTCGCCCCCAGCGGACTGTAGCCTTCCCTTATGTTTTTATACCCTATCCTAAGGGTATATTAATTTTGACACATAGTTTGTAACACCCCTTAATATTCGTCGTAGACCCATAAAAGTATATATATTTATGATCAGGACCAAATCCTAAGACTATCTAGCAATGTCCGTCCGTCCGTCCGTCCGTCCGTCCGTCCGTCCGTACGCAATTTTTAGGCCTTTAAATTCAAGCTAGAAAGCTGAAATTTGGACCACATACTCCCTAGGGCTCCGAAATGGTTAAGTGTAAAATTTTTTGGAATACGCCCACTGCCACGCCCACAATTTAGAAAAAACCGATTTAAAGCTACAGATGGACAGATAGAGGGTTATAACCTTCACAAGATATGTAGGCACTGCCCTCCTTTATAAGTTTGTCATATAAAGTTTTTTGCCACGCCTACTTTTTGTGGGCGTTTTTCACTAAAATGCTGTTTTCTTCGATAATTTTCATAGAAACCGAAAAAAAGTGTTTAACAAGATATTTAGCCAATATTTTTTCCAATATATCGCCCATACAAAGTTTTTGGCCACGCCCACTTTTTGGGGGCTTTTTTTCAATAAATGTTTTTTTTTTTCTAAATTTTATAGAATGAAATAAAATGCTATCCATCATCTTCTTAAGGTTTTTTTTGGGGCATATAGGGATAGGGATAGGGTATCATACTGTTCGCTCCAAGCGGACTGTAGCCTTTCCTTATGTTTTTTCTTGGTTCCAGCTTGTTCAGATAAACTGGACATATTTTGCTGAAAGTTGTATGATTTTCGTCGAGTCCCTAGTTGAGGCTCTCATTTGCACGTATGCAGTTTACACACTTCTGTATGGCTTCTTTTTTACATTCATTGGTTTTGTGTTTTTCTAACAGTTGACACATGTTTCATCATTCTTACATTCAAATGATCGGTGATTATATTCTAAATATATATATCAAGACGTCGATTCCATCGAATACCTTACGCCGTTCCCATCCAACACTGAGTTTTCTCGCTTCTGTTACTCTTGGGAATGACATCATCTATTTCGATATTGCATTGTAATTTATTTCATTATTCCTCTTTCTTTCGAAGTATCTCATTAATTATACCCTATCCTAAGGGTATATTAATTTTGACACATAGTTTGTAACACCCCTTAATATTGGTCGTAGACCCATAAAAGTATATATATTTATGATCAGGACCAAATTCTAAGACTATCTAGCAATGTCCGTCCATCCGTCCGTCCGTACGCAATTTTTAGGCCTTTTAAATTAAGCTAGGAAGCTGAAATTTGGACCACATATTCCCTAGGGCCCCGAAATGGTTAAGTGTAAACATTTTTTGAATACGCCCACTTCCACGCCCACAATTTAGAAAAAACCGTTTTAAAGCTTAAGCTAGAGAGATAGAGACTATCCTAAGACTATATAGCAATATCCGTCCGTCCGTATGAACTCTTGAGACCTTTAAATTTATGCTAGGAAGCTGAAATTTAGAGCATATACTCCTTAGGGTCCCGAAATGGTAAAGTGTTAAAAGTTTTTGAATCCGCCCACGGCCACGCCCACAATTTAGAAAAAACCGTTTTAAGGCTTAAATTAGAGAGATAGAGTATTGGAACCTTTACAAGATATGTAGGCACTGCCCTCCTTTATAAGTCTGTCATATAAAATTTTTTACCACGCCTACTTTTTGTGGGCGTTTTTTACTTAAATGCTGTTTTCTTCGAAAATTTTCACAGAAAGCGAAAGAAAATGTTTAACAAAATATTTACCCAATATTTTTTCCAACATATCGCCCATGCAAAGTTTTTGGCCACGCCCACTTTTTGGGGGCGTTTTGTCAAAAAAACTTTTTTTTTTAATTAATAGAACTAAATAAAATTCTATCCATCATCTTCTTAATGCTTTTTTCTTTGGGGCATATAGGGATGTGGATAGGGTATCATACTGTTCGCCTCTGTGGTGTTGTGTCAGCACGTTTTAGGCAAAAGTGACCTTTTATTCAATTTCATAGCAAGCTTAACCTAATACATAGTTCATGTTCTATATACTTAATACTAAATACTCTCAGGAGAGAGTGTTCACCAGCCATACTTTGTCTGTTATACTACATATACAACATCTCCCTCAACAATTGGATACAGATGAGACATATGCAAATTTATTTTACTTTGACGCTTGATAAAAATTGGGTTTTACACTTTGACGTCCGTACCTGGTTACGTAATGATCTTGCTTGTGCTTAATTGTTGAAGAGCTCATTAATAATTCAGTTGCTTTTGGTGGTGTAGGCTCTATTGGAATTGCATTCTGATTTTCAGAAATTGGATCTTCAGGAGGCTTAAAATGTGGCTCATTAAACGATTTGCGAAGGTGAAAACTATTTCTGCGTAGAACTTGATTATTTTCGTTGCGGATAAAATAAGACCTAGGTGTTTCCGCTGCTCCTTCAATCTTTGCTGGCTCCCATCTACCCTCTCTTCGATAAACAACATTGTTGCCTCTCTCAAGCTTTAATTCATATTGCCGACAGTTTTTGTCATACCAGTTTTGTTGTTTTTCTTTAATCTTACTCATCTTATCCCTTACGTCAGAGGGCACAGCCCTAGATATTAGCAGAGCTTTCTGAACAGGATGTTTTGTTCTAAGCAATTTACTATTTAGTAACTGAGATGGAGTGTAACCTAGACTTGGGATAGCTGTTGTTCGATATTCAAGTAAAAATATGTTAATGTCTGTTTTACTCTCTTTCGATTTCCTCATCATAGTCTTAGCTATATGAACAGCCTTTTCTGCGAGTCCATTGGATCGAGGATAGTATGGACTCGAATAAACGAATTTTAGGCCCCAATCTTTTTCAAAACAGTGACACTCAAACGAATTAAATGGCTGATTATCACCTACCACTATTTCCGGTATGCCATGATCTGCAAAAATTCCTTTTAATGTTCCAACAACACTTTTAGCTGATTTGTTCGGTAGTTTTTTCAAATCAAACCAACGCGAAAAATAGTCTATTACGACTAAAAAGGATTTTCCTTCAAATTCCAAAATGTCGCACCCAACTTTTTGATAAGGATATTCTGGGATTTCATGTGGACGTAAACTTTGTTTAATATTTGAACTGCGGAATTTTTCACAAATTGAACACCTGTAAATCATATTTTCTACATCTTGAGTCATCGTTGGCCAATAAAATAGAGTCTTGGCTCTTGAAATTGTTTTGGTGATACCAAAATGATTTTCATGCAAAGCTTTTAATGTTTCACTTTTCAAGGTCTTAGGAACAAATATTCGATTTTCGTAAAAAACTAGTCCATCCTCACAAAATAATTTGTCTTTCACATTCCAAAAAAATTTCATATGATCAGGTAATTTGTGTTTAGAATTCGGCCACCCCTCTCTAAACAGAGCTACTAAATTCGTTAAAATTTCATCCTGGGTTGTATGTTCTTGATACCTTTTTTTCTTAAGGTCACTCATGCTAACGCTATGAACAACATCTGTTACAATATGTTCTAAATTAATTTCCGAATCAGGGTATGAATTTCGAGAAAGTAAATCAGCAATGTGTAGGTCCTTACCCGGAACATATTTTATTTCAAGATCATACTTGAAAAGTTTTACTTTCATGCGTTGCATTCTGACTGAATACGTTTTTTCTAAAGGTCGCGTTATTATGGACACAAGCGGCTTGTGATCCGTGTGAACTATAACGTGTCGACCACAAATGTAGTCATGAAACTTATGACATGCATACACAATCGCTAAAAGTTCCTTTTCGATTTGTGCATAGTTAGTTTCAGTTGCAGTCAAACTTTTGGAACCAAAACAGACTGGTTTTCTTTCTTGTAGCAAGCAACAACCTAAGCCATTCTTTGAAGCGTCCGTTTGAATCGTTATGGGTAAATTGGGCTCAAAACAACGTAGAGTGCTAGCGTTAACGATTGAATTTTTAATTTCTGTGAGTGCCTTCTCATGTACTGGTGACCAGCAGAAAACACTTTCTTTCTTCAATAATTCTCTCATCGGAGCTGATAACTCAGCTAAATTCGCGATAAAAGACCGTAAATAGTTTATAGTTCCTAATATTTTTTGAAGCTCATTTCTATTTGTAGGTGTTTGGATATGCTTTATAGTCTCAACTCGATTTGGATCTGGGGAAAGCCCATCTGAAGAAAATATATGCCCTAAGTATCTAACTTTCTCAACTCTATATTGCACTTTCTTCTCATTAAATTTTATATTGATTTCTCTTGCCCTTTGCAGCACTCTTTCAACATTCTCATCATGCTCTACTAAAGTCTTCCCACCAATTATCAAGTCATCAATGTATCCAAACACACCTGGCAAGTTTCCAAAATACTTATCATTCACTTTTTGGAATTTTTCGGGGGCTGTTTTTATACCAAAGGGTAGAACTTCATATCGGTAAGTTCCGAAGGGTGTACTAAAAACAGTAAGTTTCTTGGATTCTTCGTTTAGTTCCAATTGCCAAAACCCCTCTTTAAAATCTAATATAGTAAAGAACTTCATGCCATGCATTTTAAATATGAAATCCTCTAATTTAGGTATCAAATGATGTTCTTGCTTTAGTCCTACATTCAAATCTCTCGGATCTAAGCAGATACGAATCGATTTATCACGCTTTTCCACTATAACCATATTATGCGACCAATCTGAAGGAGTATTTTTTTCTTCCATATTTAAAAGAGTATCATAAACTTTTCCTCTAATGCTAAGTGGAATCCTACGAGGTGGTTTACTAACTGGACATGTTGAACTATCTAGTTCCAAAGAACACTTATCGGGAAACCTTCCCTGACCAACGAAAACGTCTTTATTTTTCTCAATAAAATTTCCCAACTCTGAACTTTTTACCCCAATTGCATTTACGCGATCTATTAACCCTAACTTTATGCAAGATGCAAGACCCAACAATGGTTTTGACCTGCAATCAACAATAACAAATTCAAGATCAAAATGTTTTTTTCTAAAAACCGTTTTAAAAGTTGCCAGTCCTAGAGCACACAATTTAAACCCACCATATGCCTCCAATTTCTGATTATATGCTTTCAAGTCAACTAAATTTTGAAATTTTGTAAAAATATTCTTGGGAAGAATGTTAACTTGTGAGCCACTATCTAATTTAAATTCAATAGGCTCATTTTCTATTTTCAACACTTCTGTCCAACTCTCTAATTTATTTGTATCGATTGAGTTTACCACGTGATCTATGTATAATGAGTCATCACTCTCTTCAACAATCTCGCAAGCAATATCATTTACCTGGCGATTCTTATTTTTACATGCCGATGCAAAGTGGTTATGTTTCCCGCAGCAATTACATTTTTTTCCATAGGCCGGACATTTACCTCTCACGTGACTAAAGTTACAAAACTTGCATATGCCTCCAACTGGTCCAACGCTAACTCGACTATTTCCTGGCTGCTGCACACGTCTCTGTACAAATTGATTTGAATGCGAACTCTGAAAATGCTTAAAATTATTCTCATTAACATGTTTAAATTTATTTTGTTTTATAAAACTTCCGTTTGAATTGTTGATTGCGTAGACCTCCGACTTCGATTCCCCCACCGCTGTTTGCATAACCTTGCTTTGCTCCATAGTTGTCTCCGCGATTCGGCATGTTTCAATCGACTTCTCCAGTGTAAGATTATCAATTCGAAGTAGCTGAGTCTGTGTATTCTGGCTATTGATTCCAATAACGATTCTATCGCGCAGCATGTTATATTTCTGTTGTCCAAAGTCACAATTTTCTACCAATGTTGCGATGTCTTTTAGGAAGTGATCAAATGGTTCACCTTCCTTTTGTGACCTTTTATAGAACAAGTACCGTTCATATACGACATTGGTACGTGGGTTACAGTACTTTTCAAATTGTTCTACCACCTTTGCTAGCACTGTTTTTTCATCACCACTTAGATTAAATGTTTGAAATAATTCAATTGCTTCTCGTCCAGCACAGCTGAGTAATCCCGCTACTTGAATTTCTTCTGCTTCCTTATTCGTTTTCGTTGCTGTTGAGTATATGTCGAATTGTGTTTTAAACCTCTTCCAGTTTTCTTTTAAGTTTCCGTCCAAATTTAATGGTTCTGGTCTTGTAAAATCCATGTTTATTTTCAGTTTATTGTTAAGTCGTCTCAGTTAATTTTATTTCTTTTATAAACTTTATAAAGAACTAAAGCCTGTATCTCATTGAATTTTTTATTCAACTGTTCACTTTATTCCGATTGACCGACTGCGCCATGTGGTGTTGTGTCAGCACGTTTTAGGCAAAAGTGACCTTTTATTCAATTTCATAGCAAGCTTAACCTAATACATAGTTCATGTTCTATATACTTAATACTAAATACTCTCAGGAGAGAGTGTTCACCAGCCATGCTTTGTCTGTTATACTACATATACAACAGCCTCAAGCGGACTGTAGCCTTTCCTTATATTTATACCCTATCCTAAGGGTATATTAATTTTGACACATAGTTTGTAACACCCCTTAATATTCGTCGCAGACCCATAAAAGTATATATACTTATGATCAGGACCAAATCGTAAGACTATCTAGTAATGTCCGTCCGTCTGTATCAACTTTTGAGGCCTTTAAAATTATGCTAGGAAGCTCAAATTTGGAACATATACTCCCTAGGGTTCCGAAATGGTAAAGTGTTAAAATTTTCAAAATACGCCCACAATTTAGAAAAAACCGTTTTAAGGCTTGAGTTAGAGAGATAAAGTTGTACAACCTTCACAAGATATGTAGGTACTGCCCACCTTTATTAATTTGTCATATAAAGTTTTTTGCCACGCCTACTTTTTGTGGGCGTTTTTTACTAAAATGCTGTTTTCTTCGAAAATTTTCATAGAAATCGAAAAAGAATGTTTAACAATATATTATGCCAATATTTTCTCAATATACGCCCATACAAAGTTTTTGGCCACGCCCACTTTTTGGGGCGTTTTTAAAAAAAAAATATTTTTTTCTATAAATTTCATAGAATGAAATAGAATGCTATCCATCATCTTCCTAATGCTTTTTTTCTTTGGGGTACATAGGGATAAGGATAGGGTATCATACTGTTCGCCCCAAGCGGAATGTAGCCTTTCCTTATGTTTATACCCTATCCTAAGGGTATATTAATTTTGACACATAGTTTGTAACACCCCTTAATATTCGTCGTAGACCCATAAAAGTATATATATTTATGATCAGGACCAAATCCTAAGACTATTTAGCAATGTCCGTCCGTCCGTCCGTCCGTATCAACTTTTGAGACCTTTAGAGTTGTGTTAGGAGGCTGAAATTTGGAGCATATACTCCCTAGGGTCCCGAAATGGTAAAGTGTTAAAAGTTTATAAATCCGCCCACAGCCACGCCCACAATTTAGAAAAAACCGTTTTAAGGCTTAAGTTAGAGGGATAAAGTTGTAAAACCGTAGCAAGATATGTAGGTACTGCCCACCTTTATAAATTTGTCATACAAAGTTTTTTGCCACGCCTACTTTTTGTGGGCGTTTTTCACTAAAATGCTGTTTTCTTTGAAAATTTTCATAGAAATCGAAAAAAAAAATGTTTAACAATATATTTAGCCAATACTTTTTCCAATATATCGCCCATACAAAGTTTTTGGCCACGCCCACTTTTTGGGGGCGTTTTTTATAAAATTCTATAAATAATTATAATAATAATTATTTTTATAAAAGCCTATAAATTTCATAGAATGAAATAAAATGCTATCTATCTTGTTCCTTACGAATTTTTTCTTTGGGGTACATAGGGATAAGGATAGGGTATCATACTGTTCGCCCCAAGCGGACTGTAGCCTTTCCTTATGTTTTTAAACTTAATTTAAATACACTTATCAAAGTTTAATGTTAAAAATGATTACACATATAGAAAGTCTCTTTCTTTAAAATAACGAAATTATACTTTTTCAAATATTTAATGGCTTAAATCGCACTGTTTCAAATCTGATTTGCATTCCACTTTCAAACACAACTGATCTACACAACTGTCAAAATTCGGCCATCGTCGTGAAGAGCTCTTGACGATGAATGCTGCCATATACAGCATGTCGACGACCTGCGCATCGGTGACTAGGTTTTCCATGCTGTTTCGAAAACCCTGCGTTCCGGTTTTAAAGCCAGTAGCCAGTTGCTTGGCTTATTTATAAAACCTGCGGATGCTGTTTCAATCGCAAGACTCTTCGATCTCCTTGAGGTGGGAGACTGCGTACTCTCTTTTTCTCGTACGCAGTATCTTCTTCTCCTCTTTTATTCTGGCACAATTCTCTTCCCTTGCTGCCTTTGCCGCTGCAGCGTTCTTATGTGCGCATTTTTCTGTCACCTTTTTCCGGTATACGCATTCATCATAATACCACGGGCATTTTATCTGGGGTGGCTGGTAACCTGTGGTGGTTTTGGCTACCTCTTTGATGATATCGCGATTCTTCGACCACTGGTTGTTGGCGTCTGTGGTAGGTGGGAGACGCAGTGGATAGTTTCTTACTCAGGCGCTCTTTGTAGGATCTGGCAACGGTTTTTCCTAAATAATCATGAATAATGAGTTATTAATTACAACCAACAACTATGGGATATTTGTTCGGTTTTTTTATGATTAGGAGAATACGATCAGGTGCCTCCTTTTGTCATAAATTGTGACGGTGCCGTAAAAAACGCCGAGCGAAATAAAGCCGATTTCCGAAATTCGGCGTTATTTCACTTTATGACAGCGTAGTAGCGCCGAATTTATGAATACGACGTTATTTTACTTTTATAAAGGGTTTCTTGTTCTCAACTTCCTTCGTGCAATTCTTCTGATAATTCCTCATTTCGGAATAACATTGCCTGCGCCTCCTGTGAGGGAGAGATTTATCCTGTTACGAGTTTGTGGGCAATTGGGGTGAACTGCGGTTTTCTGTGAAAAGTGTGCCTATTTTCTACCCACTTAGTTACCTGGTACAATGACAGAACTAAACACGAACAGCTGCGTTGAACTCTATTCGGCGGTGCCATGAACTGGCACCGGTCGACCTGAAGAAGTGCGATAAGGAGCAACTCGAGCAGGAGCCCCGCACACGCAACGGACACTTTATGAAGTTTAGCGTTAGTGGATTGAGCCGAGGTTGGGGAAATGACCACACACGGGTTGAGGAATGACCTACCCTTCGCGTACGGGTTATAATATACCCGAGTTAGGCATGCCGGCGTAAGATGCGACTAAAATCCAGCTCCGTATAGCGAGTATAATAACGTATACCAAAAAATGCAACGGACAAAACAGTAAGATATAATCGGCCCTAGCGAGGTATCCGTCGAAACGAAAAATTTTCCGCAACGCATACTCTGCCGGAGACCCTGATTACATTCGAGGTATCCGATTTCGGAAAAGAATAAATAAAATGCGACGGCGCATTGATTTGACATGCGACAAATAATGCGATGTACAAATTTAACCAATATATCGAAAAGGCGATATATGTCGACGCATATTTGTATTTACAGTACTTTACACTTATATATGACGAGAGGAGGGAGGCATTTCATACTTAATATAAGGAATTATGCCAATAAGCTTGCTAGCATAAGATAGAAACCAATTTTTCAGTGACCGATATTCACATTCAAAATATATTGGATCGATAAATATCGATATATTTTCGAAATAGCCATCTCTATGTTTGAACATATATTTTAAATAGCCGAATTGTCAAAAAAGTGTCAGAAATAAAAATTTGTGTTTTCAAAATGAACTAGAACAAAAATGGATATCACAGTTTTATTTATCGAAGCAGAATCAAAAGCATTAAGGGCGCAAAATAAAGAAAAACATAAGGAAAGGCTACAGTCCGCTTGGGGCGAACAGTATGATACCCTGATTGTGGGCGTGGCAGTGGGCTTATTCAAAATTTTTCTACACTTAACCATTTCGGAGCCCTAGGGAGATTGCTAAATAGTCTTAGGATTTGATCATGACCATAAATATATACACTTCTATGGGTCTACGACGAATATTAAGAGGTGTTACAAACTATGTGTCAAAATTAATATACCCTTAGGATAGGGTATAAAAACGAGGATATCGAGAAACAAAAGTATGGCTGATGCGGCGTTATCCTATTATAGATCTTATATTTGGAAAACTTAAGATTTTAGTTACATATTTAAAAATAAACTTTCCCCTTAACAAGTCTATATGAAAATAAAGACTAGCCCGCTTGGAGTAATAAATAAATAAAAACCCAAAATACAGCAAAAGCTTCTTTTCTATTTTTTTGATTTCTATTGCTTATATTTTTTCACTAATCAGCTGAAAATCGGAAGAAAAATCCTCAACCACTTGTTGTGGGATGATATCGGACAAAAAATGATGTGAAACTGTCACAAATGTAACTGAAAATGCACTTCATCACACTGCAACATAGATCGTAGGGGTGCGTTATTTTCTGTCGGAACAATGTTCCGAACAGATGTTCCGAAGTATATCTCGAAGCAAAAATCATCCGAATCCTGGGGTATCCCCAGGTGACAGACCAGTTCTACTGGAAAATCCACACTCTTCGGAGGCAGGCTCTACGGATTCTGGGGGAGCCATTGAAAGTAACATCTTTGAACAATAATGTGTGGAAAATCAATGTTAGCGACCCCGACAGTTTCTCAAAAACTCAATACTGAAAAAATCCAATTGTACACTTGCGAAAATAATACAGAAAGGCCACACCGAGTAGTGGCCAGAGGACTTGCTGTCCTCTTCGTGCTGTTAGTCTAATTAAAAAACATAAGGAAAGGCTACAGTCCGCTGGGGGCGAACAGTATGATACCCTATCCATATCCCTATATGCCTCAAAGCAAAAAGCATTAAGAAGATGATGGATAGCATTTTATTTTATTCTATTAATTAAAAAAAAAAAAAAAAGTTTTTGTGGACCATATGTTGGAAAAAATATTGGCTTAATATCGTGTTAAACATTTTTTTTCGTTTTCTATGAAAGTTTTCGAAGAAAACAGCATTTTAGTGAAAAACGCCCGCAAAAAGTAGTGTGGCAAATAACTTTGTATGACAAACCTATATAGGAGGGCAGTGCCTACATATCTTCTGAAGGTTATAACACTCTATCTCTCTAAGTTTAGCTTTAAAACGGTTTTTTCTAAACTGTGGGCGTGGCAGCGGGTGTATTCAAATAAATTTTACACTTAACCACTTCGGAGCCCTATGGAGTATGTGATCCAAATTTCAGCTTCCTAGCTTAATCTTAAAGGCCTAAAAATTGCGTACGGACGGACGGACGTACGGACATTGCTAAATAGTCTTAGGATTTGGTCCTGGTCATAAATGTATATACTTTCATGGGTCTACGACGAATATTAAGAGGTGTTGCAAACTATGTGTCAAAATTAATATACCCTTAGGATAGGGTATAAATATTATGATATAAAAAGTATTCTTAATTTTACAGTTAAAATTGAATTTAAATTGAAATGCGTCAAACGACTAGACTCATCCCTCAATGCAAGCGTTATCAAGGGAATAACCACGCAAACGCATATTGTGCAAGAGAACCGCGTTGCGGTAAATGCGCCGGGAAACATTTGTCTATAGATTGCGGTTTTAAAAGATAGGATTTACCTGCATAAACTGTAAGTGAAATCAACCGGCAAACAATCGCGGTTGCGACGTAGATAAAGAGCTTCAAAACAGGCGCGATATAGTCAACTAGAAATTGATACCCCTTGGAATTAAAAAGAAATGACAAACACAACGAAAAATTGTAAAGGAAATGTCTAAGCTGCCGAGAGAAAGATGTTAGCAACTAAAGTAGTCGACTCCCGAACCTAAGGAAATGCTCAAACCGCCGCGAGAAAAAATAATTCATAATAGAGTGTTGTCAAAACCTCGGGCACACGCATACGCTGAATCGGCGTTCCAAGCTAATAAACAAATTGATACAGCGGCTGACCCATTCGAACAAGTCTGTTGTGCAATTCTTGCTAGACTGGAAGAACAAAGTCGCATTAATAACGTGGAATGTGAATGGCCTTTTACAAAAGATCGACGAACTTGAAGTTCTTACGTGCACAAATGATATCGCAATATGCCTGATTTCTGAAACCCTCCTTACGAAGGAATCAAGTGTAAAAATTAAAGGATATAGTGCCTATCATGCATATCATCCTTCGGAAAGGGCTAGAGGCGGAACGTCTTTCTTTATAAATACACCACTGAGCATTCAATAATCAAAAAAATCGAGCAAGCTAATATTCAAATACTCAATTCAAATATTCAATACTCAATAACTCACTCCCACGGAACTTTGTTGTCGGTGGGGATTTTAATGCAAAACACACCTTCTGGGGTTCACGATGCATATCACCAAAAGGAAAAATTCTCTATGAATCCGGTATGCAATTTGGAGTTGACTTTTACTCGCCAGGCAAACCGACGTATTGGCCTACGGATACGGCAAAAACTCCAGACCTTATAGATTTTTACATTTTGAAAGGGATTTCCAAAAGCTTTGTTAAAATTGAAGAATGTTTCGATCTGTCTTCTGATCACTCGCCTATCATTCTGACTATTAGCAGCTGCTTATTGAAAAAGGAGGCCCCACCCAGACTTACTAGCGTATTAACTAAGTGGGACTCCTTTAGAAAAGATTGCGAAAATAAGATCGAACTTAAGTGTCTCTTCAAACGCAATTTGAACTTGAACTCGAAGTCGATCAATTTATCGGAGTCATACAAAGTTCAGCCTGGTATAATACTCCTGATAAACGGATAACAAAATCAAAAAGCGAAATAAAATATCCTTAGGAAATAACCGAATTAGTAAAAGAGAAAAGAAAAGGGCGTTAAAAATGGTAACAATCTCGCGCTCGGCAGCATAAAGCGATATTAAACCCTTCCAAGCAGCACTTCACTGTCGCCGATCACTAAGAAGCAACTCTTATGCCCTTTGACGTCAATAGCTAATTGAATATATGGTCTTAGCGGGGATACCTAACAATTTTAAAATTAAAAGTGTATCACTGGCTTAACTGTGCTATGAAATACAAAAATTGAAACTAAACAAAGCTCCTGGATACGATTTAATTACGGGAGCGGTCCTAAAAGAGTTGCCTAGAAAAGCACTTATTATGTTCGTTGATCTCATCAATGCTTCGTTTAGGTTGTTATACGTTCCACGACAATGGAAAGTAGCTGAGACAAATTTAGTGCGGCGACTTCAACGGATAAAACTATTTGAACTAGCTCAATAAGATGTAACCGCAAACAATTGGCTGAACTAGCAGGTGCTTTTGGTGGGAGTTTGCCTGCCAAACGTGTATAAAAGCGGAAAGTAGAATAAAATGAGGAATAACCTAGTTGTTTTGTAATATTAATCTGTAAATTAATTTGCTCGCAATTGTTTTTTTTTTTTTTATTTGTTTCATTGGCTAAAATCGATTCATTTTTTGTATAATTTTTTTTTTGCCTCACTGTACCTGGCCAATAATACTATAGTAATTTTTTCTGCGTACACACATTTTTTTGCAGCAGCACAACAACAATTACACGCAATGCAAAAGTACCGCACGCATAATTCCATTGTGCGTGCCGTGTGACTTCTTTTTTTGTTTCCTCTTCTTTGTGCTTGCATTCGTTGTGCTTCTGCTGCGCTTAATTTAATATACTCTCTTCCACTTGGATTTTAGCCACAGCAGAGGAATATTAAAACTATTGGTTTGGTACAAAGGTAACATTTAATTTAATATAATAAATTGTATCTCTACAAATATTAAGTGTCGTCGTCTGGTTTTTTTTCCCTTCGGTTATTCACTACAGTCCGCTACATAATTTTTTGGTCCTTCTTAGCCGAATTTAAACTCGAATCAAAGACAATCGCGTAAGACAATTTCTCTGAAATTCAACGTGTGAATTATTTTGTGAATTATAGTTGTGTATCGAATAGTTCGCTGGCATATTCCCTTTTAATTATTCGTTAAGAAGAATAATTTAGTAAGGGAGCATTCATACACATTTACATTTCGATTTACCCAGAATTTCATTACTATTATCGGTGAAGTCTTTTGTGAAACATGAGTGCGTTAAAATTAAGACTAAAGCGGGAAAATGCAATGGGTCGTTTGTCGCGTGCAGCATCATTCGTGGAAAATTTAGAGGTGCGTTTAAATAAACTCGAAGAAACGTGGTTGGAGTTTTTGTCATTTCACAACGATTATTTGCCATTTGTTAAGGAAAGTGATTTAAATGCAATTGAGAATGAGTTTGCCGCGTATGAGGAAAAATATTTCGTGGCTCACTCAAAACACGTCAAGGCCATTCGCGAACGACAAAGTGCGTCACAAAATGAAACGGATGGCTCCATTATAGAGCGACTTGTCAACCAACAATCCACATTTCTTGAAAGGCTCAACACTTCGTCAAATAACAATTCGTCTTCAATCAATTTACCACCAATTGTTGTGCCCGCGTTTTCTGGCAATTATAAGGATTGGCCATCTTTTCGTGATCTTTTCGTTGGATCTGTTGATAGTAAGAGTAATCTGACCTCAACGCAAAAGTTTCACTACTTAAAATCATTCCTCCAAGGCGACGCGGCCAACCTTATAAAGCACATTTCAATTTGCGACTCCAATTACATCGAAGCGTGGGAGCGCTTAGAACAGCGGTATGATAGAGTGCATTTAATCGTGAAGTCGTTTATTCAATCCTTTTTGTCGCTTCCTGCAATTAGTGCGTGTAATGTTCAGACTTTACGAAAAATCACTGATGGTGCAGATGAGGTCGTCCGTGGTCTTAACGCTTTTAAAAAAAACAGTCGCGATCCGTGGCTAATATATCTGCTGTTAAGCAAGCTTGATCCAGACACCAATCAAGTTTGGGCAGAACACGTTGGGGCTCGTGACGATTGCACCATAATTGAGTTATTGGACTTTTTGCAATCACGGTGTGATGCTCTCGAATTCTGCCAATCCCACAATCGGTCTATTTCATCACGTGTGAAACCATCGGCTTCTATACGTTCGCATGTAGTTGAAGCCTCAGACAGTAAACCGCAGTGCCCTAAGTGCAAAAATGAACACATGCTATCGCAATGCAAACAATTTTTGGATTTAAACATTGAATCGCGTCGGTATTTTGTGAAAACAAGTTCAATTTGTTTTAATTGTCTTCGCGTTGGACACTCATCGAACAAATGTCGATCCTCATTTCGTTGCCGCGTTTGTAAATCTCGTCACCACTCGTTGGTTCACCCGGTAGACTCCAACAATGGTCAACCATCGTCGTCATTCACCCATCGCGTGTCACATCCTAGTGCATCGTATTCGCCTCAACCATCGTTTCAACCCTCCTCGTTGCAACATTCCTCATTACAACCCTCTTCGCCTCAACCTTTCTCGTCGCAAAATGCGTCGTCACAACCTTCATCGTCACAATCTTCTGTATCAATTGTGAACAACCACTCTTCAAAAACCAATCGTCGAAAACAAACAATTCTTCCTACTGTACTCGCTAGGGTTAAGGATTTGCAGGGTAACTTCATAGAGTGTCGTGTATTGCTAGACTCCGGGTCTCAATCCTCTTTCGTCGCTGAATCCTTCGCACAAAGACTCGGATTTCCGCGTACTCACGCTCGAATCCCAATTCTCGGTCTCTCGTCGACAGAAGCTGGTTATACGAAGGGACGTATTTCTATGCAACTCTTCTCGCGTTTCAACTCTACCCCCCTTTTCGTCGATACTTACGTTTTGAATAAGTTAACCTCAAACTTACCTTCTCAATAACTGGACGTTACTCTGTGGTCTCATATAGACAGATTAGATCTCGCTGATCCTCATTTTAATCTATCTGCTCCTATTGATGTGCTACTAGGTGCGGATCGACTCTGGAATATTCTGAATGGAGAACAAATCCAGGGTCCTGAAGGTATACCATTCGCTCAGAATACTTCGTTTGGTTGGGTTATCACTGGAGAGGTGTTTGATCGAAAAGCATCTGATAACCTTACCATGTCCTCGCTTCACTCCACCATTGACGTCGATTTGCTGCTTCAACGGTTTTGGGAGCTCGAAGAAGTTGCTCCAAAAAAGGACGAGTCGTTTGAGGACGACCCGGCTGAGCAGCATTTTAAACAAACTTTCGCTCGTTCATCTGATGGTAAATACGTAGTTTCGCTACCTTTCAAAACACCTAAACCTATCTTCGGAAACACGTTACCATCAGCGGTTTCGCGTTTATATGCCATGGAACGTCGGTTTCGAAATAATCCGAAATTACATCGGATGTATGCAGATTTCATGCGAGAATATTTAAATCTCGGCCATATGAAGAAAATTTCGCCCGAGGAGATAGCATCCTCCGATGGTAACCATTTCTATCTTCCTCATCACGCAGTCTTAAAACCAGTAAAACCAGATAGTTCATCAACAAAACTGCGTGTAGTTTTCGATGGGTCTGTTAAGGATTCCAACGGGCATTCCCTAAATAGTGCGTTGCTTGTAGGTCCTCCAATTCAAAGAGACTTAATCGGTGTTTGTCTTCGTTTTCGGCAGCATTGTTACGTCTTCACCGCTGATGTAGTGAAGATGTTCCGGCAGATTTGGATCGACGAACAAGATACTGATTTCCAGCGCATTGTTTGGCGTGAAAATCCCACTGACAAGCCTCAACATTTTCGTTTGTGCACCGTCACTTACGGAACTGCTTCTGCACCGTTTTTATCTGTTCGAGTACTAAAACAGCTGGCAACTGACTACATTGACGAGTACCCAAATGCGTCTCGTGTTATTCTGAACGATGTCTACGTCGACGACGTGATGACGGGATCAAACTCCGTCGAGGAACTCATCGCGTTGCAGTCCGAGCTAGTTGCTTTATTATCAAGGGCTAAGCTTCAGCTTCGAAAATGGAGTTCAAACTGTTGGCCTCTTCTTGCTAGGTTGCCGGTGTCAGAGTGTGAATATTCAATCTTTGACACGGAACGTTCGCATTCATTGATCAAGGTTCTAGGGATGTACTGGAACCCAGCTAGTGATGAATTCTCTTTTCGCATGTCAAAGAAACTCCCGCCTGTTTCTTCAACCAAACGAACCCTACTTTCTGAAGTATCCGGAATTTTTGACCCTTTAGGATTGTTGGCTCCCTCAATCATTTTATTCAAAATGTTATTTCAAGAGCTCTGGTCGTCGGAACTGAATCTTGGCTGGGACGATAAATTACCTCCTCTGTTAGCGAAACGTTGGATTAGCTATAGGCAGGAGCTTCACTTTTTTGAAGAAATTCGTGTTCCCAGAAACGTTTTCGCATCCCAGGAGGAAATTGAGCTTCATGGCTTTTCAGACGCGCCATCGTTGGCGTACGCTGCCGTGATATACATTCGTTGCAGAACCACTGAAAGGGAATTCAAAACTACCATCGTTGCAGCCAAAACCAAGGTCGCTCCTCTCAAGCCGGTTTCGATCCCCCGATTGGAACTTTGTGGTGCACTACTTTTGTCGCGTCTGATCAAGCTCGTGACATCATCAGTTGCGACCAAGATCTCTAGGATATTCGCATGGTGCGACTCCGAAATTGTGCTACACTGGTTGTCGTCACCACCTCGTCGTTGGACTACATTTGTCGCAAACCGCACAGCAGCCATACTTGAGATGGTTCCACGACACTCATGGAATCACGTTTCATCGGAATCCAATCCAGCTGACTGTGCATCGAGAGGTGTACTTCCGTCTAATCTTGCTAGCCACAATCTTTGGTGGACCGGTCCATCTTGGCTTTCGGTAAGTGATGAACATTGGCCAAAATCTAAATTCGTTTCGTGCAACTCGCAGCTTACAGACCTTGAAGAAAGGCATATATCGCGACAAGTATTGGTTATTTCTCCTGATACAAATATCCTACAGACACTCATCGACAGAAGTTCATCGTGGTATCGTCTACAAAGAATTGTCGCATATTGCATTCGGTTTGCATCGAATTGTCGAATTGTCGAACTTCGAAACCAGATCGTTGTACTTCCTTTCTCAGCCTTAACGAAATACAACAAGGCAGAACTTTAATTCTAAAAACCATCCAACAAATTTCATTCAGTGCGGATATTCGTTCCCTAATTCAAAATCAACAATTACCGCTTAAGTCAAAGCTACTCAGATACTCTCCCTTTATCGATAATGAGGGAATTCTTCGTGTGGGAGGAAGAATTAAACACTCGAATGTTTCCTTTAACATTAAACATCCTATTATTGTTCCTAATAATAACATTCTTTCTTCCCTCATTATAACAGATATCCACAACAGCTATTTACATCCAGGGGTATCTGAAACGTTTTTCATAGTGCGGCAGAGATATTGGATACTAGGAAGCCGAAACCTCATTCGAAAGATAGTGCATAAATGCAAAATATGCTTTATGCAACGAAAGCTGACAAGCCAACAGCTGATGGGCGATTTACCCGCTCAACGCATACAACCAAGTCGACCGTTTGCTAACACTGGATGTGATTATGCCGGACCACTCACCATCAAGCTTTCAAGATGTCGTAAGCCTAAACTGTCAAAAGCGTACGTAGATCTATTTGTGTGTTTGTCTACGAAGGCCATTCACCTTGAGGTAGTAAGTGATCTTACTACAGATGCCTTTCTCGCTGCCTTACGTAGATTCGTTTCCCGCCGGGGCCTATGTACAAACATATACAGCGACAATGGCACCAATTTCCAGGGCGCTCGTCGTTGTCTAAACGAAATGCATAAGTTGGTTATGTCGGAGGTTCACAACGCTACCATTACTGCATCACTCGCCAAGGATAATATCGCATGGCACTTCATCCCGCCATCAGCTCCACACTTCGGTGGTTTGTGGGAGGCTGGGGTCAAATCGGTTAAGATGCATCTACGACGAGTTGTGGGGTCGACGGTTTTAACATTTGAGGAGTTGTACACTGTACTTACTCAAATAGAGGCTATTTTGAATTCTCGTCCCTTATGTTTTGTGTCTGATGAAGATCTGAACCCATTAACTCCAGCACATTTTCTTATAGGTGAGCCGTATACAGCTGTTCCAGAACCAACCCTTTTCGGCACACCTATCAATCGTTTGAAGCACTGGAATCACATTCAAAGTATGGTACAAGGATTCTGGAAACGTTGGCAAATGGAGTACCTGACCACACTACAAGAACGTCCGAAATGGCAGCAAACTAGGACGATTTTAAAACCTGGGGACGTCGTTGTCATCAAGGAACCCAATCTTCCACCGACCAAATGGCTGCTAGGCAAAATAGAGTCAGTGACACCAGGCGCAGATGCTCTAGTACGAGTGGCCACCGTAAAAACAAGCCGAGGCATATTCGTTCGGCCCATCACCAAATTGGCTGTGCTCCCGTGTTCCTGAAACTTGTTCAGGGGGGCCGGGATGTTTTGTAATATTAATTTGTAAATTAATTTGCTCGCAATTGTTTTTTTTTTTTTTATTTGTTTCATTGGCTAAAATCGATTCATTTTTTGTATAATTTTTTTTTTGCCTCACTGTACCTGGCCAATAATACTATAATAATTTTTTCTGCGTACACACATTTTTTGGCAGCAGCAGCACAACAACAATTACACGCAATGCAAAAGTACCGCACGCATAATTCCATTGTGCGTGCCGTGTGACTTCTTTTTTTGTTTCCTCTTCTTTGTGCTTGCATTCGTTGTGCTTCTGCTGCGCTTAATTTAATATACTCTCTTCCACTTGGATTTTAGCCACAGCAGAGGAATATTAAAACTATTGGTTTGGTACAAAGGTAACATTTAATTTAATATAATAAATTGTATCTCTACAAATATTAAGTGTCGTCGTCTGGTTTTTTTTCCCTTCGGTTATTCGCTACAGTCCGCTACACTAGTTGTAGTATAAAGTATTTTGAAGGGAGGTGTTTTTAGTGAGTAGAATCTCTCACTAATATCAGCAAGCGAGGGTTTTTTTGAACAAAAATTCTCAAAAAGTGGGACCGGCCAAAAACTTTGTAAAGGTTAAATGTTAAGGAGAATATTCTGTAAATATTATGGTAAACAAATTTTATATTAAAAAAACGACCCCAAAAAGTAGGCGTGGCAAAAACTTTGTATGGTAAATGTTTTAAGGAGGCCAGGGTCTACATAATTTGTGAAGGTTTTAGTGCTTTGTTCCATTAACTTTAGGCTTAAAACTGTTTTTTCCATTTATATGTTCCAAATTTCAGCTTCCTAGCTTTAATTTAAAGGCCTAACATTTGGTGACGGATGGACGGACATTGCTAAATAGTCTTAGATTTTGATGCTGATCATAAATATAAATACTTTTTGGGTTCTACGACGAATTAATTAATTAATATACCCTCAGGATAGGGTATACAAAATAAATTATGTCAGTTCTGTTACTCTCTACCGCGTTAATTGTTATATTCGTAAAGAAAGCTACCAATTCTTACACCATTCGGCCAAAGAGAATCAATAAAGACTTTATTTGCGTGACCAGCATTCCACTTTAAGTTCCCAAAGTTCAGTTTGCGGTCCATATCGACAAGTGCGATCAATTTATGACATATAATTAAGGTGGAATTTATTACAAGCCCAATATACATAAACTCCACTATTTCGTCCGGTGAAGTAGCTGGCCGAAAACTTCCACAGTCTCATTTATAATAAAGGGGGGTTTTTGTTAGAGGTTGGTTTTTCGAATAGAGTCAAAACTGACATTTTGTAGTCAAAACTGGCAACTCTAATGTCATTTATGTTCAGTTTGGTTTGCCATTTCATCATGAACAGGTTGGAAAATAAACAACGCTTGCATATCGTGCAAATTAATTTTTAATTTTCATCGCAAAATTTTGTTCAGTGATGAGGCTCATTTTGGGTTGAATGGCTACGCCAAAAAGCAAAATTGCCGCATTTGTGAAGAGAATCCACATGAGACACTTGAAACACTTGACTGTTTGGTCATTGGGCTGATGGAGTCATTGGGCCATACTTCTTCCGAAATGATGCTGAATTGGATGGCATGAATGTGGATGAGATGTGGTTCCAAAAAGCCGGCACTACTAAAACCCTACTTGCTCTTAAACTATCTGTTAGATAGCACACGGATAAAATACTTATCCGTTTATTAACTTTTGTTATTAATAATGAATGGTTCTCCATACAATAACTAACTGACTGTTCTCCTGAAAAATTAGCTTGAAAATGACATCACTGACATAAATTGTACTAAAATCTATTACCTTCCGGTTGACATCTGACATATCCAAACAACAAATTTACAAATTTCTACAAATTGAGAAAAAAAATTATTAAAGAAAATAATAATTAAGGAAATTACTATTTAGTGAGAAACTGAGAAACTTTAAAATCAACGCTAGAATTTGTTCCAACAGTTACTTTAGAGGAAATAATCGGTTGGTTGCCAGCCACATTTTAGCCATGCATATCGCCAACTGCACCGTTAGCATTAAAAGTCTTGGCAGCAACAGATCGAACAACAATGTAATCACAAGCAGCAGCAGCAACCACGGCATAATTTCCGTGCACACCTGTGGGAGAACTGTTGCCATTCTTTGTAGAGAAGCAAATCAAAGCAAGCATTGCTCGATTTTTGGTGGACAGTTGTTTAGAGGGTTCACCGACACTTGCTTTTCTTGATGTCGAGTGCTTACACAAATGTAACAACTCGAATTCAATTCATTAGCCGGACTGTTAGACGATAGTTTCTATGAATTGAATGGAGAGGTGAACTCATTAAGATCACTCATATTTTCGTGCATATATGCGAAGAGTTCATTCGCTTTTTGTACACAAATTGGATGTGAACTATTTACGCACTTATTACATTTATAAAAAATATATAGATTGGAATTTATTACTCTTCAGTCAATAGTAGCAATATTAGCACTTTTTAGTGTTTAATGCGCATGTCCCGCATATTATAAATTTAATGTCGTTTATACAATTTAAACACTTTGCGCATATTGAATGTAACAGAGAGAATAATGCGTCTATACAGAAAAAGACTGTGTACAACGTATGCTTTGTGGCAATACTTTTTATACGGAGTCGGACAGCATCCCGGAAAAAGTAATAACGAAAGCCCAAAATCCCGAAAACCTTAAGTCCGGAAAACCCACAATCCAGAAAATCCAAAGTTCCGAATGGCCAAAATCCCGAAAGTGAAACTAAAAATTGTATTGTAGCAACAAATGAATTAGGGAAATATATTTAACAAAATTAACAGAATAACAAACTTCGACTAAATAACACATAACAAAAACGGTTCAAGTATCGAAACGATTCATGACAAAACAATATGTAACACAAGTTCATATTGTACGCTGTTAGAAAACTTATTTAAGAACGCTATTTTTCCTTCGTCACGTAACGTTTTCTTAGTTGTTGCGTCTCACCGAAAATTATTTTAGCCAAACATGTTTTAACACCGATTTGCTCTTCACATAAAAGAGCAATCAGTGAATATACACCAATGTGTAAATGTCCTGTGAGAACTTTTAGCCTGGGCGGCGCGCGGTGCCACGCTGATACGTTGGTCTGTGTCAAGATTACAAACCGAACAAAAATTAGGAGAGTATGCAGGATAACCTGCAAGTCCTTCACGTTTTCTTTTTCTACTCTCCTTACCAGCAAAGACATTTTTTTTTGTTAATATGTATTTCCCAATTAAATTGTATCCTTTATTATTACCATTCAGAACAATATTATTATTAGTATTAAAATTTTATTAAAGTTTAAATAAATTACAAAATTAATAAGCTTAAACTAGTGTTAGCTAACAGGGCTTCCAACTAGGTCGATAAAAGAAATCTACGTAAAATTTACAGTAGCCTCTTTAAATTTAGAAGATTCCATATAAAAATTTGACGTAGATTTCTTTTATCGACCTAGTTGGGAGCTCTGTCAGCTAACACTAGTTTAAGCTTATTTATTTTGCAAAAATGCAGTTGTTTGCTTGTTTGTGCATGATATATGAGTTTTCTGTATGTACGGTGGTACATTGTCCAAGAGCCTTTTATTTTGTATTTCCAGTTTTCGATCAGTTGGTTTTTGATGCAGAAAGACATGTTGAAAACGTGTTGGTAAAACGTTATTAAAGGTCCTTTTCCCGCTGGCTTAGCTGCTGAATCTGCTGCCTCGTTGCCTTTGATTCCGGTGTAACCAGGAACCCTGACAATTCTTATTGTTTCACTGTTGGGAATCGCGTATTTTTTTGATTATTCCAGTGGAGTTAGAGGTGCAGTTATTTTGGATAAGCTTTCAGAGAAAATTACGGTTTTGTTTTTATATGGAAGTGTTAACGCTTTCAATATAGCAAAAACTTCTGCCGTAAATAGAGATGAAAAGTCAGTGTAAAGAAGATTCCAGTCGAGGGATTTAAATTTGTCTGCCATACTAACGCTAAGTCTTCTAGACGCCGTAATTGGTTCTGGCTTTAGCGTAGTTGCAGAGACCAATGTTTATCACGTAGTTTGGAAGTTTCCAGGGCGGTTGGTTTTTCCTTTTGAAGTTTTCCTTTACATATGGAGACATTCAAACCGTTTGCTGCTGTTAGCGCGATATTTTCTGTGTTCCTCTCCGCTTTAAAGCATTGTTCAAATCATTGTGGATGGGTGTTTGATTTAAGACAACATGTACTCCAATCCTGTTAAAGGCTTGTGTTCAACTATTTCTCTCAGTCATGTAAAAGTTTTGGTGTTGGTTTTTAATGTTTTTATTTTGTTTGATGCGTATGTGTCAGTTTAAGGTTTGATGTCACCCCAGGGTAGTTATTCGCAGTGAATTTCTCGAAACACGTCTTTTTTTCGACTTAAACAGTTTTACTTAGCGTTTAGTTTTCGATAGAGGATAAGGTTGGAGTCGGTGGGTGATTTCTTAAAATTGTGCCAAAGTTTATTGCTTTTGAATGCGGAGAGAACTAATTTCCTTATTCCTTATAGTATTGTGTAAGGATTTGTAAGAAAATAGTTAATAAAACATAAGGAAAGGTTACAGTCCGCTGAGGGCGAACAGTATGATACCCTATCCATATCCCTATATACCCCAAAGAAAAAAGCATTAAGAAGGTGATGGATAGCATTTTATTTCATTCTATTAATTAAAAAAAAAAGTGTTTTTGAAAAAACGCCCCCAAAAAGTGGGCGTGGCCAAAAACTTTGTAGGGACGATATGTTGGAAAAAATATTGGGTAAATATCTTGTTAAACATTTTTTTTCGCATTCTATGAAAATTTTCGAAGAAAACAGCATTTTAGTAAAAAACGCCCAAAAAAAGTAGTCGTGGCAAAAAACTTTATATGACAAACTTATAAAGGAGGGCAGTGCCCACATATCTTGCGAAGATTATAATTCTCTATCTCCCTTTTTCTAAATTGTGGGCGTGGCAGTGGGCGTATTTAAAATTTTTTTACACTTAACCATTTTGGAGCCCTAGGCAATATGTGGTCAAAATTTCAGCTTCCTAGCTTAATTTTAAAGGCCTAAAAATTGCGTACGGACGGACATTGCTAGATAGTCTTAGGATTTGGTCCTGATCATAAATATATATACTTTTATGGGTCTACGACGAATATTAAGGGGTGTTACCAACTATGTGTCAAAATTAATATACCCTTAGCATAGGGTATAAAAATAGGAGCACTACATTCATTATTTCCGTATTCCCTTTGGAAACCGGAAGATAGAATCTTTCCAATGGTTTTGATTCCACCATGGAGGTAGGGTTTTCTTATTATAGCTAACAGGCCTTAAAGGCTAACGCCTTATTTATAAATATATTTTAAGGGCAGCTTATATTAACGCCATACTGGAACGGCCCTTACACCGCAAAACATACAATTATAAAACTTAAGGAATTTTGCTTAAGCGATGCGTTACCTAAACGCCAAAACTTGCGTTTAGAGGTTAGTGTAAGGTATGTGTAAGATTTTGTAAACCCTATCCTAAGGGTATATTAATTTTGACACATAGTTTGTAACACCCCTTAATATTCGTCGCAGACCCCTAAAAGTATATATATTTATGATCAGGACCAAAATCTAAGACTATTTAGCAATGTCCGTCCGTCCGTCCGTCCGTCCGTATCTACTTTTGAGGCCTTTAAAGTTATGCTAGGAAGCTCAAATTTGGAACATATACTCCCTAGGGTTTCGAAATGGTAAAGTATTAAAATTTTAAAAATGCGCCCACTGCCACGCCCACAATTTGGAAAAAACCGCTTTAAGGCTTAAGTTAGAGAGATAAAGTTGTACAACTTTCACAAGATATGTAGGTACTGCCCATCTTTATTAATTTGTCATATAAAGTTTTTTGCCACGCCTACTTTTTGTGGGCGTTTTTCACTAAAATGCTGTTTTCTTCCAAAATTTTTATAGAAATCGAAAAAAAATGTTTGACAATATATTAAGCCAATATTTTTCTCAATATATCGCCCATATAAAGTTTTTGGCCACGCCCACTTTTTGGGGTGTTTTTTAAAAAAAAATATTTTTTTTCTATAAATTTCATAGAATGAAATAAAATGCTATCCATCATCTTCCTAATGCTTTTTTTCTTTGGGGTACAGAGGGATAAGGATAGGGTATCATACTGTTCGCCCCAAGCGGACTGTAGCCTTTCCTTATGTTTTTGATTGCAAATGCCATTTTCATATTTTCATTAAAACAAAAATGTTGTAAAAAGTTATTAAAAGATATAAAAGCGCCATTTTATTACGCCGCTTTTGTGAAGGATATGGATTTAATGAACTACTTCAGCCAACAAAGTAACCCGAGACAATGCAAATCGTATAATTGATTATATATACGTGTGCCTTTATAACATATTTAAAAACCAGTCCCATTGGGTGTCCATCATGAAACGCAAAATAGTGTTCAATATAAATAAACAAATATTTATCAAAAGCATCTGTGTTTCTGCCTTAAAGCAAAATGTAGTTGAGTAGAATCGTATGCTTAGAACACAGAGGAATATCATTTATTAATCAGATTTTCAGCAGAGGAATGTAAAGGCTGGGTAAATACTTACGTGATGTTTAACTAAGCAACCTCTGAGAGGGGTTTTAAGGAAGTCTAATATATACGGCAGTATGTCTCTACTCCTTAAGTACTTTACTTACTTACTTACTTATAGGTCTCCCGACCCGTGAAGAGTCCCTGCCTGAGACACGAAGACTTCCATCCTCTGCGATCCCGGGCCCGCTGCTTCCAGTTGTCGAGACCAAGCGCTTTGGCATCTGCGATGGCTTGGCCTTTAAAATAGAGGTTCGTTCTTCCTTGTTTTCTCGAACCTGGGGGCTGGTATTCGAAGATCCGCTTAGCTGGAGCGTTGTTGTCCATTCGCTCAATGTGGCCGAGCCAATGTAGTCGACGAGTTTTGGCTTTTTGGACTACATCCACATTTGGTACAGCTCATAGAGTTCGCGGTTGTATATTTTCCTCCATTTCCAATGTCTGTCGAAGGATTTGTCTTTCAAAGGATCCCAGTATTAACTCGCCTTTCCTGCTTATCGTCCAGCACTCGGCGCCGTATAGCAGAACTGATAGGATAAGCATCTAGCGATAGTTTAATAGGCTTAGAGCTATCAAGGTATGTTAAGATTGGAGCTTTCGATATGAGGATCTTAAGAGTTAAAAATTCTTTTTCATAACTCACATCTCAGTGCCACGCAACTTCTTTCTTTAGCAACTTACGCAGATTTTCGTTTTCAACTGCCAAATTTTTAACAAAAGATCCAAAATAATTAACCATTACATAAAAATCATTGCAGATCGTTTACACTATTAGGTTGGGGACATTTTTTTTATTACTTTAGTTTTTAAATATATGACCAATATATTTTATCTCTCTTATACATTGTGCAGACTTGGTTTTGTGAAATATGACATCCATTTCTTTTGTTTTTTCTAAGACCATTTCCAAATACATTTAATTCTTTTTTTTTCATATTCCCTCTGCCCCTGTATCCACTTGTGCTGTTACACCTGTTCTATTTAACTCCATTTCTACGTTCGATGTGTTAGCCGATGACTTCTTTGTAGCATTTCCAATCAAGAAATAGGCTGCCTGCTCTTCTTCTGTTGCTTGCGATTCTTCTCCTAAGTTGTAAACTCTTCTCTTTTCTGCAAAAAATTGTAGTACCTTATCACTGCAATCCCAATTTTGCGACCTTTTTATTTTATTTTGGGAGTCTATCATGCTACGCAAAATAGTTCAATATATGTAAACAAAGTCGGACAATTTAAGTAAACATCTTTGGTTTCTTACCGAAAATTATTTTGCGTTGTATTGTTATTATTCTTATTTAGGTACTTAATGGGTTGATGGTCTGTGATTATTTTAAATTTATTTCCCTATTTATACGGTATATTCAATGTAATGTTAATTTAATTCATTGAAGACGTGGAACGTTATACAATGGTTTTTCAAAAAGTAGTTGTGATTCACTAAAATTGCTATTCCAAAAAATGTTCCTTTTCAATTGTGTATGATTGTGCATAATTTCTCTGAAAAATCGCTAAGGTAGCTGACGCTCCAGCAATTGGCTTATTTTCGTGCTGTTGGACAGCCCCAACAGCCGATTGTAAAGCATCTACCGATAGTTTAACAGGTTTAGAGCTATAAAAGTATGTTAAGATTGGAGCTTTTGAAATGAGGACCTTAAGAGTTAAAAATTCTTTTTCATGACTCACATCTCAGTGCCACGTAACTTCTTTCTTTAGCAACTTACGCAGATTTTCGTTTTCAACTGCCAAATCTTAACCAAAAGATCCAAAATAATTAACCATTACATAAAAATCGTTGCAGATCGTTTACAATATTAGGTTGGGGTTTTTCTTTTATTACTTGAGTTTTTAAATATATGACCAATATATTTTATCTCTCTTAAACATATTGCAGACTTGGTTTTGTTAAATATGACACCTATTTCTTTTGTTTTTTCTAAGACCATTTCCAAATACATATAATTCTTTTTTTTTCATATTCCATCTGCCCCTGTATCCACTTGTGCTGTTACACCTCTTCTATTTATCTCCATTTCTACGTGCCATGTGTTAGCTGATGACTTCCTTTTCCAATAAACAAAACGGCTGCCTGCTCTTCTTCTGATGACTGCGATGCTTCTTCTAAGTTGTTCTGTTTTCCGCTGTTCTGCACAATTTCGCAAAGTGGTTTCTCCCGTTGTACTTATGACAAACTGCTCCCCATACTGGACAATCGTTCCACTTGTGCCATTTTCCACACTTACTGCATACATTGATGTTACTTTCTTCTTGCGTTTGTCTTCCTTTATATTGATGACTAGTATTCTGGTTAATGTCTCCTTTTGTCTGCTTATGCCACTGATGCCCTCTTCTTCTTTTTTGAATGACTCCTATGAAGTAATTTTCTTTGCTGTTGTCTCCTATGCCACCAAACGCTTTTGACTACACTTGAACCAGTTCGAGAGATTTCGCAATTTGGATGACCTCTTCCTGATTTTTTTACCCTATCCTAAGGGTATATTAATTTTGACACATAGTTTGTACCACCTCTTAATATTCGTCCTAGACCCATAAAAGTATTTATATACATTTATGATCAGGACCAAATCCTAAGACTATTTACCAATGTCCGTCCGTCCGTCCATCCGTATCAACTTTTGAGGCCTTTAAATTTATGCTACGAAGCGGAAATTTAGAGCATATACTCCCTAGGGTCCCGAAATGGTAAAGTGTTTAAAGTTTTAAGATCTGCCCACTAACACGCCCACAATTTAGAAAAAACCGTTTTAAGGCTAAAGTTAGAGTGTTAGAACCTTTACAAGATACGTAGGCACTGCCCTCCTTTATAAGTCTGTCCTATGAATTTTTTTGCCACGCCTACATTTTGTGGGCGTTTTTCACTAAAATGCTGTTTTCTTCAAAAATTTACATAGAAAGCGAAAAAAAAATGGTTTAATGAGATATTTAGCCAATATTTTTGCCAACATATCGTCATACAAAGTTTTTAGCCACGCCCACTTTTTGGGGGCGTTTATTCAAAAAATATATTTGTTTTAAATTTAATAGAATGAAATAAAATGCTATCCATCATCTTCCTAATGCTTTTCTCTTTGGGGCATATATGTAGGTATATGGATAGGGTATCATACTGTTCGCCCAAGCGGACTGTAGCCTTTCCTTATGTTTTCTTTCTAATATGATTGAGAAGATTATTACTCATCCAAGGCTTTAAACGTTTCGTAGTATTTGATTTTTGGTTTGATAAAAAAGTACAAAACTTAATGTTACTTTGTAGAATGTTAATAAATATATCAGAAGCAATAGGAGTGTTACTTTCTAAGCAAACCGTCTCCCAGAATTCAACTTAGGGACGGAACTGCTCTAGATTGTCTAGATTATGTTTTCTTTCTAATATGATTGAGAAGATTATTACTCGTCCAAGGCTTTAAACGCTTCGTAATATTTGATTTTTGGTTTGATAAAAAAGTACAAAACTTAATGTTAATTTGTAGAATGTTAATAAATATATCAGAAGCAATAGGAGTGTTATTTTCTAAGCAAACCGTCTCCCAGAATTCAACTTAAGGACGGAACTGCTCTAGATTGGCAAAATCATTACTAAGGCGGGGCAAGTCCATGACCAAAGGCGTCTCTCTGGACTTGGCGGCACAACTTTATATCTGCCACATTGAGCTCCGTTATAGACAATTCTCCTCCTTTGATCGATTTTCGTTGCCATGCTTGAATGAACTGAAGCACCCAGACCATAGTTCTTTGCAGCGTATGAGGTCGTATCGAAGCGTGTGAGGTCGTTGCTCCGCCTTGCACACATGGCTGATATCACTTGGTGGTTTCAATACTTTTCAGGCATTTGCAGGAATTTTGGACTACTTATCCAACGGTTGTTGACTTAGAGTCTGGGTGGATATTTAGCTCATATCGCCTCATCTGCTGGGTTGAGTTTTGATGGTACCCAACGCCATTTGCTTACCTCGGTACTCTTAAGGATCTCAGTAATTCGGAACTGCTTGTATTGGCGAGGATCTGATTGAAGCCAATTGATGACCGTCTTCGGGTCAATCCAAAATACGCGAGTTCTTAAAGCTACCCTATGATGTTCCACAACAGCATCACAAAGTTTTACTCCTAAAATGGCTACCGACAACTGGAAGCGGGAAATGCAGGATACCTTTTTATACATATGTAATTATTAAACTGCTTGTATCGGCGAGGATCTGATTGAAGCCAATTGATGACCGTCTTCGAGTCAATCCAAAATACGCGAGTTCTTAAAGCTACCCAAAACATGTTCCACAATAGCATCACAAAGTTTTACTCCTAAAATGGCTACCGACAACTGGAAGCGGGAAATGCAAGATAACTTTTTATACATATGTAATTATCAAACTCCGCCCAAAGAAGTGCCAGTGCACTGAACGCCTCTTCTCTGCATCGACGAAGGTATGAAGAACTACAGTATGGGCAGACGTCAACTAGAGATAATGATCCCATACTGCTTGAGGGTCGAAAATTCAGATTTCCATTGTTTCCAACGTCCTTAAATGCCCTTAGGAATGGACTCGCCCCAACGCCATGCTTCCGGTATGGAAGCGGTCTGCTTGCAACAATAACTTAATGAGGATCACAAAGTTGGCAATCATTTCAAATGGATCAAACATAGACGTGGCGATGCTCAGAAACTCTCTTTTAATTGGGCACCTAAGGTGCGACATAAAAAACTGGCTGACACAAGGAAACTTCACTTTGAATGTGAAGACTTCTTTGATAGGTTCCCAACACTTGCGGCATCCCTATTCATGTCAACCATCTTCTTCTGCTGCTCATCGGCCTTTAATTTAGAAATGTCTCGTAACACCTCCTTGAAATTCGACGGAAAATTGCAGAGTTCAAAGCTCCCATTCTATGAAATTCATTGATAGCTTGGGTGACTTTGACTGCTTCAGCTACATTACAAAAACTGTCTACTTAGTGGTGATCTACTATCGCCTTTACCGCTCTTGGAAAGTCGCTCTCAAAACTCATGGCATTAAGCTTGTCGAGCATCGTGAACAGCTGGCACCAAACGTCATAGATTTCAAGACGTAAGTAGTGATTGGCATGTTCTCCTCATAGCTCCAAAGGTACCGTTGCGAGTGTTGATCCTCCTTTTGTGTGACCACTTGGTGGAACATTTCTTTAATGTCGTCACTGCTACTGGCCAAATCCTAAAGTTGAAGAGAATGGCCAAAAGTGGCTTCAGATCATCCATACCTTTTAGAATAAAGGTGTTAAGCGAATCATCTTTCACCTTAGCGGCTGCATCGAACACCAATCTGGTTTTCACTGGCTTGTGTGGGTTCTTCACCCCAAAATGGGGTTGATACCAAGTTCTCGGTGTAATTAGGCTTGCATCAGTATCAGTTAGCTACGCTAAGAAGCCCTTTTCTAGATACTTTCTTTTTATTTCCTTATATGCGGAGGCAATTTACAAAAATCCACTTCTTATGGGGCTTGCAACTGGCTACTAGGTGCGATTTTCCTTTGCAGTGGCGGCATAAATCACTGCTGGCTGAATCTACTGGCATAGGCTGTTCCGTGCTGTTAAATCCTTGCCTTGGGTTTTCGCCCAAGCAATCCATTCGGCTCTAAAAATGTGGACGGCTTCTGAATCTTGGTTAAGAATGGGGTAAACATTTCTAGTTTCCCCCCGAAATAGGCGGAATGTCGATCACCTTCGCCAGTTGACTTATTAGTTGGTCCACATTGTTCGCAGTTCGTCAACTACCTCCTTAGCTTCGCCCTTGACACATTTTTTCAGGCGAAATATATATTCAACTTTTGAAGAATTGGACATCAATGTCGACTCTGTGAAGGCATTGCAGAATATTGGCCATTCCTCGGGTCTTCCAGTGAGTTCTTGTAGATCGTGCAGTTTTTTTTCCATCGAATGTACTGGCAACTGGTGGTTTGATAAAGAAACGGTGGGGAGGGACATAGACTCAGTTACTCTGCTACCGGACGACTGTTTCGTCCATTTCTGTGGAACTCTCTTCTGGTTCGGGGTCAGAAATCCTTTAGTACTACTACTTAGGTGGCGCTACAGTCCGGGGTGGACCTGGGCCTCAACCAATGCGCCTCTCCAGTTAGCACGATCTTTGGCTAACTGCCTCCAGTTGCGCATTCCAAGTTGGTTGAGGTCCCCTTCCACTTGCGCGCGCCACCTTAGGCGAGGTCTTCCTCTACTGCGTTGTCCCTCCGGGTTGGATTCGAAGACTCTTCGGGCCGGAGCGTTGGTGTCCATTCGCTCTACATGTCCCAGCCATCTTAGACGACTAATCCGTATTTTTCTGACCAGGTCGATGTCGCTGTACAGCTCGTAGAGTTCGCTGTTAAATCTCCTCCTCCAAAGCCCGTCAACGCAAAATCCTTTAGTAGTGGCGTTAAAAAATGCTTTTTATGTAACAAAAATAATATTTTTTAGAATTTGGTCCTTGTTATATTAACAAGCGTTTGGGTTAAAAACCAGTGCCCAATTGTGTAAAAGTTTAATAAAACTACCCATTACCTACGAAATCCGTATTTGTATAGATATACTTAAATGTATTGTCAACTAAAAATGTATGAACTAAGTTATTATATATTAGTCACGTTAGTCAATATAATTTTGATTATTATTCATTAAGAATTGTGTGGTAAGTATGTTTTTATAAACCCATATTCACCGCATATTTTGCATGTTTTTTTAGACGACCAAATTGTGAGGTATAATTAATTTAAACAAAAATTACATTTAAGGCAGCGGCTATTTAAACCCAATTAATTCGATTCATGTGTGCACGGGTCCCCATTGATTTGCACGTAGAAACCCATATAAGTTTAAATTATGTGGGTTTTCCAGCTGAGCTTAGCTTGGGGGTGAGGTGAGAGATTCTCTCTCTAGTTGACTGTCTGGTTAATTCCTCATCTGTGCTTTCAGGTGGTTGAAAGGTGTCATATTTATTAACAGTTAATTTAAAATGTTTGGCTAAAGATTTTATTTTGATTGAAGTCATTTAATAATAACAAAATTATACTGGCGTATGAATTACTTGATTCTTTAATGGATTATATGAACAAATATCATTACCTATTAATAAACAATGAATTATAGTGTTAGATGGAAAATTACTTCACCATTTAAAATCAATTTTTATATCAATAATTGCTTCTATAATTACTTCGTTTTCGGATAATCCGTAAGAAATATATTGTATTTAATAATTGGTAAATTATGATAATTTTGTTATTAATATGAATTTTTAAATTCTGAAAACATGTCATATAAAATATCACATTTATTTTGCTCATAACATAGTCGTAATTCAGAATTAGGATATTTAGTAGTATTTAAATTACATAAAGCGAATTTACTACTATATTTTTTAATATCGTGATTCTATCGGTTTGAAAACCAATTAAAAAATATCTAAGTTTTGCAGTACATGTTGTTATTGTCCAATTATATTATTTTGCATTTGCAATAGAAATTGCGTAAAAATATTTTTCAATTCCTAAAATATATATTAAAATTTGTATTGCTAGATATTTTATTATTTATATCATGTTGAACTTCTACAGAAAATTTAACTTGTGGCAATCTACAAATTATTTCAGAAATATAAATTTCAAAATTATGAAATAATACATTTTTTTTCGTCAGTAGATCTAATGAGTTATAATTTTTGATTAATTCTGAAAATTATATTTGTCTATATATTTATAATCCTCTAAGAAACCCATTACTGAATTTATTAGTATACCAACAGAGAAAAAACCAGTGTTTATTCAATACAGCTCCTTTATTTTGTATTTGCCATTCAGTATTATTAAAAGCCAAATCATTAGAACAAGATGACAATCCTTTCAAAGTATTTGTAATACCAGGATTTTCAATGGAAGCTATTAAAACTTTTAAAAAAATATTTTTATATGTCCAAGTATTTATATTAAAAAAAAAAGAAAAACTTCTTATACTCATAAAAAGTTTTTATTTGTATATATTTAATCAATAAAATTTTATTAGTAAATAATTAAATGACAACTATTTCTTTTGACGGAAATTCTTCAAAAAATTATTGTGAATTTGATATACCAATAAAATTAGATAAAAATATTTATTATTAAATTTTACTACATATAATTCAATTTCAAATATATCTAAATTACTTAAAAATACTGCTGGTCAAACATAATATTTGAATACAGTAAATGTTTTGTTATCTACCGATTCAAAACTACAAAATAACACAAGAGTGCAACAATTGATAAGGCATCGACACTTCGAGTGCTAATTATAATTAAAGTTTTCCCTCACCAATGGTAAGAGACTTTAAGTGAAATAATAAAGCGACCTTTTATACAACTGGGAAAAACCAGTCAGACATTTTGTTCGGCGTATAAATATTTTTTTTTTGGTGTAAATCCTACCAAAACAGTGATTTAAGGCGTAATCGAGGCTTAAGTGAAGTGAAGTGTGAATAAAAGTATATAAAATATATATAAAATGTCAAAGTCTAAGGACGTTCTTTTTGCCAAACAAAAAGAAATTGGAAATGAATTGATCGCAGTAAAAAGAAAACTGCTGGAGAAAGGCTACAGAAAAGCTGCAAAGGAAGAAGCAAATAAACATGTGGATACACTGTGTTATGCGTTTCAACAAATCCATACCAAACTAGTGACGAATTCATAAATAGAAACTATTTTCATCATAGAGGACATCAAAAAATTCCGACATTTTATGGTGACATAGGAGACTCGTCTTCATTTTATGAACTCTTCAAGAAGCTAGTCCATGAAAATGGGCAATCATCACATGCGGAAAAAATGTTTCGGTTAAAATCTCACGTGAAAGGTGATGCCGGAAAACTCATCCAACATCTTCAAGTTACGGACGCAAACTACAAAGCTGCTTGGGATCTTCTGAAAGAAAGGTACCAGAATCGTAGACGGTTGTTTTCTACACAAGTAGACAGATCGCTGGATCAACCGACAGCAAATAGTGATTCTGCAGCAAGCATCAAGCAGCTATTGGATACATCAAATAAATGTATTCATGCACTAAGAGCATTGGACATACAGCTAGAGGATGCCGAGCCCATATTAGCCCAAATAATCGTCAGAAAACTAGATAAAGACGGGCTAAGATACTATGGGCAAAATATTAAAAAGCCTAAAGAAATACAAAACCTTCAAGATGTGCTAGATTTTCTGAACCATCAATATCAAACGCTGGAAGCAGTAGGAAAAAAAAACAAGGAGAAACGATCTATCGAATAGAATCTTCAAATTCGTTCCTTGCTATGCAGCCAAAATGCCTATATTGTAAGATGCAAGGGCAGCGAACTCATAAATGTCGAACATTTTTTAATCTAGATAATTTCAATCAACGTTCTTGGGTATACGACAATAAATTGTGTAATGTCTGTCTGAGTCACATTGCAGATATGCAATGCACAAAAAGCGAGCTAAAATGCAAAGATTGTGGAAAAGGACACAACACTATGATTCACTGTAATTTTCAAAAAGAAGGAAAATGTCAGCAAGAGAAAAAAATAGAAAAAAATCCCCTATAATACCAAAAAATGAAATTGCGCTATCAGTACTTCTAGCAACAGCACAGGTTAAAGTCAAAGCTGGCAGTGAAGAAGAGCACTTATTGGTCAAGGTTCGCAGAAGACAACTATTTCAGAAGAAGCAGCACAAATAGTAGCCTTGCTCAGAATAAAAGCAAGAACAGAACTTCACGGTCTTGGAAGCAATAAAGTTGGCGCCTCAAAATATAAAATACACTTAGAAATCATGCCGAAGTTTCTAAGTAACGAAAAATTCTATTCGGAAGCTTTAGTCCTGCCAAAGTTATCATGTGCACATCCAGAGAGTTCATTTAAATATGATCTTGAACATTGGAATAACTACACATTAGCCGAGTTGATATTGTGCTAGGAGGTGATAGTTATCCAGAAATTTTGGAAGAAGGAGTCCGCAAAGATGGGAAAATGTTGGGGCAGTGCACCAAACTAGGATGGATTCTATCTGGCATTCTAAAGACGTCAAGCAACAAGACCATCGTCACAACCGGAATTGAAAAATTCTGGTAAATTGAAGAGATTGCAGAAAGTCCGATTCTAGATTAAAATTATGTTTGCATCCAGCGTTTTGTAAAAGATACCTCCGGAGGCCAGGATGGACAATTTTTTGCGCGATTTTTTAATTTGGAAAAGAGACTTTATGAGTATATTGATTTAGGACACATGACTCCGATAATCTCTGAAAAGAAAGGGAAATATTATTTACCACATCAAGCAGTTATACGTGAGAATAGTCTTACAACCAAAGTTGGAGTTGTATTTGATGCTTCAGCAAAAACATCTAATATGCACAGTCTTAATGATATTCTTTTGCCAGGACCCAAGCTACAAAAGGATATATTCGATATTATCATCAAGTGGAGACTTTGGAAATATGTTTTAACCGCTGAAATTGAGAAAATGTATCGACAAGTTAAAGTAGCAGAAGATGACCAGGAATTTCAATACATTTTATGAAGAAGTTCTGATAAAAACCCTGTAAAAAAAATACGAGCTTATGACAGTAACATATGGGACAACATGTGCATTTCTAGCAACGATGGTATTGCGGAAAGTCTTACCAGGAAGAAAACCCAATAATTATAAAAGATGGCTTTTGGATGACCTAATAACAGCAGATTCCATACAAGAATGTCAGGTGATTTAAGTTCCAATTACTAAACAGCTTAAAAAATTCGGACTCCATTTAAGGAAATGGTTTTCAAATAACGGCGATGTATTAAATATAATACCAAATATTGGGAGTAATGAAGTATAGGGTCCGCCATCTAAGGTTTTTTTTTCAAGTAGTGCTTATTTCGCGAATGGTAACACTTAGCTCATGTCTGATTTGACGGATAATATACCGCTATACCGCTGAACGAATATGGTTGTGTATACGCTTAAACAGCGCTGGGAAATACTGCGCCATAATTGGGTCATTTTTCAATTTTCATTCACAAAAATTGAAGAGAAGGATATTGGCAACATTTGCTTTCAACAGGACGGCGCTACGTGCCACACAGCCGAAGCTACACTCGATGTTTTGCGCCCTGTTTACATTTAATGTCGAGAACCAAGAGTCATCATCAAAGAGAGAAGCTCTTTTATGTTTAGCAAAAGTATTCGATACATTGGGTTGGCTGTCGCCTGTAACAGTTGTAGCCAAATTGTTCAATCAAAAATTATGGTTAATGAATGCTGACTGGGATTATGTATCGAGTGAAGAGCTGCAGAAAGAATGAAAAGAGTTCACGCAAGATTTTCCAACCCTAAAAACTATTAAAATACCAAGGTGGTTAAAAACGACAAATGAAATTAAATGACAGTTACATGGATTTGCAGATGCTTCAGAAAAAGCGTACGCAGCAGTTGTGTATGCGAAAATTGGCTCCGCTGTAACAATCGTTGCAGCAGGGAGTAAAGTTAATCCAATAAGAACCAAGAAAACCTTACCAAAATTAGAACTATCTGCAGCCCACCTACTAATAAAACTACTGCAGAGCGTGAGGTGAATATTTTCGCATGGAGTGACTCAACCATCACATTGAGTTGGATTAAACAACACAAAAACAAAGATAAATTCATCAGAACAAGGGTAGAACAAATCAAAACGATAATCCCTGCAGCAACTTGGAGTCATGTGGGGTCTAAATAAAAACCAGCGGATGTTGCATGTTGGTTGAAAGAAAATGAAAATATATGGCCAAAGCAGCCCGAAATAAACACAGTTAAAGGTCTTTGTGTGTGGGCGGAAGATTCCAAAATTCTTCACTTCCGTTTGACCGAAAGCATCCAGTATTATTAGATTTTGGATAATTGGCTTAAAACATGTCTTAAAATGTGTAAGAAAACATATTTATTGAAAAAAAACGCCCCCAAAAATTGGGCGTGGCCAAAAACTTGGTATGGGCGATATATAGAGAAAAATATTGGCTAAATATCTTGTTAAACATTTTTTTCGGTTTCAATGAAAACCGTGGCGTGGCAAAAAAACTTTATGTGATAAACTTGTAAAGGTGGGCAGTACCTACATATCTTGTTAAGATTGAAACACTCCATTTCTCTAACTTTAGCCTTAAACAATTTTTCTCTAAATTGTGGGCGTGGCAGTGGGCGTATGAAAAATAATTTTACACTCTACCATTTCGGGACCCTAGGGAGATATACTCCAAATTTCAGCTTTCTAGCGTTAATTTAAAGGCTTATAAATTGATGACGGACGGACGGACGGACGGACGGACATTGCTAAATAGTCTTAGGTTTTAGTCCTGATCAGAAATATATATACTTTTATGGGTCTACTACGAATATTAAGGGGTTTTACAAACTATGTGTCAAAATGAATATACCCTTAGGATAGGGTATAAAAATGGACGTGGTTACTTCAAAGTGGAACCTGATAATTTACTATAATTTAAACCATAGTTTCGAAGAAATGAATGGAATCGAAACAAATATACTTCGTCTGGAAAAGAGTGCAATTTACTGACGTATTTTTAATTTTATTTATATTTCTCTCAATGTATATTTCTCTTTGATACAATCCAAACTGAACATGTGCACAAAAAGTCTAGAATACCATTTTCTATGTAGGGGAAATTGGCCCTGGAATCCCGCTGAAGATCAATCGAGCAATCAAAAAGTGAAAAATATGAATATAAATAATTTCAAGCAGGTAACTTTTGGACTGAGCTAAGTTCCGGCAATAATTTTCGAAACTGCTTCAATAAATCTGGAGTGCGGAAACGGAAAGACTATCTGGATGGAAATTCCTTCACAAGGAGTGCTACAACTAAAACCAGGATGTACAGCTAAATACGATTACCATATATTTGATTGGCCTCAATGATGAAGTGATTCGAAATCGGGAGGCCTGTAGATATTTTTTGAGGTCGAACAGGCGAACCCTACAGGTGGATCAGTGAACGTAGGAGGGTTATGATCCCTATAATCCCGATCATAATCTCATCGTTAAATGGAGAGAAGTAGTCCAGCTAAATACGTTGGAGTTACGATCTCAGTATCACAGCAGTTCAATTCAAGAGAACACACAGAACTGGGCAAAATTTCTTGGGCAAGAAACACTGACGCAATTCCCGAGCACAGAATAAAACCTTTCCATTCAGTAACGTAAAATAACGCAAAAGATATTTTATTATTAAAAGAACAAATTAATGATTTGAGATCGCAAAATATTGATCTAAAAAAGGTTCATTATCAACACGTTAGTGGACACTTTTCACTAATTTTGCTTTCCAATATGACCACTCGGAGCCGAACGATGCAAAAAAAATGAAGGCACATCATCCGCAATGCTTCGGTTAGCGGTCATAAATGAGCTGGAACCATGCGGTCTTCTGCCAATCGATCAGTGGAAATACATCGAGGAGAAGTTAGAAGATGCCCTTTAAACGGAATTATCCGAAACAGGAAACGAGGAGCTTCAATTTGATGGTGCTGGTTGGGAAGGCGGTCGCAAGGTTGCAGCTTGTGGAAGCAACCCCTTCCTGAACTTCGTCAGACACTTTATCAAGGTCAAGTGCACAACATTGTCAGACTTGGCTCAGTACAGTCGGGAGTTTAAAGCCGATGTGTGCAAGTGCACTTATGTCCCTTCTTTCCAAGGTCATGGAAACGCTGATAAATCGTCAGCTTATGAAATATCTTGAATAGCAAAAACTTTTTGATGACCCGCATTACGTGGAAACAAGTCCACTGGTGATTTTATGACATATCTATCAAAAGTGGAACCAATCTGGAACGGTGGTAAAAGCAAAGGCGTTGCGCTTGATATTTCAAAGGCATTTGACAGAGTTTGGCATCAAGCCCTCTTGTCGAAAAAGCGTGCATTTGGGATCGACGATACCCTTCTTCAATGGATTATTTGCCCAAAACTCGAGTACAACGCTCATATTTACCTGGTCTGGTGCATCAATTACATATTTGGAGCTGATTGACCGGATTCAACAACGTGCACAGAAACTTATTGGAGAGCGAGACATCGCGAAATCACTTGACTCTCTTTGTCATCGTCGCAATGTCTCTTGTCTGTCGTTGTTTTATCGTTATTTCGTAATTTCCGCAATAACCGTCTTGCCAAGACTGCTCTTCAGGTTATCCTTAAGCCTGTATTCGGACGTACTTTGAAATATAAGGATTCCTTTCTTTGCCGCACAAACCGAATGCGGAATGCTCTACCGCACTTTGCTTTTCCTAACTGTTATAGCTTCCAAACGACTTCTCATCCTTTTATCTAATCCCGTTTTTCTTAAATGCCCGTGTTGTGTGCATTTTAGGGTGTTAACAATCCCTTTTGCACGCGCAAATTATAAAAAACAACAACATCAATTCTGATACAGTAAGGAGCTGTCGCACAATGCTTACAGCATTATGCAGTTAGAACCGAGTGATACGGTGCTTAGTGCCAGGGCCTTGAGGTATTGACGGAAATGGGTAAGCGGAAGAGCTTGCTACACTGAAGGGCTACTCATTTACCCGTAAATGCATTCCGTACCATATATGGTACGCGTCCTTAATTATACGTTAATCTAGTCAATCAAAATGGATTGTGATTGTGCACACTTTAAATTAAAGTCGACCTTTAGAGTTTGGTAAACGTTTTTTTTCACTTGTAAGTAAGGAGTCAAAGTTGTCTTATGTAATTTTGCATATAATTTCAAAAATGAGCATACAAATTTCTAATATTGTATATTATTCATATGAAAATAAGTACTGGCGTGTTTTTTGGGTTTTTTATCTAATTATAATCAATCTTTATCAAATTTGGTGTCTTGAAATATTTTTTTTCTTATATTTTTTTTCGGGAAAACGCTGCATATCCCCAAAAATATATAGAAATAATCATAAGTGAATACGTAACAACCGCCTCGTTTTCACGAATAGATATCGTGGTTTAAAAATCGTATTTTGAAATGAAATCGTGAAATCTCTATTAGATGACGTCACTTTTTTGCCAATATTTAAACTCAACAAACAAAAACCATTACGTATGTTAAGGAGTTAAGGTATACTGATTTAACAGACGGCTGATACGCCATACTTTGTAATACTTTATTTTGAATAATGATTGTAATCTCACAAACGTTGCAAAAGTATCGCGAAGAAAAAGTGTGCCCAAATTTACGCTAAGTGTATGGAGAGCCGGTATCAGGAGTTGGAGGAGGTATCTTCTTCGCCTGCTGATAGAAATCAGGTAACCCACGAGCTTCGACAAAACACGAACAAGGGAACAACAATTTTCAGAGAAGAAGAAATGGTCAGGAAATTCGTTCGCCGAAGTTCATAAACTATGCTCAAGGGCAACTACTTGTGGAAGACGAAAAAATTGTACACAGGTAGCGAGAGTATTGCGAACAACTTTTAAACGAACAGTTTCCCTGGCTATATTTTCCAAGAGCCACCTCCAACAATGAAGAAGTGACCGATATACCAGTCGAAGAAGTTGGGCCGGATGAGATACCCAGTGAGTTCGGTAAAACGATGGGAGACATCGGGCTCAGATGGCTCATGATTCTAATCTCCAAACGGGAAATACTCGAAACTGTGATAATTACCGTTAAATTAAGTTGATGTCACACACCAAGAAGATCGTTGAGCGGGTATAAGATGGTCGCCTAAGACGAATAATACCGCTGTCTGACGACTAGATTTTCCAGTTTGTCACGCGTAAATCAACAATAGATGCATTCCAAAGTATAAGGATCATAATGGAAAAGCATTGTGATTCCTTAAAGGATCTGCATATGATTCTGGTTGATTTTCAAAAAGCATTCCATAAACAATCAAGAGATCTGATATGGGTAGCGCTAAGACAACGAGGAGTTCCTAAAACCTACGTACAGATGATCATGGACATGTATGAGGGAGCGTAGACAAAAGTCAGATATCCTGCAGGAGTCACCGAAGAATTTCCAATAAAAGTCGGTGTTCACCAGGGAAGTGTCTTAAGTCCTTTGCTCTTTATTACGGCCCTAGATTATCTGCTTGAGGGAAAAGTGACGGACCCTGAAATGCATCATTTATTCTTTGCTGACGATGGAGCCATCATAAGTGATGTTCAGGCTTCCCTGCAACGAGCACTTGCTGTTTGTGCAGTTGTGCGTCCGGCGCTCACATACGGTTCACAATGCTGGACAATGTACAAAAAGTGTGTGGGCAAGTTGACAGCAGCTGAGATGAAGATGCTTCGCAAGACAGCAGGAGTAACAAAGCTTGATCGAATTTGAAGTTCCGGAATCCGAGGAAGCCTTCACGTCAAAGAACCCATCTCGAAAAAATTGGAGCACGACCGACTTAGTTGGTATTATCATGTTCAAAGGAGGGATCCTACGAACTCCTACGTTTCCTTATAATCGCGTAAAAGAGGCAGGCCTAAAAACGTCTGGATCACACGAATGCAGAAACACCAGCATTTGATTGGCCTCAATGATAAAGTGATTCAAAATCGGGAAGCCTGCAGATATTTTTTGAGGTCGAACCGGCGAACCCCACAGGCGGACCAGTAGGAATGCAATGAAGTGGGAGGGTTATGATCCATATAATCCTGATCATAATCTCGTCGTTAAATTGAGAGAAGAACATTGTAATCTCACAAAAAAAAAAAAAAGTGTGTGGCCTTTTGTCATAATCACAGATGAGGAATTAACCAGATAGTCAACTCGAGAGCGAATCTCTCACCTTGCCTACAAGCTAAGTTGAACTGATAAGCCACATAATTTGCACTTATATGGGCTTTTACGTGCAAATCAAATGGGAATGACGCACACATGAATCGAATTATATGGGGCTAATGGCCACCGCCAAGAAATGTCATATTTTATAGCAAGAAGTTGGGAGCAGTTGATGTATTTTAGCAGATTACACCTTATAATTTGGGTGTGTAAAATAAACATGCACAATATGCGCTGAATATGGATTTATAAAAACATACTTACCAAACAAACAAATAACATAATAAAATATTATAATGTGAGAATATGGAAATAAGACTATTTAGCAATGTCCGTCCGTCCGTCCGTCAGCAATTTATAGGCCTTTAAATTAAAGCTAAAAAGCTGAAATTTGGAACATATATTCCCTAGGGTCCCGAAATGGTAGAGTGTAAAATTATTTTTCATACGCCCGCTGCCACGCCCACAATTTAGATAGAATGTTGTAATCTTTACAAGATATGTAGGTACTGCCCACCTTTACAAGTTTGTCATAGAAAGTTTTTTGCCACGCCTACATTTTGTGGGCGTTTTTCACTGAAATACTGTTTTATTCGAAAATTTTTATAGAAACCGAAAAAAAATGTTTAACAAGATATTTGTCCAATATTTTTTCCAATATATCGCCTATACCAAGTTGTTGGCCACGCCCACTTTTTTTTATAAAATTTATAGAATGAAATAAAGTTCTACCCATCATCTTCTTAACGCTTTTTTCTTTGCGGCATATAGGGATATGGATAGGGTATCATACTGTTCGCCCCACGCGGACTGTAGCCTTTCCTTATGTTTTAACAACATTTATAATCACTTACTAGTGATTCGTAGTAAATTGTTTTGTATATTTTCATAAAATTTTTTTTAAAAATTACAAAACATTATAACTTGACAAATAAAGTCGTCTGTTAAAAAGAGTGGCTAATTAATTAAATATATATATGTTGCATGCTTATTTATGAGTTGTATTCAACTACCAAGCATTTTCGCTAGAAAAGTGCACCAACGATATATTTATGCAGTGCATTCCAGCTACCTTCCATTCTCCTTCTTCTGTCCATCACTTACTATAAATTTTAAAATAAAGCATATTAAGTTATATATAAAATTTCCAAAACCGCTTAAGAAAATTGATTGACTGAACGTACAAATTTTGTAACACAAAATAATTTAATAAGGATTCAAAATACTTATTTTCATTAAACTTTCATATGTTAAATAAAAACAATCAAATAATAAATAAATAATGACACAATCAAAGAATTTAACATACATATTAAAACCATTTATTACAAATATTTTATACCCAAACATTCCTAATTTGGTAATATGTATGCAATAATACAATAAAATATACATTTTATTTCATTTTATTAACCAAAATGGAAAAACTATAACAACTTAAAAATGTATATTTTAAGGCAGATAAAAAATAGAGAACTATTTCTTATAACCGCAAAAATATTCCAATTAAATTGTAACAACTTTATTGGGTAACTAATTTTTTGTTTCTTTATAAACATTTACATTAAAGTAGCTATAAAAGTTGAATCACATCAACTCAACACTTCGCAGCATATTCTATTTCCTAACACATCCGCCGTTACAAAACATTATAACTTAACAAATAAAGTCGTCTGTTAAAAATAGTTGTTATTTATGAGTTGTATTCAACTACCAAGCATTTTCGATATAAAAGTGCACCAACGATATATTTATGCAGTGCATTCCAGCTACCTTCTGTTCTCCTTCTTCTGTCCATCACTAACTATAAATTTTAAAATAAAGCATATTAAGTTATATATAAAATTTCCAAAACCGCTTAAGAAAATTGATTGACTAAACGTACAAATTTTGTAACACAAAATAATTTAAAAAGGATTAAAAATACTTCTTTTCCACTTTTTTTTATCGATGCACGGAACCCGAATATGTAATCATTAAACTTTCATATGTTAAATAAAAACAATCAAATAATGAACATAAAACACAATAAACACAATCAAAGAATATAACATACATATAAAAACCATTTATTACAAATATTTTACACCCAAACGTTACTAATTTAGTAATATGTATGCAATAATACAATAAAATATACATTTTATTTAATTTTATAAACCAAAATGGAAAAAGTATAACAACTTAAGAATGTATATTTTAAGGCAGATAAAAAATAGAGAACAATTTCTTATAACCGCAAAAAATATTCCAATTAAATTGTAACAACTTTATTGGGTAACTAATTTTTTGTTTCTTTATAAACATTTACATTAAAGTAGCTATAAAAGTTGAATCACATAAACTCAACACTTCGCAGCATATTCTATTTCCTAACACATCCGCCGTAACCAGCTATTTTGTTGTTGCGATGTTGCAAAACTCCCCACAATTATTTTTGGCGGGTAATCTAGTAAATTAGACCTAACTTCATGTGTCTGGCTCACACGTATTCACAGATGGGAAAATTGAGAGAGGATTTGGCGGCCGTTTTTAAATATGTTTTGCGGGTTGAAGTGATTGAAAGCTTTAGAAGCTTGTTCCCTACTAATTACAGCACTCATTCAAGATTTTTTAAATGTTATACTACTGTTTCACTTGCTAAAAACAGATCATCCCTATAACGGGTGATCCAAGTAGAGATACTTTTTTCAATAGCCGTGTCATGCTGTCATGTTATTTTTGTTTAGTATTGTTTGGCATTTCATAATGAAAAGACTTACGCGTGAACAACGTTTACAAATTGTTCAACTTTATTATGAAAATTCACGTTCTGTGAGGAATGTGTTTCGTGCACTTCGCTCAACTTATGGTCAACATAATCGGCCTACTGAGCGTACTATTCGCAACACCATCACCCATTTTGAGACCCAGCATTCATTATTGGATAATATTCGACCGAATAGACCATGTCCAGCACGCTGTGAAGAAAATATAGCGGCCGTAGCTGAGAGTGCACACGAAGACCGTAGAGAGTCGATTCGGCGCCGTTCGCAGCAACTCGGACTGACGTATGGAACGACTTGGCGCATTTTACGTCAAGATCTTAAATTGAAAGCGTACAAAATACAGCTTGTGCAACAACTGAAGCCGCTCGACCTTCCCAAGCGACATCGCTTCGCTCTATGGGCTCTTGAAAAGTTCCAAGAAGATCCGACGTTTTCGAGGAAAATTTTGTTGAGCGATGAGGCCCATTTCTGGCTCAATGGGTATGTAAACAAACAAAATTGCCGCATTTGGGACGAAGAGCAACCTGAAGAGATTGAAGAACTGCCACTTTATCCAGAAAAAACAACGGTTTGGTGTGGTTTGTGGGCCGGTGGAATCATCGGTCCATATATATTTAAAAATTATGCCGGTGCGAACGTAACCGCCAATGGCGACCGTTATCGTGCCATGATAACCGACTATTTGATGCCTGAAATTGAAGCTCGTGATCTCGGCGACATTTTGTTTCAGCAAGACGGCGCCACTTCCCACACATCGCATCAATGAATGGACTTATTGAGAGAACATTTCGGTGAGTACATAATTTCACGTTTTGGGCCGGTCGATTGGCCACTAAGATCGTGTGATATCACACGGTTAGACTTTTTCCTGTGAGGATATGTAAAGTCAAAAGCTTATGCCGACAAACCCGCTTCGATTCAGGCCATGGAGGAAAACATCACGCGTGTCATTCGCCAGTTACCAGTCGAAATGCCCGAACGATCGATCGAAAATTGGACTCAACGGATGGACCATCTGCGACGTAGCAAATTCAAAAATTTGAATTTTCTGTGTTTTTTTCTTTAAAAAAGTAGGGAACCTCGAACTGGATCACCCTTTATAAAAGGACAACTTCCTCATCTATTAATTTTTTAAAAGTATCATTTTATGAATTTTTGGAAAACCGCTGGTGTGAAAAAAAAGTCATCATCATCATCAGCCTTCTGCATAAAATCGACGAGTTAGAAGCTTTCCTTCACATAAACGATATTGATATATACCTGGTGTCGGAAACGCATTTGAGGAAAGAATCAGGTATACAAATTAGAGGTTACAGCGGTTATCACGCATATCACCCATCAGAAAGGGAGCGTCCTTTTTTAAAAAAAACACCACTTATCACTCTGCGTGTGAAATAATTGAGCTTGATAAAAATTGGCGGAGATTTCAACGCAAAACACACCTTTTGGGCCTTAAGATGTATCTCACTAAAAGGTCCAATTCTATTTGAAGCCGGTATGGAGTCTGGGGCCGACTTTTACTCGCCTGTCAAACCCACGTATTGGCCTTCGGATATAGCAAAAACACCAGACCCCATAGATTTTTTATCGCAAAAGGAGAATCTGAAAACTCAGTCTAAATTGAAGAAAGTTTTGATCTCTCTTCTGACCCTTCGCCGGTCATTCTGATAATTACTAGCGGAGGTTTACGCGAAAAGGACAGTCCACCAAAACTTGCTAGCAAAAGAACTATTGGGACTACTTTGGAAAAGACTGCATAAATAAAATCGATCTAAAAGTATCCCTTCGAACACCATATGAACTCGAAGAAGAAGTGACATCAATTCATCGATGCCTTGCAAAGTTCAGCGTGCAACAATACTCCTCATAAAAGGAGAATAACTACAAGTAACGAATTAAAATATCCCCGCGATATTACTGATTTTGTAAAGAAAAAAAGGAAAAGCGCGTAAAAGATGGCAGCAATCTCGTGGTCCGCAGGATAAAACAATTTTAAATAATCTCTCCAGAAAACTCAAAAGAGACATTCGGGACCTTAAAAAACGTGAAATCCCTATGTATCTCGAAAGTCTAACGGCGGATAAAAGATGGCAGCAATCTCGTGCTCCGCAGGATAAAACAATTTTAAATAATCTCTACAGCAAACTCAAAAGAGACATTCGGGACCTTAAAAATCGTGAAATCCCTATGTATCTCGAAAGTCTAACGGCGGATAAATTTCTAACTATTCGCTTTGTAAATTTATGAAAGATCTGAAAAAGCTAAAGATGCAAGCGCCACCCATCCGGAAAAATAATAAGGAATTTGCGAAAGGAGACAAGGAAAAGGCGGGAAAAACAGCCGAAGACCTTGAAGAGACGTTTAAACTATTTGGCTGTGAAGCGTTTGTTAAATATACTGTTCCTACCACGGTATCTGACAGTTTCAAATTAGACGAGTACCACTGGTCGAACTCTGTTTTGAAATACAAAAACTTAAATTAAACAAGGCTCCTGAATATGACCTAATTACGGGACAGGTCCTTAAGGAGCTGTCCAGAAAAGCACTACTTAAATTTGTTTATCTCATAAAAGCTTCTGTTAGACTATTGTACGTTCCCCGGCAATGGAATATAGCTAAGGTGATAATTTGTAGTGGAAAGATTTCCGAATGGGCTTTGCTTCTTTCTTTTTTTTCTACCTTTCTGTTTTCTAAGGCTGAGAGGTCAAGTGGATGCCCAGTATTAATTACATAAGGAGTAATTTTACATGTAAAGACGTACATACTCTCTTTCTTGGTTGTTGTGGGCAGTCAAACTCATCACACACACCGTCATCTCTGTGAAATGCACCCACTGAGGCTGGCACCCACCCACACTCACGTGTTGGGAGGAAAAGTTGTTTTTTGTTGTCTTAGAAAAAGAGACAAACTGAAACAAATATGTTTATGTGTTTATATAGTACAACTTATTCTAACCCAGCCAAAGAGAGTACCGATGTGGAATTGTTCCAATATCGCTCGTGGGTTTCCGTAAGAGGGGATGGTACGACAGGGCAAAGAGGGTCATGATGGAATGTTATTTTTTTTCCGGCTGGTTCCAAAACCGCTTTATAATTTCTGTTCGGCGGGCGGCGGAGGATCACGCTAAGGGATTGAGAGGGACATCCCGCTTTGTTAACCGCAGTGACGACGCTTTCAGAAAAGAATGCAATAGTTAGTTGGTTTGTACTCGTAGGCTTAAGCGGTTGCCCTGGTTGGCTCAAGATAACGAAAAATAAAAATGTAAACGATTATAAAATTCCTTTCGGGCAGAATCCATGTTGAATGAAATTTGTATTAAATCCTTTCCTAAAACCAAAGCGAACTTTGCTTGGGTTACCCGCGCGATCAAAGTGCAATATAGTTGCGAACGAAAAAAAAAAAAAAAGCCCAACCCGCGTGTGATATTCCGGCTTCCTCAACGTTGCTTCGGAAACAAAAGCTACGCATAGCCCGCTTAAGTGCATTCAAAATTTATTACCAACGCTTAAAAAGTGTCCAAACCATATATAAACGTGAATATACAGTGTAGGTGACCAAATCACCAGTCCCCACAAAAAGAAGGGGGAAGAGGGTGCACCTGACCTTATTAAAAATATAAAAATAAACAGGGGGCGACTTCGAGTTACCACGATCCCCAATTTCCAACCCAAATGAGGCATTCCTGTCCGCCTAATCACAGTTCAGTGCTCCGGTAGAGAAGTGTCACGTGATAATTTCGCTCTTAGTTTTTCCCACCCTCTTCGACCAGACGCGGTTTCATCAGCAGCAGCATGATTTTAGTTTAAGTTTTTTTTTATTCACATTATCTACTTTTTAAACATAGTTTTTTTTTGCAACATGTATTATAAATAATGTAGTATAAAATAGTTGAATATCTTTATGAAAGTTGTATAAGTAGAATCCTCCTATTAGGGATGAGAAGTTTTTTTGTTGTGGGAGTAAGTGTTAAAGAGTGGAACCGAGACATTTTTCTTTTCGCGGCTCTCTGTTATTGTCCGTTTTTAATTTCTCCCAAAAGCAGGTTGAGTTGTCATTGGAATCCTCTACGCCAGGCCTGACGCAGCGGATAACCAGGTAAGCGTTTTTTTTTTCTGTTCATGGCTTTACGAAAGCGTTCTTTTTTTTATTTTTATATCACTCTTTGCCTCTTACGACCGAAGGTATTGTTTTAATTAGATTTTCAGGGTTCCCATACCTATTAAAACAACATTATTCGACTTCCTTACAGTTTTTTTTTCGATTTGTTTAAAAAAAAAAAAAATATATAATAAAGTAGAATCAGGAAAAAAAAAAATAAAGCTATACAATGTTTATCTACATTAAATCATATATAATTATCCATTTAGTTTTAAGTTGAAATCCATGAAATAAAATGTTAAGTTAAGAATTAATTTAAAATTAATTAAAATTAATTTAAAATTTAGCGTCTCATTTCAATGACTGAGTTGTGGTTCTTTGCAGAGAGAGCATAAGAGAGCACTCGGTTGCAAGAACCTCCCCTCCGACGAGCTTAAGCTGAGACAAGCAAGGCATGCACCCCGCATCCAAGTACCGAACCATTTCCTTTTCTTCCTCCGTTCCTCTTCCCTCACCCTGATCCCTTTTCCTCAAGCTTTTAACCCGTCTCTTAAGACCTATCTACTCTCCTTTAACCTCATCAATGTCTCCTCCATTACAAATTGCTCTCTTAGCAGGTAAACCTCCAAATGACAAAATATCCTATAGACCAATATCGCCAATAATGTCAAAGATATTCGAAAATGCATATTGAAACGATTCATCGACGATCATCACCGATCATCGAAGAACACCGATCATCAAAGAACCCATCTCGAACAAAATTGGAGCACGACCGACTCAGTTGGTATTGCCGTATTCAAAGGAGGGATCCTACGAACCTCGTCAACAAGGCAATGGCAATCAGCGTTCCCTTACAGTCGCGTAAGAGAGGAAGGCTTAAGGAATGCAGTGAAGTGGGAGGGTTATGATTCCTATAATCCTGATCATAATCTCGCCGTTAAATGAAGAGAAGAAGAAGAATCAAAGAATGCCGATTAATACCGAATCACCAATTCGGATTCAGAACTAAGCACTCTACAATTAACCAGGTTTACAGAAGGCCTTCAACAAAGTATGGCATACGGGATTAAAATATAAACTAAACAAAGCTCTCCCAAAGCAATTATATAAGATCCTAAGCTCTTATTTAAACAGACAGACTTTTTCGTGTTAAACACGGGAACGAGTACTCCGAATTTAAAGAAATCGCGGCGGGAGTTCCACAAGAAAGTGTTCTGGGCCCGATTTTATTCCTATTATACAATCGCGATATCCCGCAAGAAGAGGACACTATCCTAAAAACTTTCGCGGATGATACGGCTATTCTAGCTGTAGATAATTCGATTTAATCCGGGATAAATAATCTTCAACGATCAATTGACAGAATATGCTTGCGGATAACAACTTGGCGTATTGTCCTCAACGAGACAAAATCCGCGCACGTTAATTTTACCTACAGAAAAGTAAATAATCTGCCCATTTATATTCAGCCCTAAGTCAGTACATTTTTCGAAAATATCTGCAAAATCATCCGACAAATTGCCGTTGCTATGAATTTTCACACGGAGGTCCTTGGAACATCGAAAAAGGTCCTTGAATCCTTAAAAAAGGACATTTGCCGAAAATATCTATAAAATCACCTGAAGAATTGCTGTTGCTATGAATTTTCAGTCGGAGGTCCTTGGAACATCGAGAAAGGTCCTTAAATGAAATTTAAGAGGAGGTTCTTGAAAAAAGAACACTTCGGAAATATTATCTGAAGTAAGCGAGCATTTATAGTTTTAAGGATATATTACCCGATGGTCCTTTCATCCCCAAAAACTTCTGTGCATTTTGGTTTTCAAGTAATTATTTTCGTCAAACCCTTTCATATGATGCCCATATCAAGAAGGCCGTGTATCAAGGACTATACTATATACTCAACGAGACAAAATCCGCGCACGTTAATTTTACCTACAGAAAAGTAAATAATCTGCCCATTTATATTCAGCCCTAAGTCAGTACATTTTTCGAAAATATCTGCAAAATCATCTGACAAATTGCCGTTGCTATGAATTTTCACACGGAGGTCCTTGGAACATCGAGAAAGCTCCTTAAATGAAATTTAAGAGGAGGTTCTTGAAAAAAGAACACTTCGGAAATATTATCTGAAGTAAGCGAGCATTTATAGTTTTAAGGATATTTTACCCGATGGTCCTTTCATCATAATATCCCCAAAAACTTCTGTGCATTTTGGTTTTCTGTTAATTATTTTCGTCAAACCCTTTCATATGATGCCCATATCAAGAAGGCCGTGTATCAAGGACTATATTATGTATGTATGTATTATTTATACAGTGACTGAGTGTAAGATGGCTTTTACTTGAAAGTACTTAAATATGTACTGAGTAATATTGCAGTCCCCAGTACATGTACTTGAAAGATGTACTTGACAAAGTGTTTGTACTTGGTGGTTTTTAAGTACCTGGTACATATTTACTTTAATTTTTTAAGTACAAGTACCAGTACATGGCACTGGGTACTGGACTTGTACTCGCACTCCAAAGTTTACAGCTCTGTACCAAACCAAGTAATGTTAACATTTTGCAGACTTTCCAAAATAAAGTCCTTAGACAAATCGTAAATGCTCCGTGGTATATCAGAAACGCCGATATCCACGGAGATCCAAGTATAACTACCGTTGAAGACGAAATACAAAATTTCGCACGTAAACAACAGACTCGCCTAATTGGCCATTGCAATGACGCTGTACTACAGATTCTAGATCAGAGAAATCTTGTGCGCCGATTACATAGAATAAAACCTTTTAAATTAGCGCAATAATATGTAACCGCATGTTATTGTCGGTATAAGCAGGTGCTTCCGTTGGGATGTCTCCAGCCAAACGTAATTAAATGTGTAAATTAAAACTGCTTGATAGGCATGAGCCTAGTTGTATTTAGTATAAAAGTATTTTGTAGGGAGGTGTTTTTAGTGAGTAAGAATCTCACAATAATATGAGCACGCGCGGCCGGGCCTCATAATGTCTCATGGAAGATTTTCCACCTACCCTCGGAAAAAAAAATCTTGGGAAGTCTTAGAGGTGTACTGAAGAAATGTTTGTCCCTGCTTAATTTTATATCTATTTCTACTTCGTTCAAAGAATGGGCGCTGAATATAATTCTTTGAACAAACCTCCGAAATTATATTTATTACTTTTAGTTTAAAACCGTAGATTTCCGCTTATTATTGGATAATCACTGCTACAGCTCTCTGAGATATCGATATTTAAAATCTGATTTTAAAATTTTTTATTATAATCACTAATCTCATCATAGTTACTTATTTGAACCTGCTTGTTAATTAAATTTGCATAAACTTTTTTTTTTTGATCAGAAAGTTGGCACATAGCACTGTTGTATATATAAAACTGATTGGGCTGCCAGAATCCAAAGCATGCGTAAAGATGTAAAATAAACCGATGTTGAATTTTGATTTTGTATAAAACAGTACCTAATATGATGTTCAAACTTGTTATAACCGGACTGCGATCCACCACATCTTTATTTTCCTGTTGATTGTGTGAAGTATATGTATTTGTTTCGAATGTGCATTTACTGTATTGATAAGTCTTCGTATACGAATTTACATCTAATCCCGCCATCTAATGTTTTTTTTTTCAACTAGTGCTTATTTCGCGTATGGTTACACTTGGCTCATGTCTGATTTGACAGATTATATACCGCTATACCGCTGAACGAATATGGTTGTGTATATGCTTGAACAACGTTGGGAAATATTGCGGCATAATTGGGCCATTTTTCATTTTTGTTTAATGAGCAATGAGTGGCCGTTACAGTCAATGGCGATCGTTATCGGGCTATGTTGAACGAAATTTTATTCATAACAACATTTGGTTCCAACAGGACGGCGCTACGTGCCACACAGCCGAAGCTACACTCGATGTTTTGCGCCCTGTTTCAAAAAAAAAGTTATTTGGCGGACCCTATATATAGATGACAAATGAGTATACATCTACACATTGACAATAAAAAAGCATTTATCCAGTGTTTTAATGCAGAATGGATAGGCAATATTAATTTATTTAAATATCACTACAATGTACTTCCCACTATTTTCATTTGAACGAAATGATAGAGCGGCTCTCGGGAAGCTTATCTTTCAACTCCGTAACATCAGTCTATCATCATTTCTCCTAAAAACTCTAGAAAGATTGATAGATATCCATATTCGTACCAACATTAACAAAAGGCTGCTGTCTACCTCCCAACATGCCTATTGCAAAGGCAGATCTGTAGAAACAGCCCTACACTCGTTAGTACGTTCAATTGAATATTCCCTTCACCATAAGGAGTATACAATGGTAACCTTCCTCGATATAGAAGGCGCCTTTAACAACGTCAATACATCCGCGATCTCAACTGCACTGTCGGATCTAAAAGTGGATAACACACTTAGCGAGTTCATTAATCAACTACTAAGCAGTAGGATTATTAACTCAAAGCTGGGTATGACCTCCGCCAGAAGATCTGTCAGCAGGGGAACCCCGCAAGGAGGAGTCCTATCCCCACTTCTTTGGAATCTTGTGGTGAACAAACTGCTTGTTATCCTGGAAGGAGAGGGCTGCAAAGTGATTGCCTATGCAGATGACGTTGCTATTGCCGTATCGGGGAAGCACCTTAACACCTTAAAAGAACTCCTACAAAATGCTCTTAACAAGCTAATAAGATGGGCTGACAGTTGTGGTCTAGGCGTCAATCCCCACAAAACCGAACTTGTCCTCTTTACTAGGAAATACAAAATCCCACGAGTCGACCCCCCTTCAATCAGGGGTACCAGCTTAGTCTTCTCTGACGAGGCCAAATACCTAGGTCTCATCCTAGATAGGAAGCTCAACTGGAAATCTAATATACAAGAAAGAGTCCGGAAAGCTACGGTGGCACTCTTTTCTTGCAAAAAAGCTATTGGAAACAAGTGGGGACTACAACCCCGAATTACTCACTGGCTATATATCTCGATTGTAAGACCGATACTAACGTATGGAACAATTGTCTGGTGGACTGCCATAGAGAAAGCGATAAATCGCGATAAACTAGGCAGATTCCAGAGATCAGCATGTTTATTCATAGGCGGAGCGCTTCGCACCACTCCCTCAGCTGCACTCGACATTCTGTTCCATTTGATACCCCTTGACATCTTTAGCAGACAGACGGCTGCTACCACGGCCACTCGCCTCAAAGCAACTTCTCAATGGGCCGATAGTGAAATCGGCCACTCTGCAATTCTGAACATACTCAGAATCCCTTCTAGGAATATAGGCTACACCACACCCCAACTGCTGTTCGACAAAAACTTCCAGATATCCATCCCCCCTAGATCCTTTTGGGAGGATGCCTTGCCGGAAGAAGAATCAATCCATTTTTACACGGACGGTTCAAAAACAAATGATGGGGTGGGTGGAGGTGTCTTTTCAGACAGGCTCAATCTCAGTCTCTCCTTCCGTCTTCCTAATCATTGTAGTGTTTTCCAGGCGGAAGTTATGGCGATAAAGGAAGTCTTGTCCTGGCTAAGAAAGAATGTGGTATCCGTAAAGGATATTCGAATCTTTTCGGATTGTCAGGCCGCCATCAAGTGTCTGGACTCTGTCTCTATTAACTCTTTAGTAGCCCTAGATTGCCGTTGATCTCTAAAATAGATGGCTGAGCAGTTCAACATTCACCTTTGTTGGGTGCCGGGGCATAGGGACATTCCGGGTAACTGCAAGGCCGACGAACTCGCCAAACTTGGAACTACCCTCTCAATCTTGCCTGAAAAGGGCTCCTTAGGCACACCAGTTTCCACGTGCAAGCTCTTGTTTAAACTGGATGCATTAGAAAAAACTAATCACAGATGGACAAATGGTACTACTTGTCTGACAACGAAGCAGATTTGGCCTAGGCTGGATCTAAGACGCTCAAGGAGCTTGATTACCCTTAATCGATCGCACATTGGTGCTACAATTGGTGTCATAACCGGACACTGTTTGTTAGGCAGGCATGCAGCAAGGCTTGGTGCCTATTCCAACGACTTCTGTAGGAGCTGTTTGGATGAGGAAGAGGAGGAGACTACTCTACACCTTCTCTGCGCATGCCCTGCTCTATCTCGAAAGCGAAACCTCCATATGGGGGCCTTCTTCTATAATGATCTTAATGATCTAAACTCAACCGACCCAAAATGTCTCTCACGCTTTATTAGCTCCTCAAAATGGTTCAACGTGTAGGCAGAAACTTCAGATCCACGTGGTATCACAATGGACCTATATTGGTCTAAGTGAGTCAGACTTCTATCTGACTGCCACTTCAACCTAACCTAACCTAACTCCGTAACACCATAAACGCAGTCGTTTCATTCGGTAAGAAGTTCCTTAAGGTCGAAAATCCTTGCTACTATTTTCAGCATATTGTATTTTGTCGAATACGAAGCCAACATGATGATTTCCAATGAATCATACACCTAGAACCTTTTGAATGATCAGGGCTGCGCAGGGATTGATTGCATCTCGAATCTGTTTACTGTTCGCATTCCACTTGGCCGCTTCACTGGAAATACTCCTTCCTTCCTCTTCCGTATCAATGCTAATGACGCTATGCACAAGTCGCAGGGAAATTAGCTTCCTCACATTTGAGATGACGCTAAATCGTTGCGCACACAATGAGAGGGCTGCAATTCACATCTAATGTTACTCTGGTCATCCTATAGGACGGTTTGGCTTGAACTGGTTTTAAGGGTTCGGAGTATAATAGAAAACGGTGAGTATCACGATCTATGGTATGTAATTTAAAGAAACGCTTTTTTAATGTTTGCGACTACCGAAAAGGGATCCAAACGAAATTTGAATAATATCACCAATTCTTCTGGCGACCAGAACTTCCTGTCCAAAGATGATCGCTGAGAAAGCTTCATTTATTATGAGCAGAAGCGTCAAATACTATTCGTAATTGCGTTCCCTTCTTTGTACACTGGCCAAAGAGGTATTTAAAATGCTCTCGCACGTTCTTCAACTTAATCGTCCTCAGCGATGGTACAAACAAGTTGTCTAATAGCAGCGTCGTACTCCAATGGCTTAGCTCAGTGAACTGTCAGCTGTCAACGAGTATAAGTTCCTACTGACGAATGGAAAAGTTTACCTGCGACACCTGGTAGACAAAAAATTAATATGTTTGCATATGACTTCAATAAGAACTACGAGTTGTAAATGGAAGTTATTGACGTATTTTATCTGTGAAATAGTTGTTGAATTATATTTTAATTTGCAAATAAAAACACATTCTTCAAATATTTTTTCAAATTGTTTCCGCTAGTAGAAGTAAACAGAAAATAACATCAATGTGAAATGTGGTCGAGAATTCCAAAATAAATTTACTAGTTTTGTTTTTATATATAGGTGGTTGCTTTACTATACGTTTTTATTATGAGTTATAAATATGATGTTTATGTTTTTATGTTATGGGATGCAACATTTTAATAATTAGATTTCCTTCACTCTTTGAATTATATTTTAAAATATAAATTTAATATTCCCTGTTTATGTAATAATTATTGCGCACACTCCTATTATAGATGTTTTTGTGTAAGTTATAACTCCATATCATTACAGTACGATAGCCTATCCATATCCCTATATGCCGCAAAGAAAAAAGCGTTAAGAAGATGATGGGTACAATTTTATTTCATTCTATAAATTTTATAAAAAAAAACATAAATACGATAAAACTTTTTTTAATCAATAACTACAATTACGCAAGAAATATAAAATTTATTTTGAAACATTTGAAACACTCCGTTTCTTCAATTGGTGTACATTTTCATATGCCATTTTCGAAACCTTAAGGGACCACGCCCAAAAGGTAAGGGAGCGCCAGAATATTTTTGCAAATTTTCATATTTCAGTGCATGTAAATAAAATAGATTAGAATATTATAGTAAAGTACATACAATCTAACCTAATTATCTTTCCACCTTCCACCCTACCCTAAGGGTATATAAATGTTGACACATAGCTTGTAACACCCTTTAATAATCGTCGTAGAAACATAAAAGTATATATATTTATGATCAGGACCAAAACCTAAGACTATTTAGCAATCCTTCCGTCCGTACGCATATCTTAGGCCTTTAAATTCAAGGCCTAAGATATGCGTAGGCCTTGAATTTAAATTTAACTTCATATAATTACGTATATGAAATTTGTACCATATATTCCCTAGGGATCCTAAATGGTTAAATGTTAAAGTTAAAGAGATAGAGTATTAGAACCTTAACAAGATATGTAGGTACTGTCCTCCTTCATATGTTTGTTATATAACGTTTTTGCTACGCCTAAAATACTGTTTTCTTCGAAAATTTTCATAGAAACCGACAAGATATTTTTCCAACACATCGCCCATACAAAGTTTTGGGCCACGCCAACTATTTTGTGGGGGTGGTATTTTTTAATAAAAAAAATGTGTCTTTATAAATTTCATAGACTGAAATAAAATGCTATCCATCATGTTCTTAACCCTTTTTTCTTTGGATCATATAAAATATGGATAGGGTCTTATACATATGTTCGCCCAAAGCGGACTGTAGCATTTTCCTTTGTTTTTTATTGTTTATAATTTTTTTTAATGTTTTAATCATTTGTTGTTTTCAGTCGCCAATATAAAAAAAAACATTTCGAAAATCACCCTAAGTAAACAAAGCTGCTTTAAGCAATTCTTCAAATCGATTTAATTTTTTATAATTTCCCTCCTCCACTGATATTCTACTATCCGATCAGAAAAAATATTGGAGTTATAATTATTGGGATTGTTATAAAGGGTGATTTTTTAAGAGCTAAGTTTTTCAGGTTAGAAGAACTGGTTAGTAAAGGAGTCAAAACGTCATCTGTCATAGTGAAAAGTTTTTAGTATACTCTGCCATTTAATCATGGAAATACTTAAGGTAAGATGAGACTGCATGCCAAATGGTCATATAATTGCCATTTCTGACAGTTTTCGTTTGCAAAATAAGATTTCGAGTTTGGCATCTTTAATGCTCAATCTGATTTGCATGAAAATACTGATGCAGATACAGTTCTACACATTTTAAAGAAAAGAAAAAAGGAAAGGCGAGAGAGCTATAATTCTTCTCAGTCGAATATCTGTATAATTGCTCACCTGTAACACTTTTTTTTAATCTTAATTTATCTTTAACTGTTTTTTTAATACACATTCGTTGTAAAATTATGTTTAGGTGCGCACATCTTCGTCTCAACGTTTTTTGCCACGTTGACAACTGCAGAGTTTTATATTCTGGATATGCTTGCCCTTCGATTTGTTAAGGTAAGATGAGACTGTATGCCAAGAAGTCATATATTTGCCATTTCTGACAGTTTTGGCATGCAAAATATGTTCGTTTGACAGCGAATCGGTCAATTGGCATGCAATCTTATCCCACCTTAAGTCATGTTTCATACGCTTCGATTTTTGTGGTACGTGACGTGAGTTTGTTGATAAAGGAAATGAAGAGTGTGGAGATAGCCAAACGCGGATGGACCGCGTTGGCCTTCTATCATAAAATTGTACGTTTGCTTTATTCATGTCACAGATGAATAATTATACAGATAGTCGACTGAGAGGATTTTTGGCTCTCTCGCCCATCGTTTTTTATTTGCTTCAAAAAGGCGTAGTATTGTGTCTATGGAAGCTTTAACATGCAAATCAAATTGAGCCAGCTCACGCACACAATAGCAGTTCTGTGCCAAAGAATCCATTTTGAAAAAAATGCCATGCCGGCATATAAAAAGTCAAACTGGGCTGTACCCAATAACATCGTAATAGTATGCGACGATTTATGATGAATTAGTAAAAGAAAAAAATTACGTTGAATATTTTTCAATTATTATGTATTATTTTAGTTTTACCTAACAAACATATTTATTGGGTAAACATTTTTAAACAGTTTTGTAAACATTTTGGCATTTACGCAAGTTAAATATGAAATCAGGAGTATCATATTTTGTTTGCCGGTAATTAAACTAATTTAGCAGTTTTAAATTGTCAGTAATAATAAAAGAATTCTGTTGGTTGATTTATCGAATGTCGAATACAATAATTAAATATTTTATAAACGGAAGGTGCAATAAATATTTTAACAGTGGATTAATTAATATTCTGTAAAATTACTAAAATTGTACTTACTTACTTACTTAACGGGCTCCTGACCCGTGAAGAGTCCCTGCCTGAGATTCGGCAGCATTCCACCCTCTGCGAACCCGAGCACGCTGCTTCCAGTTGCCCAGACCAAGCGCCCTGGCATCGGCGATGGCTTGGTCTTTCAAACGGAGGTTCGGTCTTCCTTGTCGTCTTGAACCTGGGGGCTGGGATTCGAAGATCCTCTTGGCTGGAGCGTTTTTGTCCATTCGATGTGGCCGAGGCAATGTAGTCGACGAGTTTTGGCTTTTCGGACTACATCCACATCTTGGTACAGCTCATAGAGTTCACGGTTGTATCTTCCTCTCCATTCGCCCTCCTCGCACACGGGACCAAATATCCGTCGAAGGATGTTTCTTTCCCAGTATTAACTCTCCTTTCCTACTTATCATCCAGCCCTATAGCAGAACTGGCGGGATAAGGGTTCTGTAGAGCATGCACTTTCTCCTTCGAGTTAAGAGTTTTGCCAAACCGAAGTAGGAGCGGTTTCCTAGGGTAATTCTTCGATGGATCTCCACTAAGATGTCATTTGTGGAGTTGGTGTTTACCCCGAGGTAAATGAACTCCTTAACTACCTCGAAGTTGCTGCTATCAACAGTGACATTTTGTCCTAGTCGGTGGACAGATGATTGTTTGTTTGTTGATAGCATATATTTAGTGTTGTTCTCATTCACTTCAAGGCCAACTAGTTTCGCCTGTTCTTCAATAGCCGTGAAAGCCTCAGCAGTTGGACTAATCTGTTGAAGATAGTGCCATCCGTGTTGACACCTGCCCTGCGCACTATCTGCTCAAGAACAAGATTGAAGAAATCACATGACAGCGCATATCCTTGTCGAAATCCAGTGCATTTTTGAAAGAGTTCAGATGAGCTGCTGCCAAACTGCACATTGCATCGCGTGTTATCTAGTGTCATGCGACACATTTGGATCAGTTTTGACGGGATCCCGAATTCGGCCATCGCCAGAAAAAGCTCCTGACGATGAATGCTCTCATATGCGGCTTTAAAGTCGATGAAGAGATGGTGTGTCTCGACTTGAAATTCGTTGGTCTTTTCCAGGATTTGCCTTAGTGTGAAGATTTCGTCTACAGTTGATTTGCCGGGCCGGAAGCCACACTGGTACGTGCCGATTAGTGTGTTGCAGAAAGGTTTGAGACGTTCACACAGTACGTTGGATCTTATATGCGATCTTATATGCGACATTAAGCAGGGATATGCCTCGATAGTTCTTGCAAGACATAGCATCGCTTTTCTTGTAAATGGGACTTATGGAGCTGATGGTCCAGTCATCGGGCATGCTTACCTCCACCCAAACTTGGTTGATGATTTGGTGAGTGCGCCCTACCATAACATCACCTCCGTATTTGGAAAGGTCAGCAGGTAGCTTTTTAATAGCGAAGCCAACCTCTTCTATAGTGGGCGGAGGGACTGGTTCTTCATTGACTGGACGCGGGTTCTCTTCTTGCTCCATCACTCTCTCTACATTTTGTCCGTTTAGCAGCTGCTGGAAATGCTGCTTAAATACATCTACTATTCCCTGCGCGTCGGTGACTAGGTTCCCATCGCTGTTACGAAGAGCCTGTGTTCCGGTCTTAAGGCCAGCAGCCAGTTGCTTGGCTTTCTTATAGAACTTCCGGATGTTGTTTCGGTCGCGTTACTCTTCGATCTCCCTGGGCTGGGAGACTACTAGCTCTCTTCTCTTTCTACGCAGGATCTTCTTCTCCTCCCTTCTCCTGGCTCGGTACTCATCTCTTGCTGTCCTTGTTTTCCTCTGCAGCATTCTAATGTGTGCATCTTCTGTCACATTTTTCCGTTGTACACATACATCATCATACCACGGGCTTTTTCTCTGGGGTGGCTGGTATTCTAGGGTGGTTTCGGCTACGTCCTTGATGGTGTAGCGATACTGAGACCACTGGTTGTTGGCGTCTGTGGTAGGTCAATGCACGGTGGGAAGTTTCTCACTTAGGCGCTCTTTGTAGGCTTTGGCGTCTCCAGATGTGCTAAGGCGTCAAACGTCGAATTTCTTCTTTTGGGCAGTTTGCAGCTTATTCTCGTTGGACAGTCGAGCTCTGAATCTAGCTGCAACAAGAAAATGGTCAGAGTCGACGTTTGCGCCTCGATAAGTGTGCACGTTCAAGATGTTGGATGCGTGTCTCGCATCGACTAGCACATGATCGATTTGGTTGGCGGTTCGACCGTCTGGAGAGCGCCAGGTTGCTGTGTGGATCCTTAGTCGCGGAAACCTTGTGCTACTTATCACCGTATTACAAGCTGCTGCAAAGTCAATTAGTCGGAAGCCGTTATCTGTTGTCGTTTCGTGGAGGCTGTGCTTACCAACTAGTCCGCTGAAGATGTTTTTCTTGCCGACTTTAGCATTGAAGTCCCCGAGTACAATTTTGACATTGTACTCCGGACAGGCTCCGTAGGCTCCGTCCAAGAGGTCATAGAATTCCTCCTTGATAGGGTCCTCAGCGTCGTCGGTAGAGGCATGTGCACATATTAGGCTAATGTTTTGGAATGTAGCTCTGATGCGGATCACAGCCAGGCGATCACTTATCGGCTTGAAGTCCATTACTTTGGATTTAAGCCGATTTCACACGACGAAGCCGCATCCTAACATGTGCAATCTTTTGTAACAGCTGTAATATATGTCGCAATGTTGTCTTTTCATAGTACCTGATCTTATCCATCGTATCTCCTGGATCGCGGTAATGTCGGCCTTGTACCGCGAGGGGACAGACTCAAGTTTTTGAGTAGCACCTGGAGTGTAGAGTGTCCGCACATTCCAGGTACACACTCGCATGTCCGTTAACGTTCCGGGTCTATTTTGCCTTTGAGGTACATTTATATCCGAGGCTGCCATAGTCTCTCCCATAACTAAATGTTTTTGACGTGGTCGGGAAGTTAACCCGACGGCACAACCCCCAACCTGGAGGGCCAGGCCCTGTTCTTGACCCTAGGACAGTAGGCCGGTAATTTCGGTGCCAGTAACCCACTTCGGGGATGTGAGTGCTGCCGTTGACCCATCAAGGGCTCATCCGCCACTAACTCTTTTCTTAGTGTTGGATATCCCTATAGACCTGGGCTTCAAATAAGTCGAAGCAGCTCATATAGGGAGATCACTTGTTCCACCTAACTGGAACTGTGGACGCCGCCGTTGATCCATCCGTAGAATTCGTCCGCCGCCGTCCGGAAACAGGAGAAGTGCCTTAGTGAGCTGGCACTCCCCCCTCTGGACAGCTGCACAAATGACCTTCCACAGGGGTTGGTTACCCCATCTCCAGTCGAGGTACTAGACACCCAACCGTCACCACAGGGAGGTGAGAAGTAGGAGTTGATGGTGTTATGCTAAAGTGAGAACGCTTGTGTTCTCATATAATCGCAATCACCATCCTTTTGACCACCAAAATTGTAGGTAAAATAAATAAATGCTCAAAGAATGAAATTGACGGGTGTAACTCATCATTGACCATTTCAATAATTTAAGATATTATTTCATTATTTCACTATTCCAATTCAATGATAATAACGTTATTAAATTCAGTAATCATGATGAAATTATTCATTATTATTATTCAACATCATCATAAAATAAATTTAAAAACGTATTTATCTTTGAATTGGAATAATAAAGTTTAATTTTTTTGTTCAAAAATTCATTTAAAGTTATTTCTTTGGAGTTTGTAAATTCGCTCGCTCGCTCTCATATGTACGATCCGAATATGTAGATAAATTCAACTTTCATATGTTCAATAAAGACAAAATAAAATAACCAAAGAATTTAATATACATAAAAAACTAATTCAAAACTAATTACAATAAATATTTTACACACAATCATTACTAATTTAGTAATATTTATGCAATAATACAATAAAATAAACTAAGTCCTATCATTTTATTATACGCTTTCATCCATCTAAGTAGGTATGTCTACATTTTATTTTAAAATCGGAAAGATAGGTAGAAAACTATGTCTTATAAACACAAAAAAATTTTCTCATTTAATTGCAATAACTTCATATTTTATACATGACAATTTTTTTTATTCATAAACATTTACAGTAAAATATCTATTAAACTTGAACTACTTTTACTCAACACTTCGCTGCACTTCCCCAACACATCCGCTATAATCAGCTGTTTTTTGTTTGCATATGTAATTGTTGTAAAATTGCTAATGACATATTTTTGACACACCAACGCCTCCCTACTTTATGTGGCTGGCTCACACGTATTCATAGGTAGAAAATATAAAAGAGGATTTTGCCACCATTTTTTGAGGGTTGTATAATTATAATTACTCATCTGTGATTCATGTGTTGCACTTGGTCGTGTTTGCTCCGCGTTAGATAGAAATCAACCAATCAGCAATCAACAACAAAAAAATTTCTTCACATCACAATAACCATTAAGAAAAACAAAATAAATTTGATAATTAAGGCACGGAATTTGAAAAATCGGAACGTATGAAAAGAGAATTAAGAAGTGAAGTACGACAAAAATCTTAGCTCTTAAAATCTGACTTTTCCGACAAGTATTCACCGCTTCTGCAGTCTTTTGAAGAATGTCCCCATTTACTTATTTACTTAACGGGCTCCTGACCCGTGAAGAGTCCCTGCCTGAGATACGGCAGCATTCCACCCTCTGCGATCCCGAGCACGCTGCTTCCAGTTGTCCAGACCAAGCGCTCTAACATCAGCGATGGCTTGGTCTTTAAAACGGAGGTTCGGTCTTCCTTGTCGTGTCGAACCTGGGTGCTGGGATTCGAAGATAATCTTGGCTGGAGCGTTGTTGTCCATTCGATGTGGCCGAGCCAATGTAGTCGAAGTGTTTTGGCTTTTCGGACTACATCCACATCTTGGTACAGCTCATAGAGTTCGCGGTTGTATCTTCTTCTCCATTCGCCCTCCTCGCACACAGAACCAAATATCCGTCGAAGGATGTTTCTTTCAAAGGATCCCAGTCTTAACTCTCCTTTCCTACTTATCGTCCAGCACTCGGCGCCGTATAGCAGAACTGGCAGGATAAGGGTTCTGTATAGCATTGACTTTGCCTTTCGAGTTAAGAGTTTTGAACCCATTTGTTTTGCCAAACCGAAGTAGCAGCGGCTTCCTAGGGTAATTCTTCGACGGATCTACACTAAGATGTCATTTGTGGAGTTGATGTTTACCCTGAGGTAAATGAACTCCTTAACTACCTCGAAGTTGCTGCTATCAACAGTGACATTTTGTCCTAGTCGGTGGACAGATGATTGTTTGTTTGTTGATAGCATATATTTAGTCTTGTCCTCATTCACTTCAAGGCCGACTAGATTCGCCTGTTCCTCAATAGCCGTGAAAGCCTCTATCACGGCACGCTGGGATCGACCGATGATATCCATATCGTCCGCATACCCCAGCAGTTGGACTGATCTGTTGAGCGCACTATCTGCTCAAGAAGAAGATTGAAGAAATCTCACGACAGCGCATCTCCGGTACGTGCCGAGTACTGTGTTGCAGAAAGGTTTGAGACGTTCACACAGTACGTTGGATAGGATCTTGTATGCGGCATTAAGCAGGGACATGCCTCGATAGTTCTTGCAAGACATAGGATCGCCTTTCTTGTAAATGGGACTTATGGAGCCGATGGTCCAGTCATCGGGCATGCTTTCCTCCACCCAAACTTGGTTGATGATTTGGTAAATGCGCCCTACCATAACATCAGCTCCGTATTTGAAAAGCTCCTCAGGTAGACCATCAGAGCCGGCGGCCTTGTTGTTCTTTAGCTTTTGTATAGCTAAGCCAACCTCTTCTATACTGGGCGGAGGGACTGGTTCTTCATTGACTGGTCGTGGGTGCCCCATCACTCTCTCTACATTTTGTCCGTTTAGCAGCTGCTGGAAATGCTGCTTAGATACATCTACTATTCCCTGCGCGTCGCTGACTAGGTTTCCATCGCTGTTACGAAGAGCCTGTGTTTCGGTCTTAAGGCCTTTCATATTCTCTTTTCTTTCTACGCAGGATCTTCTTTTCCTCCCTTCTCCTGGCTAGGTACTCATCCCTTGCTGCCCTTGTTTTCTTCTGCAGCGTTCTTATGTGTGCATCGTCTGTCACCTTTTTCCGGTGTACGCATATATCATCATACCACGGGCTTTTTCCCTGGGGTGGCTGGTATCCTAGGGTGGTTTCGGCTACATCCTTAATGATGTCGCGATACTGAGACCACAGGTTGTTGGCGTCTGTGGATTGTGAATGCACGGTGGGGAGTTTCTCACTTAGGCGCTCTTTGTAGGCTTTGGCGTCTCCAGATGTGCTAAGGCGTCAAACGTCGAATTTCTTCTTTTGGGCAGTTTGCAGCTTATTCTCGTTGGACAGTCGAGCTCTGAATCTAGCTGCAACAAGAAAATGATCAGAGTCGACGTTTGCGCCTCGATAAGTGTGCACGTTCAAGATGTTGGATGCGTGTCTCGCATCGACTAGCACATGATCGATTTGGTTGGCGGTTCGACCGTCTGGAGAGCGCCAGGTTGCTGTGTGGATCCTTAGTCGCGGAAACCTTGTGCTACTTATCACCGTATTACAAGCTGCTGCAAAGTCAATTAGTCGGAAGCCGTTATCTGTTGTCGTTTCGTGGAGGCTGTGCTTACCAACTAGTCCGCTGAAGATGTTTTTCTTGCCGACTTTAGCATTGAAGTCCCCGAGTACAATTTTGACATTGTACTCCGGACAGGCTCCGTAGGCTCCGTCCAAGAGGTCATAGAATTCCTCCTTGATAGGGTCCTCAGCGTCGTCGGTAGAGGCATGTGCACATATTAGGCTAATGTTTTGGAATGTAGCTCTGATGCGGATCACAGCCAGGCGATCACTTATCGGCTTGAAGTCCATTACTTTGGATTTAAGCCGATTTCACACGACGAAGCCGCATCCTAACATGTGCAATCTTTTGTAACAGCTGTAATATATGTCGCAATGTTGTCTTTTCATAGTACCTGATCTTATCCATCGTATCTCCTGGATCGCGGTAATGTCGGCCTTGTACCGCGAGGGTACAGACTCAAGTTTTTGAGTAGCACCTGGAGTGTAGAGTGTCCGCACATTCCAGGTACACACTCGCATGTCCGTTAACGTTCCGGGTCTATTTTGCCTTTGAGGTACATTTATATCCGAGGCTGCCATAGTCTCTCCCATAACTAAATGTTTTTGACGTGGTCGGGAAGTTAACCCGACGGCACAACCCCCAACCTGGAGGGCCAGGCCCTGTTCTTGACCCTAGGACAGTAGGCCGGTAATTTCGGTGCCAGTAACCCACTTCGGGGATGTGAGTGCTGCCGTTGACCCATCAAGGGCTCATCCGCCACTAACTCTTTTCTTAGTGTTGGATATCCCTATAGACCTGGGCTTCAAATAAGTCGAAGCAGCTCATATAGGGAGATCACTTGTTCCACCTAACTGGAACTGTGGACGCCGCCGTTGATCCATCCGTAGAATTCGTCCGCCGCCGTCCGGAAACAGGAGAAGTGCCTTAGTGAGCTGGCACTCCCCCCTCTGGACAGCTGCACAAATGACCTTCCACAGGGGTTGGTTACCCCATCTCCAGTCGAGGTACTAGACACCCAACCGTCACCACAGGGAGGTGAGAAGTAGGAGTTGATGGTGTTATGCTAAAGTGAGAACGCTTGTGTTCTCATATAATCGCAATCACCATCCTTTTGACCACCAAAATTGTAGGTAAAATAAATAAATGCTCAAAGAATGAAATTGACGGGTGTAACTCATCATTGACCATTTCAATAATTTAAGATATTATTTCATTATTTCACTATTCCAATTCAATGATAATAACGTTATTAAATTCAGTAATCATGATGAAATTATTCATTATTATTATTCAACATCATCATAAAATAAATTTAAAAACGTATTTATCTTTGAATTGGAATAATAAAGTTTAATTTTTTTGTTCATAAATTCATTTAAAGTTATTTCTTTGGAGTTTGTAAATTCGCTCGCTCGCTCTCATATGTACGATCCGAATATGTAGATAAATTCAACTTTCATATGTTCAATAAAGACAAAATAAAATAACCAAAGAATTTAATATACATAAAAAACTAATTCAAAACTAATTACAATAAATATTTTACACACAATCATTACTAATTTAGTAATATTTATGCAATAATACAATAAAATAAACTAAGTCCTATCATTTTATTATACGCTTTCATCCATCTAAGTAGGTATGTCTACATTTTATTTTAAAATCGGAAAGATAGGTAGAAAACTATGTCTTATAAACACAAAAAAATTTTCTCATTTAATTGCAATAACTTCATATTTTATACATGACAATTTTTTTTATTCATAAACATTTACAGTAAAATATCTATTAAACTTGAACTACTTTTACTCAACACTTCGCTGCACTTCCCCAACACATCCGCTATAATCAGCTGTTTTTTGTTTGCATATGTAATTGTTGTAAAATTGCTAATGACATATTTTTGACACACCAACGCCTCCCTACTTTATGTGGCTGGCTCACACGTATTCATAGGTAGAAAATATAAAAGAGGATTTTGCCACCATTTTTTGAGGGTTGTATAATTATAATTACTCATCTGTGATTCATGTGTTGCACTTGGTCGTGTTTGCTTCGCGTTAGATAGAAATCAACCAATCAGCAATCAACAACAAAAAAATTTCTTCACATCACAATAACCATTAAGAAAAACAAAATAAATTTGATAATTAAGGCACGGAATTTGAAAAATCGGAACGTATGAAAAGAGAATTAAGAAGTGAAGTACGACAAAAATCTTAGCTCTTAAAATCTGACTTTTCCGACAAGTATTCACCGCTTCTGCAGTCTTTTGAAGAATGTCCCCATTTACTTATTTACTTAACGGGCTCCTGACCCGTGAAGAGTCCCTGCCTGAGATACGGCAGCATTCCACCCTCTGCGATCCCGAGCACGCTGCTTCCAGTTGTCCAGACCAAGCGCTCTAACATCAGCGATGGCTTGGTCTTTAAAACGGAGGTTCGGTCTTCCTTGTCGTGTCGAACCTGGGTGCTGGGATTCGAAGATAATCTTGGCTGGAGCGTTGTTGTCCATTCGATGTGGCCGAGCCAATGTAGTCGAAGTGTTTTGGCTTTTCGGACTACATCCACATCTTGGTACAGCTCATAGAGTTCGCGGTTGTATCTTCTTCTCCATTCGCCCTCCTCGCACACAGAACCAAATATCCGTCGAAGGATGTTTCTTTCAAAGGATCCCAGTCTTAACTCTCCTTTCCTACTTATCGTCCAGCACTCGGCGCCGTATAGCAGAACTGGCAGGATAAGGGTTCTGTATAGCATTGACTTTGCCTTTCGAGTTAAGAGTTTTGAACCCATTTGTTTTGCCAAACCGAAGTAGCAGCGGCTTCCTAGGGTAATTCTTCGACGGATCTACACTAAGATGTCATTTGTGGAGTTGATGTTTACCCTGAGGTAAATGAACTCCTTAACTACCTCGAAGTTGCTGCTATCAACAGTGACATTTTGTCCTAGTCGGTGGACAGATGATTGTTTGTTTGTTGATAGCATATATTTAGTCTTGTCCTCATTCACTTCAAGGCCGACTAGATTCGCCTGTTCCTCAATAGCCGTGAAAGCCTCTATCACGGCACGCTGGGATCGACCGATGATATCCATATCGTCCGCATACCCCAGCAGTTGGACTGATCTGTTGAGCGCACTATCTGCTCAAGAACAAGATTGAAGAAATCTCACGACAGCGCATCTCCGGTACGTGCCGAGTAGTGTGTTGCAGAAAGGTTTGAGACGTTCACACAGTACGTTGGATAGGATCTTGTATGCGGCATTAAGCAGGGACATGCCTCGATAGTTCTTGCAAGACATAGGATCGCCTTTCTTGTAAATGGGACTTATGGAGCCGATGGTCCAGTCATCGGGCATGCTTTCCTCCACCCAAACTTGGTTGATGATTTGGTAAATGCGCCCTACCATAACATCAGCTCCGTATTTGAAAAGCTCCTCAGGTAGACCATCAGAGCCGGCGGCCTTGTTGTTCTTTAGCTTTTGTATAGCTAAGCCAACCTCTTCTATACTGGGCGGAGGGACTGGTTCTTCATTGACTGGTCGTGGGTGCCCCATCACTCTCTCTACATTTTGTCCGTTTAGCAGCTGCTGGAAATGCTGCTTAGATACATCTACTATTCCCTGCGCGTCGCTGACTAGGTTTCCATCGCTGTTACGAAGAGCCTGTGTTTCGGTCTTAAGGCCTTTCATATTCTCTTTTCTTTCTACGCAGGATCTTCTTTTCCTCCCTTCTCCTGGCTAGGTACTCATCCCTTGCTGCCCTTGTTTTCTTCTGCAGCGTTCTTATGTGTGCATCGTCTGTCACCTTTTTCCGGTGTACGCATATATCATCATACCACGGGCTTTTTCCCTGGGGTGGCTGGTATCCTAGGGTGGTTTCGGCTACATCCTTAATGATGTCGCGATACTGAGACCACAGGTTGTTGGCGTCTGTGGATTGTGAATGCACGGTGGGGAGTTTCTCACTTAGGCGCTCTTTGTAGGCTCTGGCGTCTCCAGATGTGCTAAGGCGTCAAACGTCGAATCTCTTCTTTTGGGCAGTTTGCAGCTTCTTCTCGTTGGACAGTCGAGCTTTGAATTTAGCTTCAACAAGAAAATGGGCAGAGTCGACGTTTGCCCCTCGATAAGTGTGCACGTTCAAGATGTTGGATGCGTGCCTCGCATCGATTAGCACATGGTCGATTTGGTTGGTTCTCTCCCATAACTAAATGTTTTTGACGTGGTCGGGAAGTTACCCCGACGGCGCAACCCCCAACCTGTAGGGCCAGGCCCTGTTCTTGACCCTAGGACAGTAGGCCGGTAATTCCGGTGCGAGGAACTCACTTCGGCGATGTGAGAGCTGCCGTTGACCCATCAAGGACTCATCCGCCACAAACCCTTTTCCAACACCCTGGCTGAGTATTGGCTATCCCTATAGACCTGGGCTTCAAATAAGTCGAAGCAGCTCATATAGGGAGATCACTTGTTCCACCTAACTGGAACTGTAGACGCCGCTGTTGATCCATCCGCAGAATTCGTCCGCCGCCGTCCGGAAGTAGGAGAAGTGCCTTAGTTAGCTGGCACTCCTCCCCCCCTCTCACGTCAGCTGCCACCAACGACCTTCCACAGGGGTTGGTTACCCCATCTCCAGTCGAGGTACTAGGCACCCAGCAGTCACCACGGAGGGGTGAGAAGTAGGAGTTGATGGTGTTATGCTAAAGTGAGAACGCTTGTGTTCTCATATAATCGCAATCACCATCCTTTTGACCACCTATGTCCCCATTTTGCGCAACGAAAATATCGCACCCGTTGTTGTCCATTCGCTCAATGTGGCCGAGGCAATGTAGTCGACAAGTTTTGGATTTTTGGACTACATCCACATCTTGGTACAGCTCATAGAGTTCGCGGTTGTATTTTTTACTCCAATCGCCCTCCTCGCACACACGACCAAATTTCCGTCGAAGGATTTTTCTTTCAAAGGATCCCAGTATTAACTCTCCTTTCCTACTTATTGTTCAGCACTCGGCGCCGTATAGCAGAACTGGCAGGATAAGGGTTCTGTAGAGCATGCAGTTTTTACTTCGAGTCAGGGGTTTTGAACCCATTTGATCTCCACTAAGATGTCATTTGTGGAGTTGATGATTGCCCAGAGGTAGATGAACTCCTTTACTACCTCAATACATTTTGTCCTAGTCGATGGACAGATTATTGTTTGTTTGTTGCTAGCAAATATTTAGTCGTGTTCTCATTCACTTCAAGGCCAACTAGTTTCCCCTGTTCTTCAATAGCCGTGAAAGCCTCTATCACGGCACGCTGGGATCGACCGATGATGTCTATATCATCCGCATATCCCAGCAGTTGGATTGATGTGTTGAAGATAGTGCCTTCCGTGTTCACATCTGCCCTAGGCACTATCTGCTCCAGAACAGGATTGAAGAAATCACACGACAGCGCGTCTCCTTGCCGAAAGCCATCATTGCAATCCATAAAAACGTCGAAGCAGCGGAAAAAACGATGCAAATTGATTTTAATGCAATCTCGGCATGGTGTCTTATCATAAATGCACAGAAAACGTCCGACCACCAAATATATTCAAATACAAATTAACTCTTAAAATGCACAGCGATGAATGTCTACATACCGCAGGAAAACAATTGCAACTACAAAATGAGGATAACTGTCCAACGATTATTGAAAATGTATCAGGATACAAATACCTTAGACAATGAAACTTCGGCAATCTGTAAATGCCCTATTCCACCTTAGTTATGTATGTACACAAGATGTTCTCAGACAATGCTATTTCGAACTTGTTGAATCGCACCTAAAGGTATGGAATGATAGCGTAGGGAGATGCTCCATAACTACAAAATTTAAGATCAAGGATCAAGGATACAGAAATTGGTATATCGATCAAAATTACGTACACACAATATCGATTATCATCAAATTGACAGCAGTATGAGACTTTTAAACTTACAAAACCTACATAAGCTGGAGATAGTATCACAATTCGAAGATGACCTATAAGATCCCGACACAATAAATTGTTAATACAAGACGAAGACTTCAATATACTGGAATGAGTATGGACGACTAAACTTTATGTTGTGGTGATCCCTACAAAAAAACGGTCGGTCGGTGGTCGGCTGATGTGTTTGTTTTATTTTTTGTTTTTGCTTTGTTGTGTCCGTGGTCAGATATGAGTTTTGAATGAAGTTGAGTGTCGTCATATTAGTTATCAGTTTAGTGTCTTTGTTTAATTTTTTGTTTTTGGTTTGTTTCATAATGTGTGATTAGTGTGTGTGTTGAGGGGGATTCTGTTTAGATGCGTCAGTGAGCGGTGTGTGTGTTTGTGATTCATGGAGCTGTCGTCATGTTAGTTATCAGTTAAGTGTGATTTAGATTTTTTAATTGCTCTAATTAGGCGTTAGGTCGATTGAGACTAGGAATTCTGCGTAAGAGTGAGAGGGAAGATGAGAGTTTTGAATGGGGGTTGATTGTTGTTGTCGTTGCATTCGGTTTGGTTTGTGTCGTCATGTTTGTTTTATTTTCTGTTTTTGCATGATAAGTTAAATGTATGGTTGCTATGATGACCAGACCCTTAGCGAGTCCAGTATCTGGCCCACGCCCTTGAAATCCAACGGCACAGTACAATCGTCGTTCTCACACCAGTCCATCGTCCGTCCCAAGCAGCCAATCTGCAGCGTCAGCCAAATGACCAGACCCCGCAGCGAGTCCAGTATCTGGGACCATGCCCATGCCCTTCAAATCCAACGGCACATCGTATGTGAGGGTGGTCTTTTGAGGTCTATATCTTATATAAATAAATAAAAAACAAATGAATTTCTGATATGCGACACATTATTGTTTGTTATGATTTCGACACATTATGGTTGAACTGACTACGTTAGCGTTAGTTTGTTGTTCATGAATTGAGTAAATAGCCCCGAAGGAAGCCTTGTTGTGGCATATTTGTTTGGGTACCGAATAGGATTGCTCTTATTTTAACGACCAAACTGTTTATTGGGATCTAAGTTGCAGCGTCAGTCAAATGTTCAGACTTCCAGCAGTCATGCCCATGCCCCTGAAATCCAACGGAACCGCACAATCGTCGTTCCCACTCTAGCCACAACGATGATTGGGTCTCTGGTATGCGACACATTGCTGTTTGTTATGATTTCGACATATTATGGTATCTGATGGTTGATTGGGATTGGGTGAATAGCCCATGGAAGGGGCTCATGAGTTTTATAGGATTCCTGTGTTATCTCATTGATCATATTGTCGCATATTTCTTTTTTTTTTTTGTTGATTATTGAATACAAACTGTGAAATTTTAGGAGGGGATTCCTTGTATAAAGGCCAAGCGTAAGAATTAGCAAGTATCAGTTTATCTTGTAGCTAAAAGTGAGAAAGGTGTTAAATAAAATGGAATTTTTAAACCAACTGGGAGCCGTCAAGCCGTTGGAGAATCTGAAGGCATTAAAATTAAAGACAAAGTACCGAATCCTGAAAGGTACGCGATGCCAGACTAAATATGGGTCCAGGTGGAAAAGAGTAAGGTGTACCTACCGGCGCGGTTTGACACCATGGGTGAGGACACTTTGAAGCTGCTCTCCTTAAGCCAGATGGAGGTGATCCAGCCTAATGGAAACTCCTTTGAATATGCTTTCCATTCCTCATCATCAGCGGAAGCAGAAGAAGAAGAGGTGGAGTTTTTACTTTCACAACCATTGATGTAAAATTTATTTAAAAAAAAAAAATAATAAAATAAAAAATATACTATCCATTTCTAGGTATTAAGCCAATAGTGTTTGGTTGTAGAAAATTATGGCGATATACCAGGTTACATGCCGATGCTATAGTTACAGACTCTAGAAACGGCTCCACATTGCACTAATCAAGGAACAAATTTCTGAATTTAATACACGCTCCCGATAGGATCTGTACATCGCTGATGCAGTATTCAAGAAGGTCAAAATTGCTCGCGCTAATGACATATTTTTGAGACACCAACGCCTCCCTACTTTATGTGGCTGGCTCACACGTATTCATAGGTAGAAAATATAAAAGAGGATTTTGCCACCATTTTTTGAGGGTTGTATAATTATAATTACTTATCTGTGATTCATGTGTTGTACTTGGTCGTGTTTGCCTCGCGTTAGATAGAAATCAACCAATCAGCAATCAACAACAAAAAAATTTCGTCACATCACAATAACCATTAAGAACAACAAAATAAATGTGATAATTAAGGCACGGAATTTGAAAAATCGGAACGTATGAAAGTGCGATGCATACCAAAAAGAGAATTAAGAAGTAAAGTACGACAAAAATCTTAGCTCTTAAAATCTGACTTTTCCGACAAGTATTCACCGCTTCTGCAGTCTTTTGAAGAATGTCCCCATTTACTTATTTACTTAACGGGCTCCTGACCCGTGAAGAGTCCCTGCCTGAGATACGGCAGCATTCCACCCTCTGCGATCCCGAGCACGCTGCTTCCAGTTGTCCAGACCAAGCGCTCTAACATCAGCGATGGCTTGGTCTTTAAAACGGAGGTTCGGTTTTCCTTGTCGTGTCGAACCTGGGTGCTGGGATTCGAAGATAATCTTGGCTGGAGCGTTGTTGTCCATTCGATGTGGCCGAGCCAATGTAGTCGACGTGTTTTGGCTTTTCGGACTACATCCACATCTTGGTACAGCTCATAGAGTTCGCGGTTGTATCTTCTTCTCCATTCGCCCTCCTCGCACACACAACCAAATATCCGTCGAAGGATGTTTCTTTCAAAGGATCCCAGTCTTAACTCTCCTTTCCTACTTATCGTCCAGCACTCGGCGCCGTATAGCAGAACTGGCAGGATAAGGGTTCTGTAGAGCATGCAGTTTTTACTTCGAGTCAGGGGTTTTGAACCCATTTGATCTCCACTAAGATGTCATTTGTGGAGTTGATGATTGCCCAGAGGTAGATGAACTCCTTTACTACCTCATGACATTTTGTCCTAGTCGATGGACAGATTATTGTTTGTTTGTTGCTAGCAAATATTTAGTCGTGTTCTCATTCACTTCAAGGCCAACTAGTTTCTCCTGTTCTTCAATAGCCGTGAAAGCCTCTATCACGGCACGCTGGGATCGACCGATGATGTCTATATCATCCGCATATCCCAGCAGTTGGATTGATGTGTTGAAGATAGTGCCTTCCGTGTTCACATCTGCCCTAGGCACTATCTGCTCCAGAACAGGATTGAAGAAATCACACGACAGCGCGTCTCCTTGCCGAAAGCCATCATTGCAATCCATAAAAACGTCGAAGCAGCGGAAAAAACGATGCAAATTGATTTTAATGCAATCTCGGCATGGTGTCTTATCATAAATGCACAAAAAACGTCCGACCACCAAATATATTCAAATAAAAATTAACTCTTAAAATGCACAGCGATGAATGTCTACATACCGCAGGAAAACAATTACAACTACAAAATGAGTATAACTGTCCAACGATTATTGAAAATGTATCAGGATACAAATACCTTGGACAATGAAACTTCGGCAATCTGTAAATGCCCTATTCCACCTTAGTTATGTATGTACACCAGATGTTCTCAGACAATGCTATTTCGGACTTGTTGAATCGCACCTGAGGTATGGAATGATAGCGTAGGGAGATGCTCCATAACTACATAATTTATGATCAAGGATCAAGGATACAGAAATTGGTATATCGATCAAAATTACGTACACACAATATCGATTATCATCAAATTGACAGCAGTATGAGACGTTTAAACTTACAAAACCTACACAAGCTGGAGATAGTATCACAATTCGAAGATGACCTATAAGATCCCGGCACAATAAATTGTTAATACAAGACGAAGACTTCAATATAGATACGATATCCCGAGATACTGGAATGAGTATGGACGACTAAACTTTATGTTGTGGTGATCCCTACAAAAAAACGAAAAAAGTTCAAACGAGCCAAAAATGAAAATGCAATGCCCATATTAATCGTGTCAAAGTTGAGGCTAAAAATCGTTGCGGTCGGTTTGGTTTGTGCCGTCATGTTTGTTTTATTTTTTCTTGTTGCTTTGTGTTTTATTTTTTCTTATTACTTTGTTGTGTGGTCGGCTGATGTGTTTGTTTTATTTTTTTGTTTTTGCTTTGTTGTGTCCGTGGTCAGATATGAGTTTTGAATGAAGTTGAGTGTCGTCATATTAGTTATCAGTTTAGTGTCTTTGTTTAATTTTTTGTTTTTGGTTTGTTTCATAATGTGTGACTAGTGTGTTGAGGGGGATTCTGTTTAGATGCGTCAGTGGGCGGTGTGTGTGTTTGTGATTCATGGAGCTGTCGTCATGTTAGTTATCAGTTAAGTGTGATTTGGATTTTTTAATTGCTCTAATTAGGAGTTACGTCGATTGAGACTGGGAATTCTGCGTTAGAGTGAGAGCGAAGATGTGAGTTTTGAATGGGGGTTGATTGTTGTTGTCGTTGCATTCGGTTTGGTTTGTGTCGTCATGTTTGTTTTATTTTCTGTTTTTGCATGATAAGTTAAATGTATGGTTGCTATGGATTAGACATTTTTATCCATCGTCCATCCCATGGCACCCAAGCTGCAGCGTCAGCCAAATGACCAGACCCTTAGCGAGTCCAGTATCTGGCCCACGCCCTTGAAATCCAACGGCACAGTACAATCGTCGTTCCCACACCAGTCCATCGTCCGTCACAGGCAGCCAAGCTGCAGCTTCAGCCAAATGACCAGACCCCCCAGCGAGTCCAGTATCTGGGACCATGCCCATGCCCTTCAAATCCAACGGCACATCGTATGTGAGGGTGGTCTTTTGAGGTCTATATCTTATATAAATAAATAAAAAACAAATGAATTTCTGATATGCGACACATTATTGTTTGTTATGATTTCGACACATTATGGTGTGTGATGGTTGAACTGACTACGTTAGCGTTAGTTTGTTGTTCATGAATTGAGTAAATAGCCCCAAAGGAAGCCTTGTTGTGGCATATTTGTTTGGGTACCGAATAGGATTGCTCTTATTTTAACGACCAAACTGTTTATTGGGATCTAAGTTGCAGCGTCAGTCAAATGTTCAGACTTCCAGCAGTCATGCCCATGCCCCTGAAATCCAACGGAACCGCACAATCGTCGTTCCCACTCTAGCCACAACGATGATTGGGTCTCTGGTATGCGACACATTGCTGTTTGTTATGATTTCGACATATTATGGTATCTGATGGTTGATTGGGATTGGGTGAATAGCCCATGGAAGGGGCTCATGAGTTTTATAGGATTCCTGTGTTATCTCATTGATCATATTGTCGCATATTTCTTTTTTTTTTTGTTGATTATTGAATACAAACTGTGAAATTTTAGGAGGGGATTCCTTGTATAAAGGCCAAGCGTAAGAATTAGCAAGTATCAGTTTATCTTGTAGCTAAAAGTGAGAAAGGTGTTAAATAAAATGGAATTTTTAAACCAACTGGGAGCCGTCAAGCCGTTGGAGAGTCTGAAGGCATTAAAATTAAAGACAAAGTACCGAATCCTGAAAGGTTATAGTTACAGACTCTAGAAACGGCTCCACATTGCACTAATCAAGGAACAAATTTCTGAATTTAATAAACGCTCCAGATAGGATCTGTACATCGCTGATGCAGTATTCAAGAAGGTCACGTTGCATATTAAATTCTATATGCTTATTTTCTTCATACCACTTCAAGAATACATTAATATCATCCGGATTGTAATACTCTACGGGCGGCAATGGACCATTATAATTTTCATTTTCTTTGGTATTGAAGAAATGCGAAAAATAACCCTTTTTAGCGATTGTTTTAGATCGAAAGCACGCGGAAGAACTGCTAAAGCCATGGGAAAATAATTCAGCGAATCAATGAATTTCACATATTCCAATTCCATGAGTATTATTTTAGTTCCTCTCATAATCAATGCTGGTTGAAATCTGGTATTTTGTAAGATGTAGTTCAGAATGAATTGATGATCGTACGCCTGACCATTATGCGCTATAACAATAACCTTTTTAAAAGATTTGCTAACATTAAGAAGGTGTTGTAGGAACTCGGCTATAACATTCGGACCTTTTTTCACATTAAGTCTGAATTTACATTTTTGGCAAAATTGTAGGTCATTTTCACTCAAACAATGGTCACATCTTTGATGGAAAACGCACAAATTTGGCTCGTGAAGTTTTATTGAATCGGCATAATCGTTTATCACCTTTTCACTAATAACCTTCTCTTGACGATTTTCCAAATCATAGAATACGTAAAGAACATCTATTAATTTTGGGTTTCTAGTGTCTGGCTGAATGTAACACAAGTGTTCTTGAGAGACGTGTTGATCGCATTCATTGCAATAGAACTCCCTACAAGTATGTCCTCTATTTGCTCCATATGTTTTAAGGCAATCAGCACATCTTTTAACAGTTTCACAAATCCAGCACATCTTTTAACAGTGTCACAAATCGCTCGGTTTCCGGTTGATCATGAAGTAAAACTTCTGTTGCAGTCTTTGCATAGAATTTCGGGAAGGTTCGTCGGACATCTAGGTGCTTGTTGACATTGTGGACATGCCTTTACACATCTATGATCGGCTTATGTATTGTACAGTATGTTGCAATTTTCACAATAGTAAACACAGCAAAAGGCTGACATTAAAGTAAGCATTGAAATATAGTAAATTTAGTCTTTTACTACTATTATTGGTGGCATCTTCAAATAGTACAGACCGTCCTTTTCGGGCATACTCGTAGACGGTGATCTTATATTCCGACAAATGATCTTGAAAGCTGCGAAGTTCTTTAATACCACAACCTTCAGTAGGTATATTAACACCGCTCATGCTAATTAAATTGGCAGTTTGAACATCCTGAAGTTTTCCTGTATTTCGTCGGATTTTCACGTAATCCGAATCTTTGTTAACTGATGCTATGAAAAGTAATGATCGAACTGTATTCTTGAAGTGGTATGAATAAAATAAGCATATAGAATTTAATATGCAACGTGACCTTCTTGAATACGGCATCAGCGATGTACAGATCCTATCTGAAGCGTGTATTAAATTCAGAAATTTGTTCCTTGATCAGTGCAATGTGGAGCCGTTTCTAGAGTCTGTAACTATAGCATCGGCATGTAACTTGGTATATCGCCGTAGTTTTCTACAACCAAACACTATTGGCTTAATACCTAGAAATGGATACAGACAAGCTGATAATCAATCACGCCAGGCAATTGAGTGGCTCATTTGGGAAGAAAAGAGGCGAAATTGTGTCATTCAGTATGCAGCCAAGCAACGAGAAGCCGTAGTAGCTGGCGTCAGTGTTGACGGTTTTTGTAAGGAAACCAACAGGTGTTTGAGTTTCATGGCTGCTATTATAATGGGCACACTTGTTTAAAAAATAATCGTGATAAGTCCTTAAGCAATGACCAGCACGACACTTAAAATTCACGCTATGAAAAAATCAATGCTAAATTGACTCGGCTAAGGCAGTTCGGGAACGAGGTAATTGAAAACTGGGCTTGTGAATTTGAAAAACAGTTGAGTGATGAAGATGTCAAATATTTAAAAGCACATCCAATAACACAATATGCTCCATTAAATCCTCCCGATGCATTTTACGGTACAGACAACATCTACAACTATTATTAATGTAAAGAGGGGAAAAAAATCAAATACATAGATGTATGTTCTCTATACCCTTGGGTTTGTAAATACAGGAAATTTCCATTGAATCACCACAAAGTTCACACCACCACCACCACCACCACCGATTGTTCCCAAGTGGATTTACAGAGTATCAATGGAGTTATAAAATGTAAAATAATTCCTCCAGAGCAATTGCTGCATCCGGTATTACCTGTAAAGCAAAATAATAAACTAATGTTTACATTGTGTATGACATGCAGTGAAAAATTATCTCAAGAAGAGCAATGCGCCCACAATGATGATGAAAGAGCTCTACACGGAACATGGATTATTTTGGTTTTTTGATATTTTGAAAGCAATAGAGAAAGGGTATAATCTAGTAGATATTTTCGAAATATGGGAATATTCCATGATGCAATATGATAAAATTGCGAAATCAGATGGCCTCTTCACTCAAATGATGAATCAATTCATTAAAATAAAACAGAAATCATCAGGATGGCCGAATAAATGTGCAACAGAGGAAGAGAAAAACAAATATGTAGCTGATTTCTTAAACAATGGAGATGTCAAACTAGATTTTAATTTGAAACAACTCTGGAAAAAGATCTTTTGCTAAACTGATACTGAATTCGTTTTGGGGTAAATTCCGACAAAAAGAAAACCAGCAGAAAGCAACAATAGTTAATAGTCCGTCTGAGTTATGTCAGATGCTTACGAATCCAACCGTACTAGTCTGTCATATTCTCCCTATATAAAGAAAAAGCAGTAGATACATTATCAACTGTAAATGAGTGTGTGCAGCTTATACAACCACGCAAGCTCGTCTAAAATTGTACAGTTACCTGGAAGAGTTAGAAGATAGAGTACTATATTATAATACTAATTCCGTAATCTACGTAAGTTGCGAAGGAGAACCTGACCCACCAACCGGTGAATTCATAGGCGATATGACTGACGAATTAGAGTGCTATGGTCAAGGAAGTTATATTACTGAATTTGTAAGTAGCGGACCCAAAAATTATGCTTACAAAGTCTACAGTACAAGAGATGGCATCGAACAAACAGGTAAACATTTTGCAGGGCGCGGCATTTACCGTGGAATGAACATTTTGTCTCATTGGGATAGAGACGCTTTAGTTCTTTAAAGTTCGGACAGCCAATATCTTCAATGTCCATCACTTCAACATTTTCATCTTGTAGTATATCCTTCATCCATTGAGCTTTTTCAGTTCCTTTGACGTACAAAAGAGTATTCCTGATTTTCTCCTGAAGATATTTTCTCACTGTTCGGAATTCTGTGAATCCTCCATCCCAAACTAAGCCGTGATGGTTTTCATACAACCAATTGGCTTGTCTTCTTAATGAGGGTGTTAACTGGTCACAGCTGAATGGCGGCTTTACGATGAAATGATAATGATGACCACTATGCAGTACTACTATTTCCTTTGCAATAAACTGGTTGTTTGGTCCTTTTTACGAGTGCGTACCCGTGTATTTACAGTAAAAAAAATAGAAAAAAAGGACGTGTGTTTGCAATAAAAGCCAGCATTAAACTAAAGACCTATATTTCTCGTAAAACTGTCTGACTCAATGGATTGTAGTTTATAATGCGATCGTATAACATTAAACAGTAGGCAGATGTATTAGCAGGTATTATTTTTGTTGTTGCTGTTTTGATTTCAATACGAATATCAATTGGACCGTTTTTGATTTTTTCGCTCTGGTGCCGGCAATCAATTACGAAAATTATTGCTTAAGATTTAAAGCATCTCTTGATAAGAGTGGTTCAGCAAAAAGGCGATTATAGTAGGTTTTTCGAAAATCACAATACATACTATATAATAAGGTATAGTTATTTTTATCAAATGCCAAATTTAGATCTTCACATGGATAAGCATCGGAATTTATATAAGCCTTTATATTTAAAATATCACAATGATCAAAATTAGTTACATTTCCTTTCAGTAAATTACGTTTGTTAGTTTGCAGAGCAAGTATAATGTAGCGTGGCTTCTCCATTTGAGGGGTTGTCTGGGTAATGCAGGATATTCGTATAGATCCCAGTTGCGAAAAGCCAGCTTCATAGTTTGTCCATTATTAATATGTTTGTATAGTTTTAATTTGTAAGTATCAGAGAATGTTATATATGGAATTTTCCATTGTACTTTAAGCAAGTTTATCTTTGCTTTCTCATCTTCGTCAGCAATTAATGAATTATCATCTGTGCCTGCCCGTGTTAGAATCAAATCATGACGGTCATTTGGTATAATTTTCTTATAGTCTTCAGCAAATCCCAGTAATTTATTTAGTGGCATGTAAAAATTAAAATAGAATCCATTAACATTGATTGAAGAATTAGGTGACCAGGATGCATTCAAAAGCATATCACTTTCATTTTTATTTAAAGAGAGATAGTTTTTAATTGTTGACGTAATGCCGACACTTCGATTGCTATCAATTTCCAAACCATTTAATTCATAACGAATTTCATCGAATAAGAAAGCTACTCCATTATTTACAAGTTTTGTTTTCGCAACGGCTGATCCATCAGTTTTCGACACAGTACCCTCAATATAAATGCAACTTTCTGAAGGCAAAATATTAAGATTTTGATGTTGGACACAAAGTTGAATGATGTCATTTTTGTCGAAATTATTTAAATATGGCGAGTACGTATGATATTCCAATTTTGAGATACTCTCCTCAAATTTCGGTTCTTCAAAATCAGAAGCTGATAGTATATTGAGAGGCTTAGTAATATCACCTACTCTTTTATAATTTGAGGGGTGCGATGGGTTATCATATAGTATCATTGTTGTGGTTTTAGATGCAATCGAATTTTTATCGTTTCGTTTCGAAAGTTTATAAGATTTCCGTCCTGATCTAAGAGATTCAATGTTATAGAACTAATCCTCTTAGCGCTCACTGGCAGAAAGATGACATTGAGAGGAACTTAAACTATTTTATATCCTGGGCTTACATTAATAGAAAATTCATGCAGTATATGAGCAGGTCGATTGTTTATATATATTTTATTAATTAAATTACATTCAATTCGCACAATATTCACTCTATTGATGTCAACATATAGGTCAGATTCATGCATAATATTGGGAACAAGTTTCTTCTTACTGAATCCCAAGAGTGAACCAATATTAAGATGAGAAAAATCAATTTCCATATTGCTGTAAGCTTCACATTTCAAAGGCTCTTAGTTTAATTATAATTTTTCCAGCTCTATCCTCGTTGTGTAGCTTCAGAACCTCATGAATTACATTATTAATATCCTCAATTTCGTAAGAACCTACCGGAAAAGTGATTTCATTGTTATCACCAAAATGAAGCGAGTCATTAAATACATCCACATTAGGTATAGAATTGTAGGTCTGAAAGTCAACTAAACCGCAAACGTAGTTAGTATTTAGGATTATTGGAGGAAAGTAATCGGCGGTGAGCGTATAATTGGAGAGCGGATGATTGGGTAGCAAATTTAAAAGTTTTTTGAATCGTTCGGTTTGAGAAAAAGTCCAAAGCCTTTTTTGTACGGTTGTAGATAAAGTTCCATGCCCTTATGAATTGGAACCCCTTCCATAGCTTGGTTGTGGCGTTTGTTCTCCTTCAACTGTTGCTTGGCTACTTTTGAAGCATTGATTGCCTTAATTAGTCCTGTAGCTCCCCCAGTTAGGGAACCAACCGCTGATAACCCAGCTAAGATCGGTAATAATGGTAAGAAACCTCCAATTTTTGGTAGCGGTATGACTCGAGGAATGGCAATGCTCTTCCATTTATTTTTAGTAACCTTTTTAGCTGCTTGTAAAGCAGATATTGCAATTTCGTTTGGACCTTTGCTTTTTGGATTTCTAATAGCGTTTCTAGCCTCCATAATGGCTATTTTAAATAAATTTGTATTCATTTTAAGTTTTTGTTTTCTTGCTCTGCTATGTTTAGATTTGCAACCCATACCGAATTTTGTTTAGCTTTCATCATATTCGTAACCAATATGCTACTTAATTTCTCTGCTATTGATGAGTCTTTCGCTTTTACCCTATGCCAAGCCTTTTCAGTTAGAATTTTATCAGCAATATGTCGATCAGACAGGTTATTGTTTTTATTTGCATATACAATATCGTGTTCGCGACACGCTTCGTCAAATAGATTCACTCCTCGATGTCCTCTAGCAAGACGTTCTTTCAGTTTAGTTCCAGGTCCACAAAAATTATACGAGGGAAGATGCAATTCAAAGGGTAACTTGTCGATTAAGGAGTTTACTAATCCACACCTCTTGAATAAATGTTTTGAAGTGATGGCTTTCACGCTATAATCAATCATTTCATATCACTTTCTTGTTACACACATTGAGCATTTATGAATCTTTTGACAATAAAACATCACCTTTTATTATTATTAGCATTATTCGGTAGTGGAATGAGGTTCATAAAACAACAACAAGGTAGTATTAAAGTTAAGAACTTTGATACTAAAATTAAAGAAAATGAAAAACATGCAAAACATGGAAAATTATTTGTATAATAATTGTGGGTCCATCAAACTGTGGAAAAACTAATGTTATGTTCAGTATTCTGCTTGACCCCAACGGTTTAAAGTTTGAAAACCTTTACATTTATTCAAAGTCTTTGCATCAACCAAAGTATATATATTTGAGAAAACTAATAAAGTCAATCAAGAGAATGGGGTACAATGAATTTTCGAATAATTCTGAAATAGTCGCACCTTCTAAAGCAAAGCGAAATTCAATATTTATATTTGATGATGTAGTTTGTGATAAACAAAACAACATTCGAGAATATTTCTGCATGGGACGACATAACGATGTAGATAGTTTCTACCTGTGTCAATCTTATACGCATATACCAAAACATTTGATTCGAGACAATGCAAACTATATCATTGTTTCTAAGCAAGATGAACTTAATCTTAAACATATATACAACGATCATATAAATTCAAATACGACTACAAAATGTTGGAGAGATGCATATGGTTTCTTGGCTATTAATAAAGACTTGAGTACATATAAAGGACAATATAATAAATCATTTAAAGAAATCGTATCTATATGAAGCTACTCAGTCATTAATCAACTGCTTATATGATCATATCCAAATTGGAACAGCCCCAGTTTGTAACTGAACCTGTTTGTAACTGGTCCTGTTTGTAACCGATCCTGTTCGTAACTGATCCTGTTTAAAATCGCTGTTTAAAGTTATTGAATATGAATGTTAATGAAAATATTCTTAAAGATCTTATAAAAACTAAAAGAGATTTGAGGAGAAAATATATGTTTCTCAAGACCGTTTATAGTCGAAACACTGCTGCTGCTGCTGTTGGTACTGAAATCGATAAAACAAAGCATCGACTACGATGACGTTTGCAGCTCTCAGGTTCTCCAGAAACAATCAAACCCTCTCCAAAGGAGAGTTTTGACCTTTCATCTACAGAATCAATTCAACTAACGGACAAAGATGTTTCATTTAGAACGCCTACGAATTTTAATACCGACGACCCCGATCAAAGTACTTCATTCAAACGATCATCGAATCTTGATAAGATCTATGGGCCATATTTTGAAGTGCAGTCAAATTCAACAAAATTGGGTACATCAAGTTTTACAATTAATGAAATGAGGAATTTCATCATTGGTGATGATGGTGAAATCTTCTCTGGAACGGATGGTCTTTATGAACTAATTTTTGGGAAAAAGCCCCCGAAAAGATCGATATAGCAATGAAGATTTGGATGAATATCTTAAGATATTATAAAAAACAAAAGCCGATTTAAAAAATTATGATAGTAACTCTCAAGTTAAAGGAAATAGAGGTTATAAGTATAAACATATTATTCAACCCTTACTTCAGAATGTTACAAACAAAATTGGGAAATCATACAACAATAACTTACCTGACAAGACTTATTCTAATAATTCGATCGATTATGTGCACTGGGATAGCCCTAATGAGCTCGTCGCTGTATTAAGACTTTAAATTGTATCTCAAAGGACAGCAAACAAAAGTCTTCAAAATGAGATAAATTCAATCATAGAAGAACTACGCGAAGCAAACATCATATATTAACAGCAATCCTAAGCAGAGAATTCGTTAAAAGCAAAATTAATGTCGACAAGTTCGGAAGGAGTTTCAATCGACAACTGGTCCTCGCGGACCTCCTGAAGAAGGATTTAAGCTATCATCTGCTGGTGATTTTGATATAGAGGGTAAAGGTCTGAATAATATTGCAATGCCTAAAACATCACACCAAGCAGCCAACAAAGAATATGTAGATGATAATATTGATTTCCAAAATAAAACAACAATTATTCTTCAACAATATGTTGATAAAAATTTTGAATCTCTCATGAGCGCTATAAATGATGAAACTGAAATGGGTCTCAGGTTACACTCAGATGGCTACAACTTACTTTACTTAACGGGCTCCCGACCTCTGAAGAGTCCCTACCTGAGATACGGCTGCCTTGCACTCTCTGCGATCCCGAGCACGCTGCTTCCAGTTGTCCAGACCTAGCGCTCTAACATCAGCGATGGCTTGGTCTTTAAAACGGAGGTTCGGTCTTCCTTGTCGTCTTGAACCTGGGGGCTGGGATTCGAAGATCCTCTTGGCTGGAGCGTTTTTGTCCCTACGCTCGATGTGGCCGAGCCAATGTAGTCGACGAGTTTTAGCTTTTCGGACTACATCCACATCTTGGTACAGCGGTTCGCGGTTGTATCTTCTCCTCCATTCGCCCTCCTCGCACACAGGACCAAATATCCGTCGAAGGATTTTTCTTTCAAAGGATCCCAGTATTAATTATCCTTTCCTGCTTATCGTCGGCGCCGTATAGTAGAACTGGCCGGATACGCGTTCTGTAGAGCATGCACTTTGTCCATCGAGTTAGGAGTTTTGAACCCATTTGTTTTGCCTAACCGAAGTAGCAGCGGTTTCCTAGGGTAATTCTTCGACGGATCTCCACTAAGATGTCATTTGTGGAGTTCATGTTTACCCCAAGGTAGATGAACTCCTTAACTACCTCGAAGATGCTGCTATCAACAGTGACATTTTGTCCTAGTCGGTGGACAGATGATTGTTTGTTTGTTGATAGCATATATTTAGTCTTGTCCTTATTCACTTCAAGGCCAACTAGTTTCGCCTGTTCTTTAATAGCCGTGAAAGCCTCTATCACGGCACGCTGGGATCGACCGATGATATTTATATCGTCCGCATTTGGACTGATCTGTTGAAGATAGTGCCTTCCGTGTTGACACCTGCCCTGCGCACTATCTGCTCAAGAACAAGATTGAAGAAATCACACGACAGCGCATCTCCTTGCTGAAATCCGGTGCATGTTTGAAAGAGTTCAGATGAGCTGCTGCCAAACTGCACATTGCATCGCGTGTTATCTAGTTTCATGCGACACATCTGGATCAGTTTTGACGGGATCGCGAATTCGGCCATCGCCACAAAAAGCTCCTGACGATGAATGCTGTTATATGCGGCTTTAAAGTCGATGAAGAGATATTGTGTCTCGACTTGAAACTCGTTGGTCTTTTCCAGGATTTGCCTTAGTGTGAAGATTTGGTCTACAGTTGATCTGCCGGGCCGGAAGCCACACTGGTACGTGCCGATTAGTGTGTTACAGAAAGGTTTGAGACGTTCACACAGTACGTTGGATAGGATCTTATATGCGACATTAAGCAGGGATATGCCTCCATAGTTCTTGCAAATATAGGATCGCCTTTCTTGTAGATAGGACATATGGAGCTGATGGTCCAGTCATCGGGCATGCTTTCCTCCACCCAAACTTGGTTGATGATTTGGTGCATGCGCCCTACCATAACATCACCTCCGTATTTGAAAAGCTCTGCAGGTAGACCATCAGAGCCGGCGGCCTTGTTGTTCTTTTTGTCCATTAAGCAGCTGCTGGAAATGCTGCTTAAATACATCTACTATTCCCTGCGCGTCGGTGACTAGGTTTCCATCGCTGTTACGAAGAGCCTGTGTTCCGGTCTTAGATAGCACATCTGCGTCCAACGTCGAATTTCTTCTTTTGGGCAGGTCGCAGCTTTTTCTCCTTGGACAGTCGAGCTCCGAATCTAGCTGCAACGGGAAAATGGTCAGAGTCGACGTTTGCCCCTCGGTAAGTGTGCACGTTCAATTTGTTGGATGCGTGCCTCGCATCGATTAGTACATGGTCGATTTGGTTCGACCGTTTCGAGAGCACCAGGTTGCTGTGTGGATCCTTAGTCGTGGAAACCTAGTGCTACTTATCACCGTATTACAAGCTGCTGCAAATTAGTCGGAAGCCGTTATCTGTTGTCGTTTCGTGGAGGCTGTGCTTACCAACTAACCTGCTGAAGATATTTTCCTTGCCAACTTTAGCATTGAAGTCCCCGAGTACAATTTTGACATCGTACTCCGGACAGGCTCCGTAGGCTCCGTCCAAGAGGTCATAGAATTCCTCCTTGATAGGGTCCTCAGCCTCGTCGGTAGGAGCGTGTGCATATATTAGGCTACTATTTTGGAATGTAGCTCTGATGCGGATCACAGCCAGGTGATCATTTATCGGCTTGAAGTCCATTACTTTGGATCAAAGCCGATTTCCCACGACGAATCCGCATCCTAAGATGTGCAATCTTTTGTTACAACTGTAATATATGTCGCAATTTTGTCTTTTCGTAGTACCTGATCCTATCCATCGTATCTCCTGGATCGTGGTAATGTCGGCCTTGTACCGCGAGAGGATAGACTCAAGTTTTTGAGTAGCACCTGGAGTGTAGAGTGTCCGCGCATTCCAGGTACACACTCGCATGTCCGTTAACGTTCCGGGTCTATTTTGCCTTTGAGGTTCGTTTATATCCGAGGCTGCCATAGTCTCTCCCATAACTGAATGTTTTTGACGTGGTCGGGAAGTTACCCGGACGGCACAACCCCCAACCTGGAGGGCCAGGCCCTGTTTTTGACCCTAGGACAGTAGGCCGGTAATTCCGGTGCCAGTAACCCACTTCGGGGATGTGAGTGCTGCCGTTGACCCATCAAGGGCTCATCCGCCACCAACTCTTTTCCAACACCCTGCCTTAGTGTTGGATATCCCCATAGACCTGGGCTACAAATAATTTGAAGTAGCTCATATAGGGAGATCACTTGTTCCACCTAACTGGAACTGTGGACGCCGCCGTTGATCCATCCGTAGAAGTCGTCCGCACCCGTCCGGAAACAGGAGAAGTGCGTTAGTGAGCTGGCACTCCTCCCCCCCCCCCCCTCTCTCAGCTAGAGGGTGCCAGATGGCTACTATGATGTGTAACATAAAGCCTTGAAGAATATAAACAATTCTACCGATTCAAATGATGCTGCAACAAAAAACTATGCTGATAATCGTGTGCATGAACAATTTTAGAGCTCTCTTATTGGTATAGATGAAAAACTTGAAAAACATGACAAAATGTTGCGCACATACATTGATGAACAAAGCTCAAATACACTCGAAATTGTGAACAAGCTTAGAAACTATTTCCTCGATATATTAGAGAAATATAATGAGAACATTGTAGACCTTAAAGAGAACGGTGTGAAATTTACTAGAAACGGAAATAACTTTCCACCAATTTAAAAGAAACTTGAAATTCAGTTTGAAACTACATGTCAATACTGCTTTGATCTCGAAAGAAATTTTAAATTTCTAACTGAACAACAAACACAATATACTTGAGGAACATTATGACGAGATCTTAAGATGTATTTCCTTTTTAAGCAAATTTGAAAACGTGGCTTGTGTGAAATCTAGTTATGGAAATCATTAATTGAATTGCTCTTGGTCAAATGTACATTAGGCCCCGATGCATGCTCATGTCATAGAATAGAATGGATGACGAATCGAATAAAAGCCCTACTAGTGTTTTATAAAAGACTCAAATATACAAAAAAATAAATAGTTACAGTTTGCAATTCAATTGAAAGGCATGTCCAATGTGAATAGTTGCACGATTTTCGGTGAAATCCTAATAATTTTAAAAACCTATCAACACATTATACTTGCTGAACACTACAATGAGATACTTTTTCTAAAAAATTTCATAACATATCCCGAACCACATCTAATAATTGATGTCATTTTGTCGCATGCCCCTGGTCATCAAATATCTGTAAAAATGGACCAGACACCTGAATTTCCTATATGATTGAAATTAAGATGATTAGAATTATGAAATTAATGTCATTGTATGAAAGATTACAAACAAAGATAAAAAAATAAAGAAATAAAAAAATAAAAAAAGGAAATAAGAATCTTTAGTTTCATTTTTGCTTTGATGTATGTATCTGATTCTATTTGGTATGATCCCGGTTCAGTAAAGATGAATTTCATCATAATGCGTAAGAATATAAAAAATGCTGAGCTAATCATTTACTTTGTATATAATGTATTCACTGCTCGAGACAGCGTATTACTTTCGATTAATAAGCAAACAGATTGAGAGTGGATCAGACAGACGAAATGGATCGCAGTCAAACAAATACAAATAACATAAATCCAAAGGATAGTTTTTTTTTTAAAAAAATTGAGTATGCTCTTAAAAGCAGTCCATTTAAATTTGCATCATCATCAACATCCTCATCATCATCATTGGAACCCAAGCAGAGAGATCAATCTTCTGTTAAGTATCAAAAGTTAAAAGAGGAAATGTAGGGTTCGAATTATTAAAGAATAAAAATAAAAACAGATTTAAAAGAAGAAAAAGTATTATTTCTTAATTCATTAGTATATAGGATAAGTAAACGGGATGTTTTTGAGGAATTGCACAAAACTGCTCGAAGACACTTCGTTAGACGTCGAGTTGTCATTAGGGGATTTGATGACTTGTGGCAAGCAGATTAAGTAGAAATGATACCCTATAACAGCGATGGCAATATGTATAACTATTTACTGACTGTAATTGATACCTTTTCAAAGTATGCATGGGCAGTTACTTTGAAGAATAAGACTTCGAAATGCACTACAGAAGCTATAAAATCAAATTTCAATAGTTCCCAGCGAGTACCAAAAAATCTGCAAACTCATGATGGTAAGGAGTTTTTTAATAAAATCTTCCGAGATTTGATGAGACAGTACAAAATTAATCACTATTCAACGTATAGTTCAGTGAAAGCATCAATTGTTGAACGATTCAATAGAACTCTCAAGGAGAAAATATGGAAAGAATTCAATTTTAATGGTAACTATAAATGGCTGCCCATTCTAAAATGATTGCTCCACGCATACAATAACTCTACTCATAGAACAATAAAAATGAGACCAGTTGATGGGAATAAAAAAATGCTAATAAACTTCTATCATCAGTTTGCACTCACATTAAAAATGCTCCACGGAGAAAATTCAAATTTGGTGATCAAGTTCGAATAAGCAAGTTTAAACATGCATTTGAGAAAGGTTACACATCCAACTGGTCAACCGAAGTATTCACAATTAGAAAAGTTGACCTGACTAATCCTATCACATATTTATTGAAAGACTTTCAAGGGCAATCCATCCGAGGTTGTTTCTACGAAATGGAACTACAAAAAAACCATCCACTCTGATGTGTTTCTGGTGGAAAATGTAATAAAAACTAAGGGTGATCAAGTGTATGTAAAGTGGCTTGGACTCTCAAACGATCATAATTTATGGATAAATAAAAGTCAGCTGTTATAATAAAACAGTACCGAGCCTCTGATACAAAATCACTAACAACAACAAAGAAAAGCAACAAAAATAAAAATAAAAAAATATTTAGTAATAAATAAAACAGCATTTAAAAAAAAGTTCTATTGTTTTTTATTTATTTATATAAGGTATAGACCTCAAAAGACCACCCTCACATACGATGTGCCGTTGGATTTCAAGGGCATGGGCATGGTCCCAGATACTGGACTCGCTGGGGGCCTGGTCATTTGGCCGACGCTGCGGCTTGGGTGCCATGGGATGGACGATGGATGAAAAATGTATAATCCATAGCAACCATACATTTAACTTATCATGCAAAAACAAAAAATAAAACAAACATGACGACACAAACCAAACCGCATGCAACGACAACAACAATCAACCCCCATTCAAAACCCACATCTTCCCTCTCACTCTAACGCAGAATTCCCAGTCTCAATCGACCTAACTCCTACTCTCGTCATCTATCCTGACACTCATTTGCAATGACACTCCAGCTGTCAGCTCTTCGGGTAAAGCCAATCTGCATGCTGCTTATTTTGCAGCTAGCTCAACGCTCCCAGATTGTGCTTTATCTCCCCCAGTACTCGAGCGCGTAGAACACTCCATGGGACAAATGCACTTCCGCACCCGTACTGTGGCAAAAGTATTTCAAGATCTCAACATTCACAAATCCGCTGGCCTAGATGGTATTTCCCCTATCGTTCTGAAGAGGTGTTCTTCCACGCTGGCAAAACCACTGCGTAAGCTTTTCTATCTGTCCTATTCTTTAGGGTTCTTTCCGAGAGATGGAAAACAGCATTTGTCCAGCCCGTCCAAAAAAAGGCGAATCTTCCTCTCCATCCTCCTGCCGACCCAATTGCACAATTGAAGCAAGGTCGTTGCGCTTGATATTTCAAAGGCATTTGACAGAGTTTGGCATCAACCTCTCTTGTCGAAAATGCGTGGGATCGATGTTACCCTTCTTCAATGGATTGGAAATTACCTTTCGGACCGTTGAATACAAGTTGTTTTGGACGTTTCAAGTCTGCAACTCACCAAATAAATGCTGGTGTCCCTCAAGGCTCTGTTTTGTCTTCTCATTTTCATCAATGACCTCCTGTCTGTCACTTCTAATCCAATCTATTCCTTTGCTGATGACAGTACCCTCAGCTTTACATATTCGTTACCTGGGCAAAGCCCCTCATCGTCGGGCGTTGAACTGGAACGGCAACGTATGTTTACCTCATTGAATTCCGATCTGATAGCATATTAAAATGGGGTAAAACCAACAGTGTGGAATTTAATGCTTCCGAAACGCAATGCTGTCTGCTGTCATTGAAGCGAACCCCTAATTCTATGCCATTATCCATGAATGGCAAACTTGAGTATAACGCTCATATCTGGTCCGGTGCTCCAATTACATATTTGGAGCTACTTCACAGGATTCAAAAACGTGCGGTAAAACTTGTTGGCGATCGAGACATTGCGAAATCACTTGACTCTCTTAGTCATCGTCGTAATGTCTCCTGCTTGTCATTGTTTTATCGGTATTTTCACCACAAGTGTTCAAATGAAATGGCAATTTGCATTCCACCCCTACAGCAATTCAACCGCAATACTCGCCATGCTAGGAATGCACATCAGTTTACCCTTAAGCCTCTTTTCGGACGTACTGTGAAATATAAATATTCCTTTCTCAACCATACAATACGAATGTGGAATGCTCTACCACGCTCTGTTTTTCCTGCACATTATAATTTACAAACATTTAAAACCAACTAGCATCGGTTTCTCCCTTCCTCTAATCCTTCATTACCCTAATCCGCCAATTTTGCAATTTGTTTATCCGAGACATTTAAAGATTCTTACTCTAAAGAAAAGAGGCAACGAAGGATTTTATATTGAAATTAAATGTGTGAAGGATAATAAGACTAAATGCATTATATTTTACTTGCCATCGTATTTCAAGTAAGAAATGGCAAAAAATGGATTGTAATTCACACTTATGTATATATGAAATGACCAGTTTAGGTAGGTTATAATTTTTTTTTCTCCTTGTTGATTGACAAAGTTGGACTATATGTATGCATATGTACAGTGTTGGACAACTTTAGCAACAATTAAGTTTATGTATTTAATATTTTTTATAATATGAGCATATTCACTAAGGAGTGTTTCAGAAAAGTATTAAAATTCAGTATGTCGATGCAAATGTTTCCCTGAAAAATTTCAGAAAGAGGCTAAAAAAAGAGTGCCAGATGAAAAAAGGAGTCCTATAACAACTTAAAGAAAAACACCATTATTTATTAACGCTAAGCTTGTATTTCAAATTCAAGTAGGAAAACAAACGTAGCGTCTATTTAAGACTAAATAAAAATATAGGAAAATTATTTCGTAGATACTTAACTAATATCAGTTAATTTGAGTTGTAACTAAGTAACAAAATGTACAAGTTAAAGATGCTACCGAGTTATTAGCAATAATGTTTCTGAACTGCTTAGTTAAATTCGCCCCTACTAGAATGCTGAACTTGACGAGTTATAGGAGCTGAGTAAGGTCAAAGATTCTTGAGGATTTCCCCCCCTCTAGATGAGTCCTAAGCCAAAAAACACTCTTCCCACCCTGTCCTTTTCATTGTCCTTTTCATTGCATTGCTCTATCCTGCTTTTCCATATTCTCTCTATCCCTCCCATCCCCTTCATTGGGCTAGATAAAAATGTCATACGACCCGTGCCGAGAATCAGCTTGGTTGGGGGCCCAGGTTTAAAAAAATAGCTCAGCCGTGAACGGAGTATCCGGATACCTGGCGACCTCCGGATTAGCTAGCCTTATCTGCATTCGGCGGATCTCTGTGGGCAACTCGTGGGAATCAAATCAATTAATAATGAATAAAACAAATAAAAAAATAAGGAAAGGCTACAGTCCGCTTGGGGCGAACAGTATGATACCCTATCCTTATCCCTATGTACCCCAAAGAAAAAAAGCATTAGGAAGATGATGGATAGCATTTTATTTCATTCTATGAAATTTATAGAAAATAAGTAATTTTTTTGAAAAAACGCCCCAAAAAAATGGGCGTGGCCAAAAACTTTGTATGGACGATATATTGCAAAATATATTGGCTAAATAAATTGTCACACATTTTTTTTCGATTTCTATGAAAATTTTCGATGAAAACACCATTTTAGTGAAAAACGCCCACCAAAAGTAGGCGTGGCAAAAAACTTCATATGACAAATTTGTAAAGGGGGGCAGTACCTACATATCTTGTGAAGGTTGTAAAACTATATCTCTCTAACTTAAGCCTTAAAACGGTTTTTTCTAAACTGTGGGCGTGGCAGTGGGCGTATTTTTAAATTTATACTAGGGAGTATATATTCCAAATTTCAGCTTCCTAGCAAAACTTTAAAGGCCTCAAAAGTTGATACGGACGGACATTGCTAAATAGTCTTAGATTTTGGTCCTGATCATAAATATATATACTTTTAGGGGTCTGCGACGAATATTAAGGGGTGTTACAAACTATGTGTCAAAATTAATACACCCTTAGGATAGGGTATAAACATAAGGAAAGGCTACAGTCCACTTGGGGCGAACAGTACAATACCCTATCCATAATCCTATATGCCCAAAAAAAAAAGCATTAAGAAGGTGATGGATACCATTTCATTCTATGAAATTTATAAAATAAACATTTTTTTTTTAAGAAACCCCCCAAAAAGTTCGCGTGGCCAAAAACTTTGCATGGGCGATATATTGGAAAAAATATTTTCTAAATATCTTGTTAAACTTTTTTTTTCAGTTTCTATGAAAATTTTCGCTGAAAACAGCATTTTAGTAAGCGCAAGTAGGCGTGACAAAAAATCTTATATGGCAGACTTCTAAAGGAGGGCAGTGCCTACATATCTTGTAAAGGTTCCAATACTATATCTCTCTAACTTTAGCCTTAAAATGGTTTTTTTCTAAATTGTAGGCGTAGCAGTGGGCGGATTTAAAAACTTTTAACACTTTACCATTTCGGGACCCTAAGGAGTTAATGCTCTAAATGTCAGCTTCATAGCATACATTTAAAGGCCTTAAAAGATATGATACGGACGGACGGACATTGCTAAATAGTCTTAGGATTTGGTCCTGATCATAAATATATATACTTTTATGGGTCAACGACGAATATTAAGGGGTGTTACAAACTATGTGTCAAAATTAATATACCCTTAGGATAGGGTACAAAAACAAAGGGAAACCCCTGTCCAGGAGGAATCAGAGGTGAGGCTAGTACTCACACCGGTGATGCTAAGAGTAACTTGAAGCTACCTCCAAGACTCTAAAAACCGAGGGCATTGCCGCAGTGAGGGAAACAGTGGAATCAGCTGGCTCTACCGCCATGCCCTCTGCCTCCATCACTGCTGCAAAAGTCACAAAAAGTGCCAATAAAAAGGAAAAGAAAACGCTACGCCAAGCGTAAAGTAGGTAAATTGGAAGGTCGTGACAATCTCAGCAAATGGGAAATGGCCATCTTAGGGAGAGCGAAGGCCATTCTGGCGAATCGCTTACCCGGCAGGCACATAAGGGTAAAGCTGATGCAAAGGGAGGAGTGGAAGCTGTACTTCATTCGCAATGCGTCGTAAGCAAAGCGACCCGAAAGACGAGCTTCTCGTGGCTGTGATAAATGAGCTCGAGCTTTGCGGTCGTCTGACAATCGACGAGTGGAAAAATGTTGAAGAGAAGTTCCAAGACGCCCTGTGGAAGGAACTATCCGCCGCAGGATCGGGGATCTTCAATTCGATGGCACTGGTTGGGAAGGTGGACGCAAGGTTTAAGCTTGTGGAAGCTAACTCTCCGTTGAATTCCTCAGACGCTTCGTTTTAGGAGTGTGCGACGCATGGGAGGACGTCAATGTCAAATGTGTAACCGTGGTAGAGTTGGCAAAGTAAACTCTGCCCACGGCAGGGGTATCGGTGCCGTGTCCATACCTAGAAGCTCCTGAGACTACTCCATTTGCAAAATCGGGAGTTTAAAGCCGATACATGGAGAGTCTTCAAGTCTGGGTCTAGACGCCAATACGGGCAACACTTTCTCTTGTCTATAAACAGGGATTGTCTAACATACCTGGAGAAGTCGGAAGGTATGGTAAGATACAGTATGGGGAGATTGATGGTTAAGCCATCAACCAAGGGCAATGAAGAGAAGAAGCCCCCCAAAGTGATGGGAGTGCTGCAGATAAATCTGCACCACAGTAGGGCAGCGACGGCCTGTCTGGTGGAATACAATACCAAGCAGAACGTCACAGCCGTACTCAATAAGAACAACGAAATCCAGAGACTCCGGCTAAAAAGTTACACGTTGTTCTACAAGGCAGAAGGTAAAATAAAGACTTGTATCCTTCTTACAAACCCAATAAAGGCATTTATTTTGAATAATTTCAGCTCAGGTGACGGTGGCAAGGTGAGAGAGAGAATCTGGTAAACCACTATGCTTGACTTCTGCCTACCTACTATATGACTCTGAGTTGGTCATCTCAAAGAAGCTTAGGGAACTGACAATTCAGCAAAATCGGATTCTGGTGATGGGCTGGTGACGCCCATCAAACACAATTGGGAACAAGTGACATCAACACAAGAGGTAAGTGTTTATATGATTTCATTATTTCTTCCAACCTTAATATTCATAACAGAGGAAATTCAACCACCTTTGTTATTAAAAATAGGCAGGAGGTGTTAGATATCACCCTTACCTCAAATATAGGGCTAGAAGCAAAGATTTGGAGAGTAGTCGACGATACGTATGTGTCGGATCACCTATGGACACCGATGGATACGCTTGAAGGTAAACTTCCAAAACAGGGTATGCAGCTTCCAAAGAAATCCTAGGAAGACTGATTGTGAGAACTGTACGGGGTTAGCAAACCAGCACCTGGATCGGCAATCAGTGACTTCTGATGACTTTGCTAGCTTAGAAAGAGCGGTAGACAAAGTCAGCAAGGCGCTAACTAAGGCGTTTAATAAAGCCTGTCCGGCTAACAAAACGCCTAAAAGTGCTCACCCGAAGTGGTGTAATAGGGAAATAGGTTCAAAGAGGAAAGAGGTCAGAAAACTCTACAATAGTGTGAAACTTTTCAGAAGTGACAGTACATGGAATGAGTGGTACGAATGCAAAAAGCAATTCAAATACTTGGTCAGAAAGTCAAAAAAGGCTTCATGGCAAATATACTGTGAATCCATCGCAGCAACAGACGAGGCTTCGAGGTTACGCAAAATGCTTTCAAAGAAAGCGAGCGTTCCTAGCTACCTCAAAAAAAAGGACGGAAACTGGACTAAGAGCAGCCAAGAAGTTCTAGAGACTTTAGTAGAAGCTACTTCCCTGGATCCACTTTATCAGATAACTCTGAAACGCTAAGGCACAACGGGAACATCAAATTTTCTCTTTCCGAAGATGAGATAGGCGTCTTATAAATTGGGAAACTGTGGGCAATCCAGTCATTTAAGCCGTATAAACCTCCCGGTCCGGATTGTATTTCACCGATCATGCTTCAAAAGGCACCAGAAGCAGGAATACGACATATCATGGAAATTTTTAAACATAGTCTAAAATTGCGTACATACTTTTAGCTTGAAGAGAAGTTAAAGTGGTTTATATACCCAAAGCGGGGAAACGGGGACATATTACAGCCAAAGGCTTCAGACCAATAAGTCTGTCATCATTCAAGCTGAAAACCCTAGAGAGTTTATTGGACATTCATATTAGGGCAAAATGCATGGTTTTTTGACCGAGTCACAACATGCCATACATAGGGCAAATCTGTTGAAGCCACCCTATACAAGGTGGCGGGAAAAATAGAAAACAGTTTACACCACGGTGATGTTAGTTGATTTCATTGCCTTAAGTGCGGCCTGGCTGTTTTTATCTACAAAAGAACAGTGGGAGGAACCTGCGGCTTAAGAACTACAACGGTGCACTCGCTGTATACAGTGGTGGTCAGGCCCATACTTACATATGGCGCACTAGTATGGTGAAAGGCAACAGACAATAAAACGATATGCGGCAAAGAACGGCATGCTTAGCAATTACGGGTGCGCTCCGTATCACACCTACAGCGGCATTGGAAACGTTTCTGAACTTAACACTGCTTGACCTACATATCAGAAAACAGTTGGCGATAGTGCAGTACGACTGCCTTTTTTGGGTCACTTTAAGAGGAATAGCTTTGGACAGAATACGGTCCTTTCGAAGCTACTGCCAGGAAATCCAATCATAACAGATGAAATCCCCCACTTAGACGACTTCGACATTGAGTAGGATGTTATATATCCGCAAAGGGAGGATTGGCCAAGAGATGCAGTTGTCAAAACAAATGAAATTGCAATATTTACAGATGGTTCGAAAACGACAGAGTGAACAAGGGATCTTCTCCAATCATAACAGATTAAATCTCCTCCTTAGACGACTTCGACATTCCGTAGGATGTTATATATCCAGAAAGGGAGGATTGGCAAACAGATGCAGTTATCAAAACAAATGAAACTGCAATCTTTACAGATGGTTCGAAAACAACAGACGGAACAGGGTCTGCGATCTTTTCAAAAGATCAAGAATAGAGAAAATCGATAAGACTACCGGGAACAAGCAGCGCCTTTCAATCAGAAGTTCTAGCTGTCCTCAAGGCGTCTGAGCAAATGCAGATGAGATCGGTATCCGGACAAGATCTATCTACATCGACAGCCACGCCGCACTTAAGGCAATGGAATTAACTAACATTAATTCTGACAGGAACCGTCGCACAATGCTTAAGGCATTATGCACTCAGAACTGAGTGAGACTGTGCTGGGTGCCAGGACACTGCGGTATTGAAGGAAATGAGCAGTCGGATGAGCTTGCTGTATAGTAGGGCTGCTGAACAGTGGTGAGGTTGCTGACATAAAAGCTCCCCTCTGCATAATAAAGGGTTCGATTGAGGGAATAACCCTAAGTAGGTTGGCAGTACTTAGGTGGTCAAGTCTTGAGGGACACACGGTGTCAAAAGCTCTATGGCCATTTTTCGACTGCAAGAGGCCCAGGAAGTTTATAATAAATACTAATAGGGATAAGCTAATAGGGATAAGCTAAGAATACTAGAATACCTGACAGGGCATTGCCTCACGAAAACATGCAAAAACACTCGGACTGTCAGATACAGACATCTGCAGATTCTGTGGCGATCTTAAGGCTGCTGAGGATATACCGCACATATTGTGTGAGTGCGTGGCAATTTCACGTAGTCGTAGTAAGTTCTTAGGGAAATACTTCTTCGAAGCTTTGGAGGAAATAGACGGTAAACACACAAATATCTTTTTGGCTTTTGTGGGTAATTGGTGTGCTTTAAGGAAAATGTTTAGATTTTTTGTATACCGTTTCGATTTTTAAGCCGGTTCCCCAGGGATCGCGATGGGCCCACCTCGGTGCCTAGTGTTGTGTGATGGTTTTACATGTTGATGTTTTAACCTAACCTAACCTAGTTAAATTCGAGTCTGGAAGCCAGTCTTCTAGTTGCTTATCATTAAGTAAATTTAGTGCAAACAACATTGACTATAAAGATTCTACCTTAAATCGGTTGGTTTGTTTACTCTTGGTCAAAGCTAATTTCTTTACACACAAGGTAAAGTTTAATTTTTAAGGGAGAACCAAATTGGCTATAATTTGTTGTTATCGGCTTGTTTCTAGCAATACTCTAAATCTTTTTTCAAATCTTTCGGATAACTTTTTCACATTTGAAATTATTGGAGAATAGAGTCTTATGTCAACATAGGCCGTTGTTCCATATTAAAATGTTATGGCTAGTAAATTTATGTCGACATTAGCTATTATTACAAAACAAAATATTAAAATACCGAAACGCATATTGGAACAATTCAATTTTATTTTTGGAATTTAAAATGGCTCTCCTGATAAATGTAAAAAATCGACTTTACCTTATTTGTAAAGATTTATAAAAACATTCTCTCAGCGGATGTACTAGTATAGGGCAATGTTAAGATTTTAATAACGAAATTGTATAAACATTGGAACAAATACTCCTCAAAATGGTTTTTTAAATTGCCCACCTCGAACCAAAACTTTTAAATTTACAATCTAGTGCTTGCGCTTTGATTTCTAGTAATTTGTATTGTTTGATAAATTTTTCTTGATAAGAGTTAAGATCTGTTAGCATTTTAGTTGCATTTGAATCTAAATACTTAAGCAGTGAAATCTTACTATAATTGATATTAATGCGAAATGTTATTTGGTCACAGATTCTTTAAAAAAAAACACCAATCCGCCTCACCGACAAGAATTCAACGCACAGCCCACTACATCACAGCACAAACACATAACAAGCCACAGAGTTAGATAAATAAATCCATCTCTGTATTTTTCAGAGTTCAATTTCCCGTGTGTTTACCTGTCAAATAGATTATACATAAAGAGTTAAAATAGGTAATTCAATTAAAAGAGTTGAATCCATAGAATTTGTATAAGTATTCGACGAATGCAGTATAAACCCAAGAAAATTTTAATTTTTCTGATCGAATTATAGAGAAAAGCGTCCCATATTTTTAAAAGTCACGGAGTCCGGGCGTTAAAAAAGAGTCAAAATGATTCTAAAGACTCCACGAAGGTTACGCTGGTTGATACTTCTGACGTTATGACGAAAATATGAGGCAGTAGTAGTAGGGGGGTATATATTCACGCGAATTCAAGTTATAAAGGGTGATCCATTTCGAGGTTCCCTACTTTTTTAAAGAAAAAAACACAGAAAATTCAAATTTAATGGAGAATGTTTATTATCATTTGAAAGAACATTCTTTGGCATTTTTTTTGAAGATTATGTCTATCAAATATTGGCCGTTGCTACGTCGCAGATGGTCCATCTGTTGAGTCCAATTTTCGATCACTCGTTCGAGCATTTCGACTGGTAACTGGCGAATGACACGCGTGATGTTTTCCTCCAAGGCCTGAATCGAAGCGGGTTTGTCGGCATAAGCTTTTGACTTTACATATCCCTACAAGAAAAAGTCTAACGGTGTGATATCACACGATCTTGGTGGCCAATCGACCGGCCCAAAACGTGAATTTATTTGCTCACCGAAATGTTCTCTCAATAAGTCCATTGATTGATGCGATGTGTGAGAAGTGGCGCCGTCTTGCTGAAACCAAATGTCGCCGAGATCACGAGCTTCAATTTCAGGCATGAAATAGTCGGTTATTATGGCACGATAACGGTCGCCATTGACGGTTACGTTCGCACCGGCATAATTTTTAAAGAAATATGGACCGATGATTCCACCGACCCACAAACCACACCAAACCGTTGTTTTTTCTGGATGAAGTGGCAGTTCTTCAATCTCTTCAGGTTGCTCTTCGTCCCAAATGCGGCAATTTTGTTTGTTTACATACCCATTGAGCCAGAAATGGGCATCATCGCTAAACAAAATTTGCCTCAAAAACGTCGGATCTTCTTGGAACTTTTCAAGAGCCCATAGAGCGAAGCGATGTCGCTTGGGAAGGTCGATTGGCTTCAGTTGTTGCACAAGCTGTTATTTGTACGCTTTCAATTTAATTTGACGTAAGATGCGCCAAGTCGTTCCATACGTCAGTCCGAGTTGCTGCGAACGGCGCCGATTCGACTCTCTACGGTCTTCGTGTATACTCTCAGCTACGGCCGCTATATTTTCTTCACAGCGTGCTGGACGTGGTCTATTCGGTCGAATATTATCCAATAATGAATGCTGGGTCTCAAAATGGGTGATGGTACGCTCAGTAGGCCGATTATGTTGACCATAAGTTGAGCGAAGTGCACGAAACACATTCCTCACAGAACGTGAATTTTCATAATAAAGTTGAACAATTTGTAAACGTTGTTCACGCGTACCTAAGTCTTTCCATTATGAAATGCCAAACAATACTAAACAAAAATAACATGACAGCAAGACACGACTCACACGTGATCTGTCAAAAAAGGCTATTGAAAAAAGTATCTCTACTTGGATCACCCGTTAGTACTTCAAAGTGAAAATGAGGTACAACTACTCTTATTATCTTTGTATCTTTGGAACTACTACAGATAAAAAAACAATTTTGCTCAGTTTGGAGACTCATATAAACAAGCAAAAAATAACTATAAAGGTTTGTACCTCATAAAAATTGTAATAAAGAACATTCAGGTGGTTATATTTTGGACAAAACTATAGCACGAAATAAGTTCGCCTTTTTGACACATTCATTCTCCTGAGTTATGTTTATTATGTATCTACTTTTCGCTCTATTTGTTTACCCTATCATAAAGGCATATTCATTTTGACATACAGATTCTAATACCTCTTTTTATTTGTCGTAGACGAATTAAATATATTATAGTATATATAATTGTGTTCAGCATCAAAAGCTGTCTATGCCTTTAAATTTATTTAAATTAATTTAAGCTGGTACCTTGACCTACCAACATTTTGTATTCTTTTATCGAAAATTGATATATTAAGAAAATATTTTTAACTTTCTCGTAAACATTAACTAAAGAGAAAGTTATTGCAGTTTCGAATTCAAACTGAGTATGAGAGATTATATTACGACTTTAGAGAAGTCCAAAAAAGTGTGTCTACCAATGCCGTCCGTCGGTGTACCTGTCTGTCTGTCTCACTGCCCGGAGGCCGTATGGCGAAATGCTTCAAAGTTCGTATATGAAGTTTTTAAAGGGTAACTTCTCGTGGCCTTCGGCTCTATCAAAAATAGCCCCAAATCAAAAATTAAAGGCCAAAAATTTATATCAAACAACCCCAACATTTCTGTGAATTGCCCCATTTTTCATTTTGTTTGGGGCCATTTTTAATATCTAAGCTTGCGGTTAATGCATGAATTTTAAATAAAAAGTGGCCCAAAAATATACGTGATATATATAAAAGGTGTTCTTTTTAAAGGTTAGTTTTTCGAATAGAGATACGACTGACATTTTGTGGTCAAATCTGGCAAATCTAATGTCATTAATATTCAGTTTGGTTTGCCATTTCATCATGAATAGTTTGACAAATGAACAACGCTTGCAAATCGTGGAAATTTTGAAGATAATGGTTCAGTTCGCGAAGTTTACTGCAAAATTATGTTCAGTGATGAGGCTCATTTTGGGTTAAATGTTTACGTCAACCAGCAAAATTGCCGCATTTGGAGTGAAGAGAATCCACATGAGACCCTTGAAACGTCATTACATCCACAAAAACTGACTGTTTGGTGTGCTCTATGGGCTGGTGGAGTCATTGGGCCATACTTCTTCCGAAATGATGCTGGAGAGTCAGTTACCGTTAATGGAGACCTGTGTAGAGCCATGATAACCGATTATTTTGTTCCCGAGTTGGATGGCATAAATGTGGATGAGATATGGTTCCAACAAGATAGCGCTACATGCCACACAGCGCACGTCACAATCGATTTATTGAAGGAAACATTCGTTGAGCGCATAATTTCACGGAATGGACCTGGCAATTGGCCACCAAGATCGTGTGATTTGACACCATTGGATTATTTTCTTTGGGGATATGTGAAGTCGCTCGCCTAGGCCAACAGACCAGAAACGTTAGGAGCCTTGGAAGCCAACATTCGTGGCGTTATTGCCGACATACAGCTCCAAATGCTTGAAAAGTGGCCACATGCCCCAAATCATGTACAAACATTAATGGCATAAATTGATGGACATTAAAACGATTTTCCTGTGTTTTATTTCAATTCGAAGTTTTATACCTCTAAAAAAAACACTCTTTATAAGTTATATTTAAGTCCCCAAACTACTTAGCAGCACAAATTAAAGCTAGTTTTTCGAAGGAAGCAGTACCTGGTGGCCCGTTTCGCAGAATGCAGCATTTCCATATTGATAAAAGAGATAAAAAGTTTTGCCATTGGGCGCCTGCCTGGCGAAAAGCATATATCGCGAGCGGAGCAACAAAGTTGCAGGCCGCCTACATACTGGTTGCTTCGGCGTATATGCAGCCATATATAAAGCAAAATTGCTGTCATAAAGTGGAACCATTTTTCATATGCTTGGGGCCATTTTCATTATGAAATATAAATAGAATTGTTGTTGATTCATGTTGCCACACTTATATTGTAAGAGCAGTCGTTCATTGCTGGGCAAAGTTATTATAATTCTGCCAGTGTTTGATGATGCAGATTGTTTTATTATAAAATAGATTGTATCTATATACATAATTTTCTTTTCTTGGAATTCTGCATATTTTAATGTTTTTATTTCTTTTATTCTTATATATCTGCTTATAAAAATTAACAAGGGCAAAATTGGGTATTTATTCTATGAATGCAATAATTTGGAAGGATCTTCCAATTTTCTCCCATTTAAAATTTGAATAGACTCCAATTTGGTTAAGACTGCTTTTTAAAGTACACAAATTTATATATTCAACATTGGGCATTGAGATACCTGCTTTCCTCATCTTGCAGGTCGCATAATGAACAGATAGTATTTCGATTTGCAAGGTATTATCTATAGTTTAAATCAAAGAGTTCTCCTCTTAACCGCAAAATATTTTATTTTTGTTATACTCTAAATTGGGGTACAAGTATCTGCGTACAGAGCTTTTAGCTTTATCTATTAAGTCCTGTCTTAGCTTTTCATCTAAAGCTTGAAGGTTCACAGTATATTTTACATTTCTCTTTGAGTGGACGAGCATCTTCAAAATCCACGCTTTTAATGGGGACACCACACAACAGAGTGATGTATTCCCATTTTATGAACCAGCTCATATTTTTGTGCTCTTTCAAACAATTTATTCTCCTCCTCGATCGATGTTATCAAATGCCGCCTTAAAATCGACAAAGACAGCTTACAATTTTATGCCATTTTCTAAGTAAAATTCAAGTATATTCGGAAAGGCAAAAATTTGATCAGTCATTGAGTAGCCCGCTCCAAAGCCGCTTAAATTCACTAAGTAGTCAATTATTTTTAAGCCATACTTTAAGCATACAGGAAAAATGCCTGTAAACATCTTAGCTATATAATTCATAAACGATATTTCCATACAATTGTTGACATCACCTTTTTTGTGAATTGGGAAAACTATTGACTATTTAACGTTTCAGGAATAGGTTCTTGTACTGAGATATAGGCCATTCTAAAAAAGTTCTTGTTATGCACTCGAGCGAAATTAAGAAGTTTACAAAATTTGTCTTTAGCCCTTCGCATGACTTATCGATTTCTTTAATATTTAATATAAAAACAACACTTTTTTTTCTCCTTAACCATCTTGAGCTCTCGAATCAAAATAAATCTTGACAATTTTAATAATTTTAAAACTAAATTTCTTACTGCTTGCATTGCAGTTTTTATTCCCAGCTTTACAATTTCCCACGAGGCAAAATTATAAATTGTACCTCTGCTGGGAAAATTATTGTATTCTGATTCTGGTTTTTACAATTTCTAGTTTATGGGAATTGAGGTTGTCATCGGAAGCTTTGACATAACCCAAGTGTTATCCAACCTTTTTTCTTGGGAAACCAATGTTTGCCCGCGGATTAATTGCCCTAGTGACATTTTCCAGCATGGAACTTTTGGATTTTCAACGCTTGACATTAGCCCAAATTTCGTTTGCCTGTATGGCAATTTTGTCCGCATTGACGCGGGAAAATTGGTTGTAGTTGTTTAAGTGGGTGCGGGACTTTCTTCTTTTTTTTATTAAAAAGTTACAGAAACTTATGAATTTTTTTTTACATTTAAGAATTAAAGATTCATAATACATTTTTTTTGTTTAATTAATAAACTTTACAAATTCTCTCAAAAAAATATTTATTTTGGTCCAAAAATTACATTTTGCTGTACAAAGTACCGATTTTTTTTAAATCATTTACCACCCTTAAAATACAATTTTGTCATCCTAAAAAAAATTGTTTATAGTAAACATAAACATATATTTATTTATAAAATGTTGCTTACTACTTTCTTACTTTTACACTTCACTGTGGAGCTGTTATCACCACCACGCCTGGAGTACAACAGCGGGAATTCGCATTTACATAATTTTTTTTATTGACCCTTTAAATGTATAATAATAATTGACTTAAAGTTAGTTAGATAATATTAGCTTAAAATAATATGCTTTTGCTATATGAAATGAGCCTAACAATTTGAGGTAGTAGCTGGAATCGATGATTTCGTTGAAACGATAGCTGGCCCTGTCGCTGTCTCTTGGGAATATTACCTCGTTGAGAAGTTCCATCACTTCATGGATCTGGGATGATCTGGTCTTCATAGATCTGTCTTACCAGCGAAGTTGGGTGGGCGGAAATGTTTCCTAACGTCTTTTGACACAGCTCTACCATGTATTTTTCCAACGGCTTGATTTTGGCTTCATCAAATAAGCGGCTGGTTCTGACATGCCTTCTTCGGATTGGGTCTTAGCGGAGTCCTGTGCGAGAATTCGCAAATTGTGCACTGCTTAAATACAGTTTGCCACCTATTCATAACACATACGTTCCGTGTGATTTTCATCGGTTGGTATGCTTTAAATTATAAATTAAAATACCTCTGCCATATGAAAGGGAGGAGCCGGAGAATAATAGTATCGATATTCAACGATACTATTGTTCTCCGTGATTCTCGATTTTGGTATGGGCTGTGTGGCATGGCGCGCTATTCTGAGTGAACCAGACGTCGTTCAAATCCATGTCTTAAATTTCTGTAAAAAAAAAACAGAAGGAAACCTACAGTCCGCTTGTGGCGGACAGTATGATACCCTATCCGTGTCCTTATACGCCGCTAAGAAAAAAGTGTTAAAAATATTATGGATAGCATTTTGTTTTATTCTATAAAATTTACAAAAAAAAATATTTCTGGAACAACGCGGTAGGCGCGGCTAAAAACTTTCGGTGATATATTGGAAAAAGTATTGGCCAAATATTTCGTTAAAATTTTTTTTTTCGTTTTCTATGAAAATTTTCGAGGAAAACCGCATTTTAGTGAAAAACGCTTTCAAAAAGTAGGCGTGGCAAGAAACTTTATACGAAAAACTTATGAAGGAGGACAGTCTAAAAACAACACTTTCGCACTCTACCATTTCGTTACTCTAAGGAGTATATTATCCAAATTTTAGCTTTTTAGCTTTAATTTAAAGGCCTAAAAATTGATGAAGGTCGGACGGACATTTCAAAATAGTCGTAGATTTTGATGATTTTTAGGGGTTTTCGACGAATATTAAGGGGTGTTGCAAGCTATGTGTAAGAATTAATATCCCCTTCGGATAGGGTTTACAAATAGTCGGTTAAAACAGTATACAAAGTTTGATAATATTAGCTTAACGTAATATAATAGTTCTATAACATGGGCCTAAAAAATAAATATTGGCTAAAAGTCGTCTGGGTGTTCACCATCCATCCTTGACCAAATCATTGTTCCCAGCCTCATTTTCCAAGAAAAATAGTGATGCCACAACTTCACAATCCGCACACTCTCGACAGCAGGAACATTATTATCTCCCGAACTTTTTACACAAACGTGCTTACAGCAGGCGTGGTGGGTACTTCGTTTCTTCCAATACTTCTTCCGTTTATGCTGCACATCACTTTGGAAATAAGTCTTAATTATTTCCCAACATTGTTTAAGCGTAAACCGACTTGTTTCGTTCCGCGGAGGTATGATACTGACTTTCTGTGAATATTTCGAGCGGGACACAGCTGTCAGTATCAAAATAACCTATATATTATAGTATATATATATATATTCCAAAAGTGATAAATTGAATGACATATTTAAAACACTTACATATATACAACTCGTTTTCAAAATGTTCCATTATTTTTTTGAAGAAGTTGTTTATCTCCACACAGTTGTACTCCGTGATTCTCATGATTGCCTTGCAACAAAAAGGGTGAAAAAAAAGATTTAGGTATGTGCGAGGTTGGTTACATGCAATTATTATATGGATATAAACATTGCTTGCATGCAAACAACCTCATGCTCACTACCAATCTATTATAAAACCTGTTGTCATAGGCATTTTTTGAAATATTACTCAAACTCTCACTGAATGATTTATCGTTCTTACAAGACCGCGTTAAAATTCGTTCCAATCTAAATCCTTAAAATAAAAAATAATGAAAACTCTTACCAAGATCTGAACACTACGGCCACAGATGAGGAATTAACCAGATAGTCAACTCTGCAATCCCCTATCACTTTCAACCCGCAAAAAATATTTAATAAATAATAATAAATCCTCTCTCAATTTTCCCATCTGTGAATACGTGTGAGCCAGACACATGAAGTTATATCTAATTTACTAGATTAGATTATTAGATTGTGGGGAGTTTTGCAACATATCCAAATTGCAACAACAAAGCAGCTGGTCACCGCTGATGTGTTGGAAAATAGGAAATGCTGCAAAGTGTTGAGTTTATGTGATTCAACTTTTATAGCTATTTTAATATAAATGTTTATAAAGAAACAAAAAATTAGTTACCCAATAAAGTTGTTACAATTTAATTGGAATATTTTTTACGGTTATAAGAAATAGATCTCTATTTTTTATTTGCCTTAAAATAAACATTCTTGGGTTGTTATACTTTTTCCATTTTGGTTAATAAAATGAGATAAAATGTATATTTTATTGTATTATTGCATAACTATTACTAAATTAGTAATGTTATTGTTATTTTACATTTGCAGTAAATAGTTTGCAATGGTTTTTTGTATATATATTAAATTCTTTGATTATTTTATTATTTATTTATTATTTGATTGTTTTTATTCAACAAAAAGTTTAATGAATATATGTACATATTCGGGTAGTTGAGTACAACTCATAAATAAGCATGCACATTATATTACATATATATATTGAATTAATTAGCCACTCTTTTAAGCAGAGGACTTTATTTGTCAAGTTATAATATTTAGTATTTTTTGTGCTTAATTTCGGTTTATTTTTTGGTGGAAACGTAGCATAAAAGTACTTAAATGCTTCAATATAACCATCCATAAGAAAATCCGTGTTTGTAAAGTTATACTTAAATTTATTGTCAACCGAAAATGTATGATCAATTTTTTTATTATAGTTTAGTCACGTTAGTCAATATTATTTTGATTATTTTTCATTAAAAATTAGAATAAATTGATTAAAACATAGTTTTATTCTCATATTATAATATTTTATTATGGTATTGGTTGTGTGTAAGTATGTCTTTATAAATCCACATTCAGCGCATATTGTGCGTGTTTATTTTGCACACCCAAATTATAAGGTGTAATCTGCTAAAATACATCAACTGCTCCCAACTTCTTGCTATAAAAAATGCCATTTCTTGGCGGCGGCCATTAGCCCCATATAAATCGGTTCATGTGTGCGTCATTCCATTCACACTGCGAGAATAGCAGAAGATTACCATTGCATATATGCTTAATCTTCTTTCTGCGTGATTCTCATGACTCTTTACACTTTAACAAAAAAATAAATTTGTGGCGAAGGGAGGAACTTCTTTTCAATAACTGTAGTTCTGTTCTTAATGACTCTCATGATTATAGACACGCAGCAGTAAAATTTATTTGACAAGGTTTAGAGCGTGTTAGAGCTTCCGAAGTTACTTGCGTAGCAATCCCTTTGGAGAATAATAACAATATTATGTTAATATCTCTCTGCAACCAATGTGCGGCTACTAACTCAGGCGTAAAACATGACGCACAACTTATGTTGAAACTACATCAAATTTATAATAAGTGGTGATTTTTTTAATGGCTCGACACCCCTTGTGGATATACTCACAATATCACCACCTTGTATGGCTATAGCCAACTCCCACGAACAATCTTCCGAGATAGTCTCTTAGCTTGCTTTCACGTTCCCTCGCATCCCCTCACTTATTGACTACTTTTTTACATGTTCCCCTAGTCTTGTCTGTCAAATTCCACATCTTGTGAATTATAGATGTGAGACAATTTTATCAGATACTGACCATTTGCCGTTAATCTGAATATCCAATTAAGAATCAGTATTTAGACCTTAATTGCACCCAATGACCAGAACAGAATCTGAACAGAATTAAGTGGTAAACGTTTCAAGAGTCCTTAACGGAAAAATTGAAAGACAACATCCCAATTTCTACCTCAAATTTGAGTAACTTAAAAATTAAAAACTCAATTTCTAAAAGCATTCCATAGCAACCAACTCCCAACAGTATTTCGTCCAAATACAAACACCTTCCTGTACACACTCAGAATATGTATAAACACTGGCAAAAGCTTCGGAAAATTCTGCAACGAATATTCAACGCCCGTTTAATACATACTGCGCTGAATATCAGAATGATCTTTCACAGTTGAATTGTCTTAGCCACGCTGATAAGTGATAACACAAAATCCGTTGTGATTTCTCAATTAAGAGACTGTACTTTATCAAACCAGGTCCACAAACCTTGAAGAAAATAAACCAAATTGTTGGAAAAAAGTCCCTAGTCACTGAACACCTTCTATCGAACAGTTCATGGGCTTCATCAGATGCCGAAAAATCAAATGCATTTGCAGAGCATATTGAAAATAATTTTCAACCTAGACCTCCACCTTCCGGAGTTTTTGAATAACGTTCAAAGTGAAGTAACTTGACTAATGGCTGAAATTCCCAGGCCAATTACCCAGTTTTTAGAAACAAACTCATCAGCAGAAAGACTCTAGTTGTTAAGTCTTTCACCCGCCCTACTAACCTATCGGCAGCAATTTTTACCGGTCACGCGAAAAAGTCTACGGGTCCGGACAAAATTTCAAACTTTGTCATGAAAACCCTTCCCCCATCGGCAATAGTTTTTTTCACAATTATTCTCAACAATTGTATTAACAACTACTATTTTCCAACCAAATAGAAAATTGCGGCTGTTTTCCCAATCCGAAAAAAATGGTGTACGAATTGCATTTCAAAATTTAGACCCATCTTTCTGCTCTCAAATATAAGCAAACTTCTAGAAATGTTGATTTTAAAACGGAGCCTATATCATTTCGAAATCCCTACGGCACTGCTCGCAATAACACTATAGCGAAATGCAAAAAGCTAACTCCTACCCTGCCTGACAACTCCACAATATTGCCAAAACAACAGGTCAAATATTTAGGGGTGAACTCTTCAGAACGTTTCAAGTTCAACCGTCACGTAACACTTACTCTTTAAAAGGCAAATTATGCCTTGATACGAATAAGAGGTGGACTCGATTCTAGGACCAAACTTCTTTTCTCGTAGTTGACAATCCGTCGGAATGCAATGGAAACATACAGACACGCCATCTAACACCAAAGAAGAATCCAAGCCAATGAATTAAATCATCAAACCACACCAATGAACGTCGGCGCCACTCATCCTGTACGATAAATAATCAATAAAGACTGTAAATAAATTTCATACATAATTTTTTAAATAAAAATGTAATAATAAAACATCATTTCGACAACGCAGACCCTAGACTTAAAAAAGAATTGTATAATTATTGTAATAAAAATCGAAGATTTAACAAGGTTCAAAAAAAGTATTTAAGCAATGTAAATTTGAATTTTGTTTCATTTGATTCCATAGTGGTAGTGCTAGTGATGGTGTGTTTTTCAAAGTGAAGTGCTTAAAGACTTAAAATGGAACCATGTATTTTGAAAAGTAGGTGCAATATGCTACAATTAGAGTTAAAATATTCTATTAATCGTTTGGAGCAAACAGTTTGCTATATCTGGAGCTGTGACAAGAGAAAGTCACACATTTGTATAGTAATTAACACGGTCGAGACTGGTGGGAGAAATGTTGTTCAAAATTGTTCAACGAAACTTACCAGGTAGTTTATGAAAAACATATAAACACGGCGAATGCCTCAGTCAGGACCTCAGATGAGTAATTAACCATATAGTAAACTTAGCATAACCCTATGGTGTTTGAAGCCCAGTTTGACTCTAATGATACCTACATGACATTTTTCCCAAAATGGATTCCTTGGCGTAGTACTGCAATTGTGTGGTTGAGCTGGCTCAGTTTGAGTTGCATGCAAAAACTAATACAGATACAGACTTATGCCTTTTTAAAGTAATTAAAAAATAATTAATTATTGATCTGTGGTCAGGACTGCGCAGCCATCAAAAATTATAAGAAATGCAATAGTAGAGTGTGAGGGCCTAGCCGTGTGTATCTGCCGACAAAAGCTGCCCAAAAGCAAAAATTGCTAGTGAGCCTACGGTGTTAGAGGTGATTCAGCTTCCAATCCACTTCAGATTTTTTGAGGCAGAGCTTCTTGTACTGTCGGTTCGGATTACGGCAGTGAGAAAAATGTACTGCTCGGTACAAAAAGCAGTCTCAAGTTCTTGGGTACTTCGAAATTCTGGATAATGGACGGAACCTTTGACGTTGTTTCAACAATTTTGTCCTAGTTATTTTTCATTAATGGGCATACCGATGGAGTTGTAGTGCGGCTCATATTTTGCCTAATGACCAAAAAAAGCAGAGAGGCGAACACCCAACTATATTTTGACTTATTCAAATATGCTTGCGAAAACGATGTACTGTTAAAGCCTAAAGTCGTTATATCGGACTTCGAGCAAACGATCACTCTTGCTTTTGATGTTTATTTCTCTTTGACCAAATTATATGGCGTAAGGTGCAGAACGGCTGACTGGCAGTGAAATATGGATCTTCGTTGGAACTCTCCCTTCAAGTGCGAATGTTAAAAAGCTAAGCTTTTGTTCAAGGTTTTAATGCGCAAACATCATAGTGGCCGCTACAAGCAAGGTAAAAGTAAAATGCTGTTGGTGGCCAAGGTAGAGCTCGACAAGGCTCAGAGCACACAGACCAGACGCAGCACGTAGGCCAACAAAAGAAATGCAGCTTTTCAACTTGTGGTTGGAAGGACGCCTATTTTGGAAGAGACAGATTTTCTAAAAAACATAGCAACAAATGTGTCACTCTCGTAGACCGTCACAAAAAAAAAACCCATTTTTCAAGTTTTTCAGGACTATCAATTTTCCCAAAAGAGGTATGAAAAATATTTTTCAAGTAATGTAGCTATTATGTGATATATGCTTACGCCGATAAGCGCGAAACGATTGACGACTTGGTGGACAATATTCGTCGCGTTATTGCCCATATACGGCCATAAATGTTGGAAAAAGTCATCGAAAATTGGACATCCAGATTAGACTACGTCCGAGCCAGCCGTGGCGGTCATACGTCAGAAATCATATTTAAATTATAATGCCAGAAGATTATCTTTTTAATAAAGTATTTCCATTCAAAGTTCTAAACCTCTAAAAAACACGCTATATAAGCGAGTGAACCCAATCCTGAATTTGAAAGAGTACCATTTTACATTTAAATTAGTTTAGACTCTCCAAAGGGAAATTGTATCCCTTTTAAAAGAACGTTTATATGCCAATTGAAGCGAGTGAACTAATCCCAGTTCCCAAAAGAAAAAAGTTCCAACTTAACTCCATTAAATCAATTTAAAAACTCATACGGAATAGTTAATCGCTCTTAAAAGAACGCTTTCAAATTCATACAAGCCAGTGAACCAATCTCATTATCTGTATATATTCGCTTTTAAAACAACACTTATATATTTTTCCCAGCTAATACATAAAACTTAAATAAATACCAATAATATTTAAAACACGTTGTTAATACCACTACGCACTACAATCTACTGCAAGACCCCTGGCTATTATGAGCTGAATTTAGTTCAAAATGTATGAATGAAGTTTAAATTATATATCTTCTTTTAAAAACGATTCGAAAATCATCATTTGTGGTGGTTTTTTTAAATCACGAAATCCTAATAATAGAATTCTAATTATGCTAAAATCTGGCAAACAAGCAAAAAGCCAATCGCAAAACTCTTCACATGACGTTCTCACATCAGCAGCTAACCATTACTGCGAGAAACGATTTTTTTTAGATTTAAGAAGAGGTTTTTCTTTAATCTAATATATACAAATTGACTTATATCTAGACTTATTACCGAAATAGGTAATGTCGGCTCAACAAAACGGACCCGAAGGATTTCTTATACCTATGTTTACAAACGTTTTACAAAATATTACTTATGACTACTCTTAATCTTATAATAGAATAATAAAAACTTAATTTAATTTAAGTTGCTCCTGTTGGGATGAAAACGATTTAGTTAAGATTAAGAGGGTGTTAACCCCTATAGTGACTGTCTGTTTTTACATAAAACGGCGTCAGCTGCTTGTATGTGATATTGTCAAACCTCGAATTCGTGATTTGGTTGCTGTTACTCGATTCCGGAAACATTTTACCTTCGTCTTGGCGCTGTTAATCTTCAGTTTCCGCTTCAAGTTTTAGTCTCAAAGTTTCCTGATATGGGTTACGACTCTTCGTAAAGCTATTTCTGATGACAGAGAAGTAGCGTATGTGACGGATTCGTCTGCATAAAGCAGTGTCTTACTTCGTCATTCATTAGATGGTTGGTCTGCAGTGTATATGTTGAAGAGGATCGGATCGAGTCTGGATCCCTGAGGTACTCCTGCCTTGATTCTCCTTAACGAAGACTTTTAACTATGTATCTGAATAAACTGCGAGAAATGAAGAAATTTCATATATACAAAATGTACCTTCCTCATGATTCTAATGATTTCATGTACTTTACGGAAAAATATAAGGAAACGCCTCCTTCACTAAAGGGACCGACCCCTTTTACTTGCCTCTTGATTTGCAGCTTCTTTGAGAACTGTAGAAGGATGAGCTCCTCATAGCCTCGATAAAAATTTCGATAAATTGGCCAGCACTTGCCTCGATTAAGTCAGTATCCAATGCGAACTGACAGAGCTTTGCATGTTAAGTAAATTTTTCGGGCCCTATCCATCGAAGCTTAGGCAAAAGATTTCTTTTTTTTACCATGGCACCGATTTCTAGTGTCAAGTCAACTGCAATTGGCATGTGATCCAAGAATGTTAACTGCTTAACCTTCTAATCGATAACCTTTTCAGGCCAGCTACCGCTTATACTACTATAGTACAACGTCACTCACGTCACTCACTACAAACGTCAGCACACCCAGCGGATCTCCATTTTTACAACCATACAGTATCATCCCTCATGACTAGAAAAAAAATGGGTCCACCAATGCCGTCCGTCGTCGGACAAATTGCAGTTGAAGTAAAAACATGGATGGACAATATGAAATCAAGTTCTGGTACCTATGAGTAGAAAACAAGTAAACATTGCAATCGTTTTATCAAGTGTACTCAGATTATTACCAACAGCTAACGAGGTACTCTCTTTGTTAACATCAAGCCAGTTCTAAGTCAAAAAGTGTGGAAAAAACCGGAAACAGTAGACGGAATAGACGGAAACAGTAGACATTATCAGTTGAATTAAATTTTTTCCGTCTGCTTCATTTAAGAGACCCACTGTGCGACGTTACATTCCAAGAAATGCACAGTTTAGTGGTCAATATCCTATTCGAATATTAGGCCAATTAGCGGCGTGTTACGGCCAACGATATCCACTATAGGGCCATCGATCATGACTTTTTCGTTCCCTGCTTAAATGGCCCGAATGTGGAAGTGATGTTGTCCCAGCGGGATGGTATTATGTGCGTATTCTACTATGTATAATATATTCGCGTATTGGACAAGAAAATTGCCCTCAATGTCCTTGGGATTTAACACCTTTTGATTATGTTCTTTGGTGCTACGTAAGGTCGCTTTTTACGCTGACAAACTAACAATAATCGACGCTTTTAAGTCAACATTATCCACACGCCTTTGTTAAAAATCAAAGCATGTATTGCCTTTCAAAAATAACCTTAAGTTTCACATCATCTTTTTACGCGATATATTCTTTTAGAAGTAAAAATAAATTCCAAAACATATGTAACATTACAAAACGTCTTGAATATACAATAATACATATTTATGTACAAAGACTTTTTTGTAAATGATTTGAATACTCTACTCAAGCAATGTCCTCCATTCGCAATCACTTTTCTAAATCAAACAATCACATAAGTCTCTATTTCATATTCGGTTACGGTTTTTTTTCTTTACAGCAAAATAAACAAATAAAAAACACAAGCAATTATCACTTCCAGAGGTTAGTCTAACCACAGAATCGCACTTTAAGCTCAGTCTTTATTCAGTCGTGATTGAGAGCATTTAAAGTTCGCTGTTCAATATTACGAAGATCAGTTTGGTGTTTAAACACAATGAAGTGCCTTATTTTATTGACCACTTTACTAGTGGGTGTATTCGGCATAAACCAAACACGAGCTGATGGCCCTGGCCCAAGACTACTTTGTTATTATGACTCAACAAGTTCAATCCGAGAAGGTAAGAAATAGTTTTATGGAACATTAATATGTTAAAACAATGTATAATATTATATACATATCATATAGTACAATTGTTTAATTGCGCTTGCCTATTTAAAATACTTGCGCTTCTATCAATATGACTTTGAAGAGAAACTTATTTAATTTGACCTTGACGAAATGGTCGATCATGTGATTAGCAATTTACCAAGAAAAACAGTTGTCGATATTTTTTTCAAATAATTGTGCTGGTAAAATCATAATTATTTGTGTAAGTGCCTGTACATGTGCTTACATTACGTCTATGCATATATTATTAAAAAAGGTCGACTTTACATATATTATATAGTAAAAAAAGTCGAATTTTTATTTCGTTTGTGGTTTGTTCGGTCGAGTAAATAAAGTTAAACGAAAGCTTAACAACACTTTGATATAAATAAATATGCAGATATGCCCACAAACTCTGATTTGAATAAAATGTATATAGCTATCAGAATACGTAATCTTTAATCAACGTTAAAATTTTGGATTTAAATTAATAATTGAAAATATATATTCCGCGATATACATATCAATGCATGCACATTTTATGAAGACATATTATGTGCGTTTAATGTGTGCATTATGATTATATTAAAACAGTTCATTTTAAGGCTTTAGATCTAAAAGAGAAACTTACTTACACATGCATTACAGAATATAAATTGTTTTCACATACAAACAAAGATATTGTATAAAATGAAGTGGTGGTCAACAACGCTTTAATCTATATCACTAACGTCATCTTGGGGCAAATAAGTCATCATTATCACCAACCTTAGGCTTTGAGTGAGACTTAAACTTATTTTTGCGTTGTGTAACGGATTATAGATTAATCATATCATTAAAAACATTTCCAACACATCTTTCGAGACAGATGTATATATAATCAGTGTTGCTTGAATTCACACTACCAATAGAGTGTAAAAGATTTGGCAATTATAGATTATAGGAATAAAATTAAAGCAAATAAGAAATAAGGGTAAATACGAAGTATCTGATAAGTGTTTGGCTGGAGTTATGATATAAAATACGACTTCAAATTTTTGAAATATCATGTAATGTAATGCTTGTGACTCAGAATTGACTTAATAAAATTATATTATTTTATATTAAAGTAAATGTATGATAAGTGGTGGCCAAGGCTGCCATTTCTGTATGCAATACGACTTTGAACTTTTGAAACTTCAAATAATGCTTTCTATTTTGGATTTGCATAAATACATATATTAAGGATATTTGGGGAAACATAAGTAATTTTAAGACTACGTGCGGAGAATATATAATACGGAGGACAAAAATATGCAACGCATTTTGAATTGATTATTATATCACAACTTTGGAAAGAAACAGAAAAAATTTGCTACAAAAAGTAGCATGGTCTTGTGCGCACACGGCCATTGAAGCTCTCGGTTCTTCAATGTCATATGCGTATGATACGTATATACTTTATTTTGTACAATTGTTATTGGGTTGGATTTTTTTTACCTGGGGATAGATTGCGTATGGTTTTTATTTTATTTTATATTTTCCTTCATGGCATCTTTTTTAGGGAATCAATATTTGTAGATTCACTTCAGTACAGAATTGGAAAGGGCTCAGACCACAGATGAGTAATGAACCAGATTTTAACTCCGAAAGTCTCTGAAGCACAGATAAGGAATTGACCAGATAGTCAACTTCCGCGAGACCCGCACTTATATGAGCTTTTACGTGCAAATACATGTAAGGAATTATATGGGTTTTAATGGCCGTCCCCGTGAAAAGTCAATTTTTATTAGCAATCTTGTCTATTTTCGAAAATACCACCAAACAAGTTTCAAATCTCTGAATTATACATATTCACAGATAAGAGATATGAGAGACAATTTGGTGGCATTAATTCTATCTATCTACAATCTATTACTCTTTTTTAATGGAAATTGTTCTTTACAATATTTATACAATTGTTTGTCTAGGATAAATCTAATATTTTGCTAGCACTGATGGGGCTCTGCGTTGTGCAAATGTTGTTTTTTATTTAAAAAATTATATATGCATTTTATTTACATTCTTTATTGATTATTTATCGTACAGCGTGAGTGCGCCGACGGTCATTGAATCAGCGCGGTAGTACCCCTGTAAAGTTAATGTTTTAGGGATTTAATTTTATTTGTAGTTAGCTATAGGCAGGGTTTCCGTATTTTAAATTGGAAATAGGAGTAAATTTTGTTTTAAATTGCAAATAAAGTTCACCACTGCGTTTTATAAATCTTCTCGCTACATGAAATTAATATTGAATCGCCTCAATGAAACGGAAACATTTAATCAGATATAAAATTTATTTAAATTACTTTATTGGTTGTGAATAATAAGATTTGCTCAAAAAATGATAAAACGATTTTGATGTTATTTCATTTCAGACACTTTTAAAGAATTGCTCAGAACACAAAAATTGATAAGAACCATTGTCGTTTTTGAGAAAATTAATTTAGTTTAAATTTCAAAAAAACAATTTTAAAAAATGCAAGCACGCAGTACAAATACTATTTAACAAAAAACAGTAACATTTAACAGGCATTTCCGCCTGTATTAGTTTTTGTTCGATTTTTTTTCCAAAAAATACGTAGGCAGTTCTATCCTAAGTATCCAAAGTAAAAAAAAAGATCAAAAACCATTTCTGAAAAAATGTGATTTCTACAAAAAAAAATTGTATGTTACTTAAAACGTTAACGCAAAAATAAAAAAACGCTTCAAGATTTTACCCAAAAACTTTATAAACGAACTTTAAAGTAAATCCGTCGAACCCTGTATCCCTACGACTCCCGAACAGACAAACAGACCGACGGACGGCGGACTACAGTAAGGTAGTACTGTAGTCGTACTGTCATCCCTCATACTCAGTTTGACTTCGAAATTTTCGCAATAACTTTCTCTTTAGTACACCAATCTATACTAGAAAGTTAAAAAGAACTACTGGAAGAACTACCTACGTTTAATAAAACGCAACAAATAGAATGCATTGAATCATCGACAGTATTAGCCAAAAATGTCCATGCTTGCTATAAATTTATTAGAAAAAATTTGAGTATACATTTGCTGTCGTTATTATCCATTTTCCCTTTGTTACCTATTAACACTATTAGTCTAGGAATAAATGCGAATGTTTCGAAAAATTAAAGAAACATTATTGGTTCGTGAACTTGTCATATGAAAGAAGCAGTTCTCATTTGTATGAAGTAAGAAAAGGATTAACATACCAATGAGCGAAGAATGAAATTGTTGGATATTTTTGTTAGGCGTGAAGGTTTCATATAATTCAAATAATTCTGCTACATGCTAAAAATATACCAAATCGTCCCCATCATGCCAGAAGCATGAATGTGCATATTTTCCAATTGTGAGTTAATTGGTTGGTTTGATTAACCTTTGGAAGTTCTATGGTATACCAAAATCTAGAGCGCCATGTGTACAAGGAAACCATAATATTTTACAATAGCCGTGTTCTTTTGGCAAGCGTCCCCGGTTAGGTTATGTTAAGACAGGGGTGTGATATAAGAGTCACCACATAATACTAGGCACCGAAGAGGGCCCACCGCGATCCCTGAGAAACCGATTGAATTTGTACTCATACGGTCGAAAAAAAAACCTAAACACTTTCCCTTTTAAATCATCCAATTACCCTTCTAAAGCCCAGAAGGCAATTGAAGTTTGTACCTGTCTTTTTCCTCCAAAGCTTCGAAGAAGTGTGTCCCTAAGAATTTTGTACGACTACATGAGATTGCCTCGCATTCACACAATATATGCGGTGTATCCTCAACAGCCTATGTAGATCACCACGGAATCTGCAGATGACTGTATCTGACAGTCTGTGTCAATTTGCATGTGTCAGAATTCCTACTAATATTCTAAGCTTATTCCAATGCTAAGTTTTAGAAACTTTCTGGAACTCTTACAGTCGAGAAGTGGCCATAGGGCTATTGACACCGTATGTCCACCAAGACTTGACTTCATAAGGCTGGAGCTTTTTCATCCATTATGATTGGATTGCCTGGCATTAGATTCGAAAGGACCGTACCATGTCCGAAGCTACTACTCTTAAAGTGACAAAAAAAGTGAGTCGTATTGCACTGTTGCCAGCCAGTTTTTATACCCTAATCTAAGGGTATATTAATTTTGACACGTAGTAACACCCCTTAATATTCGTCGTAGAGCCATAAAAGTATGTATATTTATGATCAGGACCAAATTCTAAGACTATTTAGCAATGTCCGTCCGTCCGCCCATCCGTCCGTATCAACTTTTGAGGCCTTTAAATTTATGGTAGGAAGCTGAAATTTAAAGCATATACTCCCTAGGGTCCCGAAATGGTAAAGTGTTAAAAGTTTTTAAATTCGCCCACTGCCACGCCCACAATTTAGAAAACCCCGTTTTTAGGCTAAAGTTAGAGAAATAGAGTGTTAGAACCTTCACAAGATATGTAGGCACTGCCCTCCTTTATAAGTTGCTTATATAAAATTGTTTGCCACGCCTACTTTTTGTGGGTTTTTTTACTAAAATGCTGTTTTCTACGAAAATTTTCATAGAAACTGAAAAAAAAGTTTATCAAGGTATTTAGCCAATATTTTTTCCAATATATCGTCCATACTTTTGGCCACGCCCACTTTTTGGGGGCGTTTTTTTTACATGATTGAGAAAATTTATCCATCATGTTCTTAACGCTTTTTTCTTTAAGGCTTATTTTATTATTTGCCTTTTTTTTACTTTCTGACCAAGTATTTGAATTGATTTTTTTGCCCCCTTTAACATTGATAGAAGTATTTCTTATATTAGGGTACATTTTCAGTGGGCAAATATGCATAAAACTAAGTTTATTTCGTTAAATATAATGAAATATAACAATAATGATTTCTCATCAAGAGAAGTAACGAGTGACACTAAAAAGTAAATAAATTAAAACTCTTTTCTTTTACAAACACTATCACATAACTATGCAGCACAATTTTGAACATTTAAAATTAATAAATTTTAATGTGTTTTCATTTCACATGATAAATAATCCGACCGACTGAAACCTATGTTTAGTTTTACTTAAATTGAAATGCATGGTGACCATGTTTGTGTCGAGTAAATGAAAGAGAACAACTTTTTAATCTTGGTTTTATTGTTCTTGTTTGGTCTTTATTATGATTACAGTATGCAATTTTAAAGCATAATACTGCATGCAAATTGTTTGTAAAAGTTTAAATAATATCTGCTTGAAAATGTGAAACATCTTATTGTAGTAGATCCTTAACCACTTCACGAAAGATCTTTGGTCACCTACAAATATATGAATTATTTGAGGACCCTTTTTGATGCCGAAATAGTGTATGTGCATTTATTTAAAGAATATGCAATTGTGTTCTTTTTAATATGTTCAGTTATTGATGAAAAAATATTGCGAACGATATTGAACATAAAGTGGTAAGCCAGAACAAGTCCAATTCTCAGATCTGTAATAATAATGCAGATAGTCTAGTTTCATTTACGGACCACGGTAAACCTGAAAAAAATATCGGCCGAATTCGTTGAAATTTTCTATATGGAATTACGTTAAAAGTTAAAACCACAAACAGCGCCTGTCAGAAAATATTATATATTAAAATATTAGGCGTAAACGGCCCATACAGGACCTAAAGCCTAGCTTCTCCAACTATTGTGTGTGCGAAGTTATATTTTTGACAAGAATGGAGGGACCTATAGTTTAGTGCCGATTCCGAACGGAAATTTATTTTTGTGAAGCTTCTCATGACATTTCTTATTCTTGGTTGTTTGCCAGACGTTCGCAAGAGGTGGGGCAGGGAATAAAAACATTCAGGAGATATAAGTCGGGATTTGAACCACTGACCTCTCGCTTAGTGGGCCAGCGCAGTTAGCCACTTAGCCTCTAAGCCGCTGCACCCACACGATTAACGATTACGATTGTTTAATAATAATATTTATTTATATTTTTTTTATAAAAGTAAACTATTTTGGGTCGTTATTATAAAAAGACCTAATATAATCAACTTCCCTATTCAGCATAGTGATATATTCTCCGCCACATCATTTAAGTAATTTGACATAAGGAACCGGAATTGGACCAGGATTAAGTTTTTCAGTGACAAAGGCTTTATATAACCTATAATTAAATTCGCAAAGATTTTATCAGATAAGAAACAACAGCATTGGGTGTTGTTCCACATTTTGTCTTTTAAATGTACTTTTTTTGTGTAAATGCGTAAAACGATATAGGTCATTTTAACTATATACCGGAATATCTGCTGAAATTTTTAATTAGTGCATATTAATAAAATTGTTTAAAATGTTTCTTTGTTGTTAATATTTGAAGAATTATCTTCTTAAATGTTTGTCTTTACAGGTCTTGGCAAACTGATCGTCAATGACTTGGAACCAGCGCTACAATTCTGTACACATTTGGTTTATGGGTATTCTGGCCTTCACAATGATAATAGCAAATTAATAAGTTTGAACGAGAACCTCGATTTGGACGTTGGCAAAGGACATTTTCGTGTCATTACGAATCTAAAAAAGAAGTATCCCCATCTGAAAGTACTTCTAAGTGTTGGTGGTGGTCGAGATGAAAATCCGGAGAAATATCTGTCCATGTTGGAGGCAAGCGTTAATCGCATGGCGTTTATTAATAGCGCGCATGCTCTGGTTAAAACCTATAACTTTGATGGTTTGGATTTAGCTTGGCAATTTCCTCCTAACAAGCCAAAAAAGATTCGTGGAAGTATTGGAAAATTCTGGAAGGGATTTAAGAAAATATTTAGCGGTGACTCTGTTTTGGATGAAAAAGCCGAGGAACATAAGGAAGAATTCACAGGGTTGGTCCGAGAATTAAAGAGCGCCTTCCGTCCTGAAGGGTATATCCTTTCGCTGACTGTATTGCCAAATGTCAACAGTTCAAGTAAGACATTCTATATTGGGAGAGGTTTTTAACTTATTTTATGTATTTCTTGTAGTTTTTATTGATGTCAACGCTATTATAAACTATTTAGACTTTGTAACTTTGGCTGCTTTTGATTTTCAAACACCTACTCGCAATCCCAAAGAAGCCGATTTTCCAGCACCCCTGTATGAGTTAAATGAACGTAGTCCGGAACACAACATAAACTATCAAGTACAATATTGGTTAAATGGTCATTGTCCAGCTACAAAAATTAATGTAGGCATACCAGCTTATGGTCGCGCATGGAAACTGACGTCGGATTCTGGCATCACTGGTGTGCCTCCAATTCCAGAAACTGACGGCGAAGCACCAGCTGGTCTTCAAACTCAGACACCAGGTCTATTGAGCTGGCCCGAGGTTTGCGCTAAATTGCCTAATCCATCAAATACTCATCTAAAAGGCGAAGATGCTCCGCTTCGACGTGTTGGTGATCCAACCAAGCGTTTCGGTTCTTATGCGTATCGTATTCCTGATGATAATGGTGAGCATGGTGTATGGGTCGGCTATGAGGATATTGATACTGCTGGAAATAAAGCAAGCTTTGTTCGTGCAAAAGGCCTTGGAGGGTTGGCGTTGTTTGAATTATCAAATGATGATTTCCGTGGATCATGTACTGGCGACAAATATCCGATTTTAAGGGCGGCTAAAGCTAGGCTTTAAGTTTTGATTGTATCTATTCTATTAATTTTTCATTAAAAAGTATAGCATGAGTGAAATTCATTAATATAAACTTGCATCGATTTCTCAATGATATCATTTCAATATTTAAGTACTAAGATGGAAAATAATATTAAGAGGTAGCCGTAAAAGTGATCAGTGCTGGCCGTACAGCATAAGTAACTTTACGTAACTGGTTCCCAAACGATTCTTCAAAACAGCTTTAAAATATCTTGAATTGGGGCACATAGCCAAACATTGCAAAACCAATGCTACTGTTCTCTCAAGGCTACTGTTTGTTAGTCAAAAGCAATGGACCATAAACCATTTCACGAAAGCTGTTCATAGACTAGAAAATGCGCACTATATACCGAAATTCGTACAATTTATTTAATTATTAATCACCCCACTCATTGAATCCGGCGGACTGTCCGTTCACGTTATCGTTGCAAATCCACTTTATCGATTGTATTGTAGTCAGCTGGTTTGCTGTCACAATACATTTTTGGGAAGCAAATTCCGATTGGTTTTTTACAAATGTTTACTAAAAAATGCATATACTTGGTTTTACTTTGTCTTATTACAGTACAAACTCGGCTTACACAACTAATTGAAACTAGGAGAGTTCCAATGACCGAGGTTGTTGCACTTATTGGACTAAATTTTTTTAAATAAAAAATTTAAGTGAAAAAGGCTATCTATTAATAGCTTTAATTAATCTTCTAAGTTTGTTGAGAGCTTTTGCAGAGATGATAGAAGCAAAGAAATACCAAACTCTTACCTCCTTTACCTCTCGAAACCTATTTGTTTAAATTGTTTTTGTTGTAATCGAATTTCAGTGACGGCCGTGTCGGTGAATATATGTGAACCTGAAAGAATTAATTCAGCACTCAAAAGTTTTTGGTCTGGACGCACCTATTTATCAGTGGTAAGTATTTTGACGTTTTTCTTAGTCAAAGTAAACAGTTGTTTCAGATTTTTTGTATTCTCGTGGTTTCGTAAGTAAAATGTGTAATTTCTTTATTAAATTTAACTTATTTAGAAATTTGTTTTCTTCTGGTTTTATTTTCTTTAATTTCAGATAAAAGAGAGGTCAATCGCCTGCGGATTTAATGTTTAAAAGAAGATGCTTCATTTGATAGTCATAAAATAAAATTGAAGACTAGATATTTTATTACAAATGTGTATTTAGTTTTCATAACTATTGCATCATAACATAGCACGAAATATGAAATATAAAAAATTATTTTTTCTATAAAATAAATTAAATTCCAAAACATTTTATATCTTATTACATAAAGTCACTATATAGCTTCGCAAGAGTAGCATAGATGGAGCTAAGGACAATTATTAGTTTCGCGCTAAGTCATGCACATTCAAAATTGAAATATTCGTGCAAAAATAAATGACCTTGACTCTTCCTTTGGCCGGTATGTGTGTTCTGCTCATATTTAAGACACCCCAGTACACATTCCGAATTGTATACACAACAGTGTATAAGTGATTGCAGTAAATTAATACACAATTTTCAGTATTCATGTTGTTACCAAACGGAACTATACACAAGCACGAACTTAATGAAATGAAAAGTCAATATAAGTTTTATCACAATTTATTTTTATTTCCTGGGAAGATGTTGATGGTTTGGTGGTCAGCAGCAAAATAGAAAGAACCACGTATATTCATTACAAAGGAAGCAGATGAGCGGACTGTATTATTATGTAACAAGACAAATTTGAGAAATAGAGAGAGTAATGAATTCCGTAACAATTGACAAGCATGTTAGAGTACGTATTAAGTAATGTACAATATGCAAAGCAAATAATAAAAAGAGAAATATAAAGCGTTATAGAAGAGTATGATATTACATAAGATTTAAGTAGAACAATATAAGCAGTTAATTTGAATTATAATATAAGCTGGTTACATATAGGGTAATCGTTTGATTTTTGTTAAGGAGGTGCACATATTATGGAACATTCAGCCCCCCCCTGAAAGACTCCGGTCTTTCAGATACAAAAAGTGGTACAATCTTCACAATGGGCTGAACATATTTTGTTGTCTTGGCCTGGATGAGTTTTTATGACACGACCAAGCATCCACTTTGAGGGCGGCAGATTGGGTTCCTTTAGAAGCACAATGTCATCTACTTTGATGTCTGACTCGACGCCTTGCCACTTCGGTCGCTGTTGCAGTGATGTGAGGTATTCTTGATGCCATCTCTTCCAGAAGCCCTGCATAAGAATCCGTAAAAGATGCCAATTAGTTTTTGGTGAATTTTTAAATTGCATTTCTGGTTGAGGAACCGCAGTATACGGTTCACCAATCATGAAATGCGAAGGAGTTAAAGCACTGGGTTCACTATCGGATGTTGGCCACATGGGGCGTGAATTGAGCAGTGCCTCGATTTTGGTCAGCAGTGTGTACAGTTCCTCGTATGTGAGTACGTGATCCCCAATCACTCCTTTTAGATGAGTCTTTACCGATTTAACCTCTGCCTCCCACAGGCCGCCGAAGTAAGGTGCTGAAGGCGGTATAAATTTCCAAGAGATATTGTCTCTTGACAGATGATCGGCAACGATAGAATTATGTTGTTGGCTGAGGAGGCAAGCATGCATTTCGTCGAGCAAACTTTTGGCTCCATGAAAATTGGTGCCATTATCGCTCCAAATTTCAATTGGCTTACCACGGCGGGACACGAAACGATCGAGGGCTGACAAAAAAGCAGTAGTAGTGAGGTCCGCGACGAGCTCCAAGTGAATACCCTTTGTCACAAAGCATACAAATAGGGCGATGTAACATTTAACAAATTTGGGATTCCTTCCGCGACATAAACGTAGAGTTAAAGGTCCGGCATAATCGCAAGCAACCTTACTGAACGGTCGGGAAAACCGTTTGTTGAGATGAAGAATGTTGTCGATGACGTAGGCAAATGACACATTTGCGGACTAGGTTTCGAAGTAGATTTCTGCAGCCTATTATAAAAAATTCTTGATTTATTAGGCTGAACAGTTGAGATACACTAGCATGAAGATATTTTTTATGTAGGTAATCAGCAATCATGCGAGATATTGGATGGGATTTATGCAGAATGATAGGGTGTTTAGCACTATAGGTAAGATTGGATTCATTCAACCGACCGCCGACGGGGAGTACTTTATTTGAATCAAGGAATGGAGCAAGAGATCTTAACTTACTTTTTCCACACAAGGGTTTATCATTTTGGAGAGCACTGATTTCAGGGGAAAAAAAGGTTTTTTGCGCAATTTTTATGAGTAGAATTTTAGCACTGAAGATTTCTATTGTCGAAAGTGAATTGTAATGACGATTGATATTTTTACGAATGTTTGAAATAAAACGTAAGACGAATGCCACGACGCGAACAGATTTCCACCAGCTGGATGAATTGATAATGATGTCTTCGAAAATATTATTTGTGTTTGTGTTAGCTTATAGTACCTGAGTCCTTGTCGCATTTCTTTCTTCTAATTCTGGTAGAGAAACGTCCTTAAAACATGGATTTGATACTGGCCACTGAATCTTTTCTTCCTAGAGCCAACGAGGACCCTTCCACCACATTTCATTTAACAGTAAAAGAGACGGTGGAATGCCCCGAGTTGCGATATCAGCTGGATTGTTGGCCGAACGGACGTGGTTCCAACCTTGGCGAGGAATTGATGTCAGAATCTCGGAAGTTCTATTTGAAACAAACACTGTCCACTTCTTGGGAGGTGCGGAAAGCCAGTGTAGTGCAATAGACGAATCTGTCCATTCATAAACTTGAATGTCTTTTTCCTGTAAAGATATCTTAAGTTTATTGACAAGACGAATTAAAAGAGTAGCTCCGCAGAGCTCAAGTCGAGGGAGAGACAATACTTTTATGGGTGCAACCCGTGTTTTGGCAGCCACTAGCGAAACATTTACCAATCCATTCATCGTTACACTTCGGCAGTATACCACTGCGGAATAAGCATCCAGTGATGCGTCACAAAACGCATGCAGCTCGTATCTGAGTTTATTATTCCACAGAGTCCTAGGAATTGTTGTAGATTCCAGTAGATGAAGTTCGCTACGAATCAGTCTCCATCGCTCAGCTGTATCATTAGGAATTTCTTCATCCCACTTTATCCCTGCTCTCCATAAATCCTGGAAAAGAATCTTAATACCGACGATGACCGGAGCTAAAAATCCAATTGGATCAAAAATCCTCGAAGACTCCGATAGTATTCTACGTTTGGTATAGACAGTAGAGGTGCTTAAATGTACCCTGAAGAAAAAGATAGCGGATGGACACCATTGCATGCCAAGTAGTCTGACGGTTGAAGATTCTTCAAATTCTATAGGAGAAAGCTCACGTTGTTCTTCTGGTAAGGATATAAGTAAGGGCCAGCAATTGGTCGTCCATTTCCTTAGATTAAATCCGCCACACTTGAGGAGATTTACGAGATCTAACCTAAGAGAAGTAACTTCTTCAATCGAATCCGCACCTGTCATAACATCGTCCATATAAAAGTCGTTGAGTAAAACTTCCGACGCGCGAGGGTAGGTTTGTCGATAGTCTAGGGCTAATTGGTATAAGGTCCGAACAGCTAAAAATGGAGCGCATGCCGTACCATAAGTCACGGTCAAAAGACGGAAATGTTTTATCGTTTCATCATTTGGTTTTCTCCATAAGATTCGTTGGAAATTAGTGTGGTTATTCGATACTCGTATCTGCCGAAACATTTTCTCTATGTCCCCAGATATGGTGTAAAGATGACGACGAAACCGGATACAAATAGCAAAGAGGTCTCGCTGATAGCTTTGACCTACGAGGAGAGACTCGTTCAGGGAGGGATTATTAAAAGACTTAGCCGAGCCATCAAATACTACCCTCACCTTGGTAGTACTGCTATCTTCTTAATACAGTATGGTGGGGTAGATAGTAGCACTGGTTTGAATCTGTAGTTAACTCACTGGAAGGTATTTCTTCCATGTGCCTTAATTTTAAGTATTCGTCCATGAAGCGTACGTATTCATCGCATAAATATTGATTTAACGATATTCTGGCTTCTGTGGAATTAAGGCGTCTAAGAGCGATATTAAAACTGGTTCCGAAATCAGTTACCTGGTCAGTTTTGAATGGTAACTGAACCACATACCTGCCATCCGGCGAAGATTCGGGAGTAATGTTAATAGGACAGTTTGACGATGAAGCTTGGGGGTGAACGATGTGGAATGATGTCGCGAATTGCAAGTTCTGCAGCGGAAATTCGACCGGCATTTGTTTGCGGAATGTCCAGGGCGTGAAAAATTAAAGCACAGAGAGTGTTCTTTCACGAATTCGCGGCGTGTTTTATTATCGAACGATAGAAAGTTAGAACACTTGCTTAAGGTGTGGTCTGACTTGCATTTGGGACAATTTTGTTTTGATTCGGTATAATGCGATTGTATTATTTTGGGAGTTTTCACACGAGACGAATTTAAATGAGAAAGAATTTGGCACGATTCTAAGGCATCACAACGAAGTTTAAAAACGACACTAATTCATTGACACTACAATCATCCCTTGATACAACCTCTTCTGCCCACGCTTGTCGCGTATCTTGATCGAGTTTCTGGAGAAGCAGATAAATGATCCATGGGTCGCGGTTGGTAGATCCTAAGGCATTTAAGCCCCTAATCGTTTCATCAGTACCATCGGTTATTTTTCGGAGATGAGAAACGCTATAGGTACTTATACTGGGCATCGACAGAAATGCATGTATGTGTGAATGAATTATAAGATTGGAGCGGTCGTATCGCTTCTCTAGTCGTTCCCATGCATCTAAATAATTAACGTCAGAAACCGTTATATCACGAATAACATCTGCTGCCTTACCGCGTAAATATTTAAGATATCGGAATTTTTGTGTGGTAGATAGATTTGAATTTGTATCAATCGTACCCTGAAAGATAAAAGCTTGGTCATTCCTTATAGTCACCAGAAAAGGGATGGATATCGATTTTAGGCAAAGAAATTGACGCACAGTTCAGATTTTCAATGAGTGTGGCTTGCTGACTAGCCAACTTATAGACAGTAGACTGACTAACGGGGTTTATTTCGGACTTTTTCCTATCGTGAATTATTTTGGTTAGAGTAGATTGAGAACTAAAAATATTTCGTTTCGTATTCAGAAAACTCGGATTCTGGATTGACGAAATCATCTTCATCAGCATGCTCTAAGAGTTGGTTTTGCAGAGAACGTAATTCTGTCCAATCCTCTTCAAGCTTCTGCAGTCGTATTTCAAGTAACTCTAAAGACACGCGCTCGTCTACGCTATCTGAAAACGATACCGCTCGAGTCAGACACCCTTTAACATGACCACGTTTTGTCCTTATAATGTTCATTTTATTACGAATTAGAAGAGATTATATTTTTTAGATATAATGCCGCGCACGATTCAGTTAAATTAAAGATTAAATATTCACCGAAATCAATTTAATACTATAGGATATAGCAAAATTTTACACCATATATGTATATTTTATTTCATAAAAAAAAATTGTTCATAACAACCATACCATACCAAAATCCATTAGTAGTATAATAATCGAATAAATTATTTGAGTTCAATAGATCCGCGATCAGAAGGACCAAAAATGTTACCAAACGGAACTATATACAAGCACGAACTTAATGAAATGAAAAGTCAATATAAGTTTTATCACAATTTATTTTTATCTCCTTGGAAGGTGTTGATGGTTTGGTGGTCAGCAGCAAAATAGAAAGAACCACGTATATTCATTACAAAGGAAGCAGATGAGCGGACTGTATTATTATGTAACAAGACAAATTTGAGAAATAGAGAGAGTAATAAATTCCGTAACAATTGACAAGTATGTTAGAGTACGTATTAAGTAATGTACAATATGCAAAGCAAATAATAAAAGGAGAAATATAAAGCATTATAGAAGAGTATGATATTACATACGATTTAAGTACAACAATATAAGCAGTTAATTTGAATTATAATATAAGCTGGTTACATATAGGGTAATCGTTTGATTTTTGTTAAGGAGCACATGTTTTGTTTACAATTATAATTCGGTTAAAAAAAAACATTATAAAACAATTAACCATATCTGATTGCCTTTACGTATAGGCTTGAATTTGTTACGCAAATACAGAAATATTAATCATTCATTATGGTAACAATATGGTGACTTTTTTACATATGACAATTTACTAAAACAAAACAATCTTTCCGAAATTCATATCCCATACTGCAGATAAATTAGTAATATGACCTCCAGACCAATATTTTCTTTTAATCATCTTTCATCTTTGAAAATAGTAAACGTTCTATTGATCTTAAATGCACGTAATCTTCGTAAATACACAGCACATCTGTACAAAAATACTGTTTGCTTCGCTTTCACTTCAGAATTGTTAAAATAATATAATTTTCAATATTTTATATATTTATTTTATAACTTGGATTTTCATATTTCTATTATAGTTTTGTAAACGTTGATGCCTATACTGTTATTTTTTCTATTTCTCTCTTTTATCATTTTAATGTAAGCATTTGTATCCAATTTCAATTTAACGCTCATGCTTACCTAAATCAAATTTTAAAATTTAATATTACATTGTAATAAATAAATAAATCATTCATGATAACATTTACGTCATTATAGATACTTCATTGTAATCTTGGTAAATGTTTTAAATTAAATTAATAAATATCAAATATCAAAAATGTTGCACAAAAAAAATTAAAACAAAAACAATTTGAGAAAATTATAGTTGTTGTTTTATTTAATTAGAGCTCATAAACTAATGCTTTCACTCTACCCAGCCGTTCAGAAGCTCTTTGAAATAACTTGTACTATTTTAATTTTTTAGTTATTTAATTCTTTGTGTCACTAATAATTTATAGTGGAAATTGAGAAAATGTGTAATTTCCAATATTAAGTGAACATTTGATATAATATATTTACAAAATAAAAAAACCATTAAGTGTTATACAATATATTCAATGCAGTAAAGCAAAAGGACTTTTTGAATCGGTGTTTTGTTTTTTGTAAAAGATTTTCCTTGATCGGATGAGTGGTTCAAAAGTTACACGAGTTTTACTTCAAGGTTCAATATACGTACTTTGACGGAAATTACAAAAATTCTGCAGGCTTGAACTAAAACTCGTATAACTTTTGAACCACTCATCCTATCAAGGAAAATCTTTCACTCTTAAGTTCCAATTTTCTTCATTTGTATATTTATATTTTTAATAAAGGCAATGTTTTACAATTTGGGTGCTATGTTCAATGTGCACTACCTTTACCCAAATAAAAGAAAAACAAAACACCGATTCAAAAAGTCTTTTTACTTTACTGCATTGAATACATTGACTATCACTTAATGGTTTCTTTATTTTGTAAATATATTATCTTAAATGTTCATTTAATATTGGAAATTACACATTTTCTCAATTTCCTCTATAATTATTAGTGACACAAAAATTTCAATAACCAACATGCCGCCACAATTTTTCCGTCGATTTTACCATTCATTTACATATCCTTAGAACAATCCGCGGCACTGATTGTTCGATTTGGTTACATTACCACTAAAACAATTTTTTAATATTAAATTTTGTCTGTAACAACAATTATTATCACTTTATACCAACTTTTAAATAGATTTAAATTTACGAATACTTCCCGCCGGAACACTCTTCCCACTTATATTTTCCCTCCATCGTTTTAGCTGTCACTTCTTTTATTGTTTTTTTTCTCTCAGTTGACACTGACGTTGTCGCAAACAACCCTATTACCTGCGCATCTGAAATGTCAAAGATTGTATTCAAAGTGTTCCCTAGAACGTTTTCTACGATGTTATGAAACGCATTCACTTTGCCGACAGGTGAACATTTTGCTTCGAAAGTATTCTACGATGACGATTTATGAATTTGAGTGAAATCCACCCCTGCGGATTGCACGATAGTGCTGAATGTTTTTGTAGAGACAGCTACAATGTTAATAAAAAAGTTTTGAAACTTAAACAAATAGTTATTCTTGAATACATTTTTGTTAAATAAGAAAACGAAAAGGTAGAACCTCCACATGACAGAAGCACGAATGTGCAAAAATGAAAATTTTGGGAAAGCGCATTTGAATGATAATTGCTCTCGTAGAATTAGATGGTTTGGTATCTGAAAACATTGTAGAATATTATGGTAACATAGAACTAACAAAGGTTAATCAAACCAATTAATTAACTCAAAATTGAAAAATTTAGTCATTCATGCTTCAGGCACGGGTGGACTTTTTGGAGTTGGAGCTTTTTTTACAGAAGTTATATATTTTGTAACACGCTTTCTGAACGAATTTCCCATAATAAATAAAGCGCATTTGATCTAAAGAAAAACACTTGCATATGCACCTACGTATGCATTTACAAAGAATTTTGTCCAGATCCAAACAAAACTTAATAATTGTAAGATAACGAACCAAAAGGAGAACATAAAAACACAGGAAGTTGCACTAATCGAGGTTACATTTTAAAAGTTGCACTTATAGAGTGAAGACATGCTATGACCTTAGTATTGCGAAAATGGAGGAGTTGCGCGAATTGAGGGTTGCGTTAACCGAATTCGTACTATAGTTGAAAAAAAAATAAAGTGCATGACTGCGTCATACGAAACTTTCTCGGTACATATGTAGATGCGTTTTTGAATCGCAAAATGAATCGAAAACAAATGGGGATAAATTAGGTTTTAAAAATTAAGATTTTCTCAAAAACGGCACCTACGATTTTGATGTAATTTCGCACATTTGACACTTTTAACATAATTGTTCGAAAAAGAAAATATTATCAAAATCGTTAGACCCGTTTTTGAGAAAACGAATTTAATTTGAATTTAAAAAAATCGTTATATGAAAAAAAAAATATTTCAAAAATCTAAGTTTGCAAATTTGTTCCACTTTATAAAGGGTAATTTTTTAGCTGGTTTGGTTTTGGCAACACTGGTTTTGACAGCTGACGTGTGTTTAGTACCTTGTGTCACTGTCAAACAGCTTCAGTTTGGTTTGCAATTTATCCATGGATCGTCTTACAAATGAACAACGCTTGCAAATTATTGAATTTTACTATCAAAATTCGTGCTCGGTTCGAAATGTTCATCGCGCGCTGCTTCCATTTTATGATCGGCATTCTCGACCTTCTGAGCAGTCTATTCGGAAGATTGTGACCAAATTTCGCACCAAATTTACTTTGTTGGACATTAAACCACCAACACGTTTACGTACTGTGCGTATTGAAGAAAATATTGCGGCCGTATCAGCTAGTGTGACAGAAGACCGCGAAATGTCGATTCGGCGCCGTTCCCAGCAGTTAGGCCTTTGTTACAGCACTACGTGGAAAATTTTGCGGAAAGATTTGGGCGTAAAGCCTTTTAAGATACAGCTGGTGCAAGAACTAAAGCCAGCCGACCTACCACAACGCCTCTCTTTCTTTTTTCTCTTTTATCATTTTAATGTAAGCATTTGTATCCAATTTCAATTTAACGCTCATGCTTACCTAAATCAAATTTTAAAATTTAATATTACATTGTAATAAATAAATAAATCATTCATGATAACATTTACGTCATTATAGATACTTCATTGTAATCTTGGTAAATGTTTTAAATTAAATTAATAAATATCAAATATCAAAAATGTTGCACAAAAAAAATTAAAACAAAAACAATTTGAGAAAATTATAGTTGTTGTTTTATTTAATTAGAGCTCATAAACTAATGCTTTCACTCTACCCAGCCGTTCAGAAGCTCTTTGAAATAACTTGTACTATTTTAATTTTTTAGTTATTTAATTTTTTGTGTCACTAATAATTTATAGTGGAAATTGAGAAAATGTGTAATTTCCAATATTAAGTGAACATTTGATATAATATATTTACAAAATAAAAAAACCATTAAGTGTTATACAATATATTCAATGCAGTAAAGCAAAAGGACTTTTTGAATCGGTGTTTTGTTTTTTGTAAAAGATTTTCCTTGATCGGATGAGTGGTTCAAAAGTTACACGAGTTTTACTTCAAGGTTCAATATACGTACTTTGACGGAAATTACAAAAATTCTGCAGGCTTGAACTAAAACTCGTATAACTTTTGAACCACTCATCCTATCAAGGAAAATCTTTCACTCTTAAGTTCCAATTTTCTTCATTTGTATATTTATATTTTTAATAAAGGCAATGTTTTACAATTTGGGTGCTATGTTCAATGTGCACTACCTTTACCCAAATAAAAGAAAAACAAAACACCGATTCAAAAAGCCTTTTTACTTTACTGCATTGAATACATTGACTATCACTTAATGGTTTCTTTATTTTGTAAATATATTATCTTAAATGTTCATTTAATATTGGAAATTACACATTTTCTCAATTTCCTCTATAATTATTAGTGACACAAAAATTTCAATAACCAACATGCCGCCACAATTTTTCCGTCGATTTTACCATTCATTTACATATCCTTAGAACAATCCGCGGCACTGATTGTTCGATTTGGTTACATTACCACTAAAACAATTTTTTAATATTAAATTTTGTCTGTAACAACAATTATTATCACTTTATACCAACTTTTAAATAGATTTAAATTTACGAATACTTCCCGCCGGAACACTCTTCCCACTTATATTTTCCCTCCATCGTTTTAGCTGTCACTTCTTTTATTGTTTTTTTTCTCTCAGTTGACACTGACGTTGTCGCAAACAACCCTATTACCTGCGCATCTGAAATGTCAAAGATTGTATTCAAAGTGTTCCCTAGAACGTTTTCTACGATGTTATGAAACGCATTCACTTTGCCGACAGGTGAACATTTTGCTTCGAAAGTATTCTACGATGACGATTTATGAATTTGAGTGAAATCCACCCCTGCGGATTGCACGATAGTGCTGAATGTTTTTGTAGAGACAGCTACAATGTTAATAAAAAAGTTTTGAAACTTAAACAAATAGTTATTCTTGAATACATTTTTGTTAAATAAGAAAACGAAAAGGTAGAACCTCCACATGACAGAAGCACGAATGTGCAAAAATGAAAATTTTGGGAAAGCGCATTTGAATGATAATTGCTCTCGTAGAATTAGATGGTTTGGTATCTGAAAACATTGTAGAATATTATGGTAACATAGAACTAACAAAGGTTAATCAAACCAATTAATTAACTCAAAATTGAAAAATTTAGTCATTCATGCTTCAGGCACGGGTGGACTTTTTGGAGTTGGAGCTTTTTTTACAGAAGTTATATATTTTGTAACACGCTTTCTGAACGAATTTCCCATAATAAATAAAGCGCATTTGATCTAAAGAAAAACACTTGCATATGCACCTACGTATGCATTTACAAAGAATTTTGTCCAGATCCAAACAAAACTTAATAATTGTAAGATAACGAACCAAAAGGAGAACATAAAAACACAGGAAGTTGCACTAATCGAGGTTACATTTTAAAAGTTGCACTTATAGAGTGAAGACATGCTATGACCTTAGTATTGCGAAAATGGAGGAGTTGCGCGAATTGAGGGTTGCGTTAACCGAATTCGTACTATAGTTGAAAAAAAAATAAAGTGCATGACTGCGTCATACGAAACTTTCTCGGTACATATGTAGATGCGTTTTTGAATCGCAAAATGAATCGAAAACAAATGGGGATAAATTAGGTTTTAAAAATTAAGATTTTCTCAAAAACGGCACCTACGATTTTGATGTAATTTCGCACATTTGACACTTTTAACATAATTGTTCGAAAAAGAAAATATTATCAAAATCGTTAGACCCGTTTTTGAGAAAACGAATTTAATTTGAATTTAAAAAAATCGTTATATGAAAAAAAAAATATTTCAAAAATCTAAGTTTGCAAATTTGTTCCACTTTATAAAGGGTAATTTTTTAGCTGGTTTGGTTTTGGCAACACTGGTTTTGACAGCTGACGTGTGTTTAGTACCTTGTGTCACTGTCAAACAGCTTCAGTTTGGTTTGCAATTTATCCATGGATCGTCTTACAAATGAACAACGCTTGCAAATTATTGAATTTTACTATCAAAATTCGTGCTCGGTTCGAAATGTTCATCGCGCGCTGCTTCCATTTTATGATCGGCATTCTCGACCTTCTGAGCAGTCTATTCGGAAGATTGTGACCAAATTTCGCACCAAATTTACTTTGTTGGACATTAAACCACCAACACGTTTACGTACTGTGCGTATTGAAGAAAATATTGCGGCCGTATCAGCTAGTGTGACAGAAGACCGCGAAATGTCGATTCGGCGCCGTTCCCAGCAGTTAGGCCTTTGTTACAGCACTACGTGGAAAATTTTGCGGAAAGATTTGGGCGTAAAGCCTTTTAAGATACAGCTGGTGCAAGAACTAAAGCCAGCCGACCTACCACAACGCCTCTCTTTCTTTTTTCTCTTTTATCATTTTAATGTAAGCATTTGTATCCAATTTCAATTTAACGCTCATGCTTACCTAAATCAAATTTTAAAATTTAATATTACATTGTAATAAATAAATAAATCATTCATGATAACATTTACGTCATTATAGATACTTCATTGTAATCTTGGTAAATGTTTTAAATTAAATTAATAAATATCAAATATCAAAAATGTTGCACAAAAAAAATTAAAACAAAAACAATTTGAGAAAATTATAGTTGTTGTTTTATTTAATTAGAGCTCATAAACTAATGCTTTCACTCTACCCAGCCGTTCAGAAGCTCTTTGAAATAACTTGTACTATTTTAATTTTTTAGTTATTTAATTTTTTGTGTCACTAATAATTTATAGTGGAAATTGAGAAAATGTGTAATTTCCAATATTAAGTGAACATTTGATATAATATATTTACAAAATAAAAAAACCATTAAGTGTTATACAATATATTCAATGCAGTAAAGCAAAAGGACTTTTTGAATCGGTGTTTTGTTTTTTGTAAAAGATTTTCCTTGATCGGATGAGTGGTTCAAAAGTTACACGAGTTTTACTTCAAGGTTCAATATACGTACTTTGACGGAAATTACAAAAATTCTGCAGGCTTGAACTAAAACTCGTATAACTTTTGAACCACTCATCCTATCAAGGAAAATCTTTCACTCTTAAGTTCCAATTTTCTTCATTTGTATATTTATATTTTTAATAAAGGCAATGTTTTACAATTTGGGTGCTATGTTCAATGTGCACTACCTTTACCCAAATAAAAGAAAAACAAAACACCGATTCAAAAAGCCTTTTTACTTTACTGCATTGAATACATTGACTATCACTTAATGGTTTCTTTATTTTGTAAATATATTATCTTAAATGTTCATTTAATATTGGAAATTACACATTTTCTCAATTTCCTCTATAATTATTAGTGACACAAAAATTTCAATAACCAACATGCCGCCACAATTTTTCCGTCGATTTTACCATTCATTTACATATCCTTAGAACAATCCGCGGCACTGATTGTTCGATTTGGTTACATTACCACTAAAACAATTTTTTAATATTAAATTTTGTCTGTAACAACAATTATTATCACTTTATACCAACTTTTAAATAGATTTAAATTTACGAATACTTCCCGCCGGAACACTCTTCCCACTTATATTTTCCCTCCATCGTTTTAGCTGTCACTTCTTTTATTGTTTTTTTTCTCTCAGTTGACACTGACGTTGTCGCAAACAACCCTATTACCTGCGCATCTGAAATGTCAAAGATTGTATTCAAAGTGTTCCCTAGAACGTTTTCTACGATGTTATGAAACGCATTCACTTTGCCGACAGGTGAACATTTTGCTTCGAAAGTATTCTACGATGACGATTTATGAATTTGAGTGAAATCCACCCCTGCGGATTGCACGATAGTGCTGAATGTTTTTGTAGAGACAGCTACAATGTTAATAAAAAAGTTTTGAAACTTAAACAAATAGTTATTCTTGAATACATTTTTGTTAAATAAGAAAACGAAAAGGTAGAACCTCCACATGACAGAAGCACGAATGTGCAAAAATGAAAATTTTGGGAAAGCGCATTTGAATGATAATTGCTCTCGTAGAATTAGATGGTTTGGTATCTGAAAACATTGTAGAATATTATGGTAACATAGAACTAACAAAGGTTAATCAAACCAATTAATTAACTCAAAATTGAAAAATTTAGTCATTCATGCTTCAGGCACGGGTGGACTTTTTGGAGTTGGAGCTTTTTTTACAGAAGTTATATATTTTGTAACACGCTTTCTGAACGAATTTCCCATAATAAATAAAGCGCATTTGATCTAAAGAAAAACACTTGCATATGCACCTACGTATGCATTTACAAAGAATTTTGTCCAGATCCAAACAAAACTTAATAATTGTAAGATAACGAACCAAAAGGAGAACATAAAAACACAGGAAGTTGCACTAATCGAGGTTACATTTTAAAAGTTGCACTTATAGAGTGAAGACATGCTATGACCTTAGTATTGCGAAAATGGAGGAGTTGCGCGAATTGAGGGTTGCGTTAACCGAATTCGTACTATAGTTGAAAAAAAAATAAAGTGCATGACTGCGTCATACGAAACTTTCTCGGTACATATGTAGATGCGTTTTTGAATCGCAAAATGAATCGAAAACAAATGGGGATAAATTAGGTTTTAAAAATTAAGATTTTCTCAAAAACGGCACCTACGATTTTGATGTAATTTCGCACATTTGACACTTTTAACATAATTGTTCGAAAAAGAAAATATTATCAAAATCGTTAGACCCGTTTTTGAGAAAACGAATTTAATTTGAATTTAAAAAAATCGTTATATGAAAAAAAAAATATTTCAAAAATCTAAGTTTGCAAATTTGTTCCACTTTATAAAGGGTAATTTTTTAGCTGGTTTGGTTTTGGCAACACTGGTTTTGACAGCTGACGTGTGTTTAGTACCTTGTGTCACTGTCAAACAGCTTCAGTTTAGTTTGCAATTTATCCATGGATCGTCTTACAAATGAACAACGCTTGCAAATTATTGAATTTTACTATCAAAATTCGTGCTCGGTTCGAAATGTTCATCGCGCGCTGCTTCCATTTTATGATCGGCATTCTCGACCTTCTGAGCAGTCTATTCGGAAGATTGTGACCAAATTTCGCACCAAATTTACTTTGTTGGACATTAAACCACCAACACGTTTACGTACTGTGCGTATTGAAGAAAATATTGCGGCCGTATCAGCTAGTGTGACAGAAGACCGCGAAATGTCGATTCGGCGCCGTTCCCAGCAGTTAGGCCTTTGTTACAGCACTACGTGGAAAATTTTGCGGAAAGATTTGGGCGTAAAGCCTTTTAAGATACAGCTGGTGCAAGAACTAAAGCCAGCCGACCTACCACAACGCCTCTCTTTCTTTTTTCTCTTTTATCATTTTAATGTAAGCATTTGTATCCAATTTCAATTTAACGCTCATGCTTACCTAAATCAAATTTTAAAATTTAATATTACATTGTAATAAGTAAATAAATCATTCATGATAACATTTACGTCATTATAGATACTTCATTGTAATCTTGGTAAATGTTTTAAATTAAATTAATAAATATCAAATATCAAAAATGTTGCACAAAAAAAATTAAAACAAAAACAATTTGAGAAAATTATAGTTGTTGTTTTATTTAATTAGAGCTCATAAACTAATGCTTTCACTCTACCCAGCCGTTCAGAAGCTCTTTGAAATAACATGTACTATTTTAATTTTTTAGTTATTTAATTTTTTGTGTCACTAATAATTTATAGTGGAAATTGAGAAAATGTGTAATTTCCAATATTAAGTGAACATTTGATATAATATATTTACAAAATAAAAAAACCATTAAGTGTTATACAATATATTCAATGCAGTAAAGCAAAAGGACTTTTTGAATCGGTGTTTTGTTTTTTGTAAAAGATTTTCCTTGATCGGATGAGTGGTTCAAAAGTTACACGAGTTTTACTTCAAGGTTCAATATACGTACTTTGACGGAAATTACAAAAATTCTGCAGGCTTGAACTAAAACTCGTATAACTTTTGAACCACTCATCCTATCAAGGAAAATCTTTCACTCTTAAGTTCCAATTTTCTTCATTTGTATATTTATATTTTTAATAAAGGCAATGTTTTACAATTTGGGTGCTATGTTCAATGTGCACTACCTTTACCCAAATAAAAGAAAAACAAAACACCGATTCAAAAAGTCTTTTTACTTTACTGCATTGAATACATTGACTATCACTTAATGGTTTCTTTATTTTGTAAATATATTATCTTAAATGTTCATTTAATATTGGAAATTACACATTTTCTCAATTTCCTCTATAATTATTAGTGACACAAAAATTTCAATAACCAACATGCCGCCACAATTTTTCCGTCGATTTTACCATTCATTTACATATCCTTAGAACAATCCGCGGCACTGATTGTTCGATTTGGTTACATTACCACTAAAACAATTTTTTAATATTAAATTTTGTCTGTAACAACAATTATTATCACTTTATACCAACTTTTAAATAGATTTAAATTTACGAATACTTCCCGCCGGAACACTCTTCCCACTTATATTTTCCCTCCATCGTTTTAGCTGTCACTTCTTTTATTGTTTTTTTTCTCTCAGTTGACACTGACGTTGTCGCAAACAACCCTATTACCTGCGCATCTGAAATGTCAAAGATTGTATTCAAAGTGTTCCCTAGAACGTTTTCTACGATGTTATGAAACGCATTCACTTTGCCGACAGGTGAACATTTTGCTTCGAAAGTATTCTACGATGACGATTTATGAATTTGAGTGAAATCCACCCCTGCGGATTGCACGATAGTGCTGAATGTTTTTGTAGAGACAGCTACAATGTTAATAAAAAAGTTTTGAAACTTAAACAAATAGTTATTCTTGAATACATTTTTGTTAAATAAGAAAACGAAAAGGTAGAACCTCCACATGACAGAAGCACGAATGTGCAAAAATGAAAATTTTGGGAAAGCGCATTTGAATGATAATTGCTCTCGTAGAATTAGATGGTTTGGTATCTGAAAACATTGTAGAATATTATGGTAACATAGAACTAACAAAGGTTAATCAAACCAATTAATTAACTCAAAATTGAAAAATTTAGTCATTCATGCTTCAGGCACGGGTGGACTTTTTGGAGTTGGAGCTTTTTTTACAGAAGTTATATATTTTGTAACACGCTTTCTGAACGAATTTCCCATAATAAATAAAGCGCATTTGATCTAAAGAAAAACACTTGCATATGCACCTACGTATGCATTTACAAAGAATTTTGTCCAGATCCAAACAAAACTTAATAATTGTAAGATAACGAACCAAAAGGAGAACATAAAAACACAGGAAGTTGCACTAATCGAGGTTACATTTTAAAAGTTGCACTTATAGAGTGAAGACATGCTATGACCTTAGTATTGCGAAAATGGAGGAGTTGCGCGAATTGAGGGTTGCGTTAACCGAATTCGTACTATAGTTGAAAAAAAAATAAAGTGCATGACTGCGTCATACGAAACTTTCTCGGTACATATGTAGATGCGTTTTTGAATCGCAAAATGAATCGAAAACAAATGGGGATAAATTAGGTTTTAAAAATTAAGATTTTCTCAAAAACGGCACCTACGATTTTGATGTAATTTCGCACATTTGACACTTTTAACATAATTGTTCGAAAAAGAAAATATTATCAAAATCGTTAGACCCGTTTTTGAGAAAACGAATTTAATTTGAATTTAAAAAAATCGTTATATGAAAAAAAAAATATTTCAAAAATCTAAGTTTGCAAATTTGTTCCACTTTATATTTAGTATAAAAAAACTGTATTTTTTTTAATTTCCCTTTATTGGTTTCCTAGATATTGCCGGTTTTATAAATTACCGTTAAGCGATTTTTTTTCCAAAAACTGAGTATGCAGAATTTTTGACCCCATCCCAAATATCCTTAGTACAAAAGAAGACAGAAATCCTTATGCGAAGAATACTACATTATATAAAAAAAACTGCCAAAAAAATTAGGCGAGACAAAAAGCTTTATATGACGAACTTATGAAGTAGGGCAGTGCCTACATAACTTGTATGGTTGTAATACTCGATATCTCTAACTTTAGCTTTAAGACAGTTATTTCTAAACTGTGGGCGTGACAGTGTGCGTATTAAAAACAATTTTACACTCTACCTTTTCGGTAATCTATGGAGTATACGAGTATGTTTCAAATTAGAGCCTCCTAGCTTAAATTTAAAGGCCCCAAATTGGTAACCGACCTACGAACGGACGCACATTGCTAAATAGTCTTAGGTTATGGTCCCGATCATAAACATATATACTTTTGGGGGTCTACGACGAATATTAATTGGTGTTACAACAATATGTCAAAATTAATATAAAGAAAATGATGAATAAAGTTAATGACTAAGTTTAAAGCAAATATAGCCAATTTAAAATAGATGTATAACTAAATATAAATGAGATGAAATAGATTTCCTACAGTGTTATGCAAAATTTACTTTGAATAACACATAAATGAAATAATAGGGCTTCCTAAAAAGCAAAAAAATAATAAAAAAAAAAACAAGTGTATGCTGGCTTCCAAACATCCCGGCCGCATAGATCAAGCTTCAGGATGTCGAAAGCACTGCCAATTTAGAAATAAGATGTAGAAATGTTCCTGCTGATGTTCGTACGTAAGCTATCCGCACTTGTCCATCTGTACTAGAGTTGACTGATATGGGTCGCCCCAAGACCCACTTCGTTGGCGGAAGATTGGGTTCCTTTATGACCACTAAGTCCCCAGGTTGAAGGTTCATGGCGATTATTTGCTACGCTGGTCTCTCTTGAAACATCGTCAGGAATTTGGTGTGCCGTCGTTTCCAAAAGCCCTGGACCAATGTCTGGATATAGTTCAAATGTGAAAGACGGTTAATCGGACTATCAATACGGCACGGCTCAGTAACGGGAACGCCTGTTAGTGGTTCACCTACGAGAAAGTGAGCTAGTTAATGAGTTATGATCACAATCAGATAAAGAACATAAAGGGGAAAATTTAGTATGGTTTCTTCTTAAGTTAAAAACGTATACAGTTTCTTAAATGTAAAAATAGAACTGTCAACAATACGCCGCAGGTGCAGTTTTACTGACTTGATCCCAGCCTCCCATAGGCCACTTAAATGGAACGAGGGAGGAATAAAGTGCCAAGATATAACGTACTTCACAAGAGCTGAAAACAAACTGTTCTACTGGCTTATCCAAAATCATTAGTTTTGTAAGATAGTTCTACATCAACCTTCTCGGAAGCTATAATTGCCGTAGTCGGTAGGATTGTTTTGTCCCAATCCATCGAGAGCCAACCGTTTACGTGGAAAATAAAATATATATAGTACCTACAACAGATGAGGAATTACACAGATAGTCCACTGGAGAGAGAATCTCTCAGTTTACCCCCAAGCTAAGCCCAGCTAAAAAAAATTGCACTTATATGGGCTTTTACGAGCAAATCCAATGGGAATCATGCACACATAAATCGAATTATATAGGTAGGTAATGCGTTGTATTATGGTTCGTCGATCTGAGTGGCGTTTAAATAAAACAACTGCATATAAGCAAAGATATGTTTGTTGTGAAAAGGCCAAAACATATACTGACTTTAATGTGCGTTAAGGGCTCGACCCATAGAATCCGTCGCTGTCGTGCGTGTTTTAAAGCTTTAAAATTAACGCATGGGCCGTCCCATAGAATCCGTTGGAACTTTGATGTTGTGTTTTTTTTTCATCGGTTTTTTTTCGTGTTTTAGTTGAAAAATGAGTTTTAATTTACAACAAACTTAAATTACCACAGAATTAGCTAATATAAATATGCTAATATGGCAATGCTGACTGCAATGACAAATGCTTTCGTTCGTGCTTTTCAACCAATCAGAATGCTTTTCGCATTCTATGTTGCTGTCAGGCAAAATAAAAAACGGACGCACGCAGAAACGGATTCTATGGGTTGGGGCCTTTAGAATTGCCTTCATGAATAGAGTCCATTGGAGTGATATCTATACTAAGCTCTGGGTACACACCTTTCCCTTTTAAAGGAAAAGTAATTGTTACAATATGTGTGCTTTAATAATATCATTCAAATTATTATAACAATTTATGTAAGAATTCAATTAGAATAAAATAAATTAGATTTAGTTATTAAATTCACATAATTAAAAATGAAATGAAAATTAAAAAAAAATTAACATTTTCTTAACCACTTCGTATTTTTTATCGAAAGAACAAGTGTTCTCGTCTTACGACTCATAAGTAGTTCTGCTGGTGAAGTATTAATCGCCTTAAGTGGAATATTACGATATTCCAGCAAATTAAATTGTTTGTAATGCCTACAGCTATTTCTACAAACCCGTTTCCCTCTGAATATAACGGACTTGTTGTAATAAGGTTCACGCCATACTCCTTGTAGAAATTAATAAACTCTCTGGATCCAAATGGAACACTGTCTGCAACAGTTTCTATTGGCAATCCATGGGTAGAAAAACAAACTTTCATTTTCGTAATACATTGAACCGCAGTTTTGTCTTTTAATGACATAATGAAATATGGAATAATAATCAGAAACAACTAAATATGATTTGGCTGCGACTTGGAAAATATCCAAAGCTAGTTTTTGAAACGGTAATTCTGGTACACTGTGCGAGATCATCGGTTCTTTGACATTTTTTAATCGATACTTTTGTCAAACCGAACATTTTGCATATTTTCAATTTATTCCTGGCCTGGCCAGTACACTATTTGCCGAGATCTTTTGTTTGTCTTCTCAATCCCCGCATTGGGTTCATTCAACTGAGCTTGTACGTACTCACTTAGGGTTATCGGCACGATTACACAATAGTTCAGAAATATAACATCATATGCCATAATAAGATCACCTCGATGCTTCCAATAAAACCTGATGTTGTCGTTCAAATGTCGTGTATCATGTGGCCATTCCTCGTCCAAAACCTTTTTTAATTCGGAAATTCTTTTGTCAGTCTTCAAGATCTTTAATTTCTTGCGATTTATCATCTTTTCTGTAATATCACGACAGTAAGTCCGCTATGTATAACTCCTTACCTGGAACATGAACCAAGCTTATACGATACTTGATTAAACTCAATTTCATTCGTTGTAAACGTGAATTAGGTATTTATAAAATATTTCTTCATCATGCTTACTAGAGGCTAGTGATCGCTTTCGCCAAAAATTGAAAACTGGTTTTGGTAGAGGGGTTAAATACAAGCATTTTTTGTATGCGAAGGTAGGTCTATCTTGCCCCGTTTAGGCGGGAGGGGCAATGTAAAAAAATGACTTAAAATGGAAATCAGTGTATTAAAACACAATGCCAACACTTACAAAAAAGTGGAATAGCAGTTTTGAAAGCCAGGAATTTCATATGTATTTTTAAATTCAGTTATTTCGATCAATAGTTTTTGAAAAAATGACCATCGAACTCAAAATTTTAAAAAAGAAAAAATTATAAATACATATTGTAGGTTGAATTGGAAAACCAAACACTAAATTCTTGTTTTTACTGCCCCTATCAATCCCTAATCATACACAGAAATCCATATTGTTCTATGTCTTCTAGTTTTTGAAAAAATTGAAATTTACGAAACTACCTTTTTATTAAATTAAACATATTCATATAACATAACATATAATATAACATATTCTCCACACATCAAAAGAAATGTCAAAGATCTAAATAATCTTAATCATTAAGATCTTTTTTTCTAACAAGGAGAGTATCAAACTTGGGAGTCACGGATTCCGATAATTGTAGGGCAGCATCACCTCACTATCAGGGTAAAAGGGTAAGACGCACTTCTCCCCCCTTTTCGAGAAAAATCGGTTTAAAGTTTTGGTGTAACTAATTTTAAACACTAGTGGCGTAGATCAGTGGAAGTGTGCCCAATCAACTGATCGCATGGTTGCATGTTCAATGCATGCCCGACCCACTTTTTATACCCTATCCTAAGGGTATATTAATTTTGACTCATAGCTTGTAACACCCCTTAATATTCGTCGTAGACTCATAAAAGTATATATATTTATGATCAGGACCAAATCCTAAGACTATCTAGCAATGTCCGTCCGTACGCAGTTTTTAGGCCTTTAAAATTAAGCTAGGAAGCTGAAATTTGGACCACATATTTCCTAGGCCTAGAAATGGGTAAGTGTAAAATTTTTTTGAATACGCCTACTGCCACGCCCACAATTTACAAAAAACCGTTTTAAAGCTTAAGTTAAAATTTTTTTTTTTAATTAATAGAATGAAATAAAATGCTATCCATAATCTTCTTAATGCTTTTTTCCTTGGGCCATATAGGGATACGGATTGGGTATCATACTGTTCGCCGCCAGCGGACTGTAGCCTTTCCTTATATTTTTTTGTGAATTTTAACGAGTCTCAACAACAATTTACATAATTTTTGTAATTGTAGTAACACCAGTTTCATTAAATGTGCAGTGTGTGACAAAATTCTATGTTTTCAATGCTTCTACGATAAATATGTATGTGAGATAGAATCTGATGCGGAAAGGGAATAAAGCGAATAATAATCGAAGTTGCCTGCGCGCTACTGTTTGCCTTAATTTATATCTGGCATTAAGAAGTTATTGGCAGAATTTTAAAAACTCTAAAAAAATCAAAATAAAATTAAAAAAAAACATAAGGAAAGGCTACAGTCCGCTGGGGCAACCAGTCCGTCTCCGTCCCTATAAGCCCCAAAGAAAAAAGCATTACGAAGATGATGGATAGCATTTTATTTTATTAATTTATAAAAAAAAATATTTTTTGAAAAAACGCCCCCAAAAAGTGGGCGTGGCCAAAAACTTTGTAAGGACGATATGTTGGAAAAAATATTGGCTAAATATCTTGTTAAACATTTTTTTCCGCTTTCTATGAAAATTTTCGAAGAAAACAGCATTTTAGTCAAAAACGCCCACAAAAAGTAGGCGTGGAAAAAAACTTTCTATGACAAACTTATAAAGGAGGCACTGCCTACATATCTTGTGAAGGTTGTAACACTCTATCTCTCTAACTTTAGCTTTTAATCGGTTTTTTCTAAATTGTGGGCGTGGCAGTGGGCGTATTCAAAAAAATTTTACACTTAACCATTTCGGAGCCCTAGGGAATATGTGGTCCAAATTTCAGCTTCCTAGCTAAATTTTAAAGGCCTAAAAATTGCGTACGGACGGACGGACGGACGGACATTGCCAGATAGTCTTAGCATTTGGTCCTGATCATAAATATATATACTTTTATGGGTCTACGACGAATATTAAGGGGTGTTACAAACTATGTGTCAAAATTAATATACCCTTAGGATAGGGTATAAAAAGTGGATCGGGCAAGCCTTGAACATGAAACCATGCGATTAGTTGATTGGGCACTTATTGTTAGTTTTCAATGCATTTTATTGGTATAATTCATTTGTTCTTACATGCTAGACAAAAATGCTTAAAACTACCTTAACTATCTTAACTATATTATTTAAATTTTAACTTACTGGCCCTAGGGGTGTGCTCTAAGCTAAACTTAATTAATATGACCTGTCTTTTGACTTAACCTAACTTACATGTAGTATTTAAAATGAAATAAAAATAACACAACTATGAAAATTTATTTTTAAAAAACTTTGTTTTGGGTTTTTTGGTGTCTTATAATTTGATTGATTTGCACTGATCTACGCCGCTTCTGTTACGATTAGTACAAATCATTTATATTTACTTACTACCAAAACTTGAAAGCGATTTTTTTCGAAAAGGGGGGAGAAGTGCGTCTAACCCTTTTACCCTGTTAGTGAGGGGATGCTGCCCTACAACATGTATAAAAATTATCGGAATCCGTGATTCCAAGGTTTGAGCTGTAAAACCTAAAGCTCCTCAACAGAAACCCAAGGAAAAAAAGCTGAACAAGTTACCAAACGGACATTGGTAACTCTGAATGCACATGAATTTAATGGGCGCTGAATAGCAGCAGCCACAGGCCAGTGCACACTCACATGTATGCTGAATAAGACGTGGTGGATCTACGTCAGATGCAATTGGATTCACTGGAGGGTAAACACTTTATGAGGGGCGTCTTTCAATTTAGTATGGTAGCAAAATATGGCACGCTGCTGATTTTGAAAAGGCTTCCCCATAAGGACGTGTACTGCAAATTTATGTTGGACAGATTATAGTACTGTAGGGCAACTGACGGATTTTCTAAACGAAGCCTCGGCGGCAGAAAGCTTCTGGTAAAATTGAATATTCAAAACGAGCAACTCTGACCATATCAAATACTTTCAAAATATGTCTTCTTATATATCCGATGAAAAACAAATAATAATAAATACAAACGTTGTTAATACTCGTCATCATCTATTAATAGTTGATACATTATGTATTATTTGAAACAGTCGCATTATATCAATACATGATTTTTGCGACCTATAGTTTCAAAGGCGTTTCACCCAGATGTGGTGGTTAGTGAATTGCCACATAAATTCCTTTTAGGCGTTTGGAAACGATACGAAAAAAAAAAATGGGCGCCACGCAATTTTTTTTTTTAGTAAATTGTGAAACGTCCCGATAAAGAGAGAAATCTGAAAATGTAAAATGATGAAAGGAAAGATTTATTTTTGTAATTAGATATACATAATTGCTCCGTTGGAGCCCGGCAAAATTTATTGTCCGTTACAAGAACGGTTTTCGCTATTGTCTATGACAGAAAGAGAAATAAGCAGATGCCGTTTTAAATAGCACAGGATAACGATATCTTAAAAATAAATAATCAATTTAATTTAGATCGCGTGTGCCTTTAGATTCCCGGGATTGTTCGAAACTCAAGCCTGCCGAAATCGATATTTTTCCACTTTAAACTCGCTAACTACACAAATATATTAAACTCCATTTATATTTGTTTTAATAACTCCACTGGGCTTCCTATTTGTCCTTGGATTCGGGGCCCACCTGTCTCCCGATCTTCCTCTTCCAGGTGAGATCACCCTTTTTTTACTTCTAGCGTTTTTTTTCTTCTTCACCTTCTCGATTTATTTTCCTTCCTTTGCCAATGATTCTATTATTGCGATAAATTGTTTTTCTCAATAAAACTATGGAATACGTCTTTTAAGTTTTGTTAAGATCTGGAACCTCTTTTGAATCCAGATTTGAGTTTTATTTAAATGCTCCTTACCTCTGGTAAATTAAATGATATTGACTTGAACGTAAAAGCAAAAGTGATTTATTTCATTATTCTTATGTCTATTTATACTCCAATTTACAAACTAAAATGATCAGTCAGCAACTTATTCTATTGGAATAATTTTGTAATGTGAGAGGAAAGCACCTGTAAATGTGCATGGATGGGAAATGGAAATGATATCTGATAACTCTGACATTGTTTTAAATTTTGTTGGAATAGGGTTTTCGATGTTAGGAGTAGGGTGGTCATAAAAATTTGTAATTTTAATTAATTCCTTACATTTTCCCCGACATTGAGATCTTTGATCTGATCAGGAACAAGAATAGGGATAAATATCCGACGAGGAATGGTTAAAAAAATGTTGATTTCTATATGGGGTTATAGCCAGAAACAACGTTCAGGGTTGAAGAAAGATGAAGGAGTTATTTTGCTGAACTGGCAAAGGTAAAAGTTTGAACAGTTGAAACATTTGAGTGTTTAATAAAAGCAATATGAAGTGGAACAAAATTGCCGTTGATATTACTCGTGCTTTAGCTCTTATAAGTTCGTAAAGCTTGGGAAGGTTACATTCGTTGCTTCATGCAGTGTTAATGTCGTTGGTATTATTTTGCGAATTTTGTCTAGTTCCGTTAAAAGCTGCTTTGGTGAAAGAATTAGATGGTTTATTCTTCCTTGATGTGTGTCGGATATTACCTCGAGAACTGCTAGTTCAGTTAGTTGAAAGCGGTGCATTATTTGAGTAACATAGATGGTGACATGATTAAAAATGTCAGCTTTTTGCATTGTTTGGCTAATTTTAATCATAGAATCGTGAAATTTTTTATAATTGCTGTTTGTTCAGAGTATATTGTTCATGTATAGAAGATAACGATTTAATTACAATATTG